>OY735242.1:1662688-1775188 GCA_963457665.1 Thysanoteuthis rhombus
GTACTTATTCATTAATCACCAGCAATACGGCATGCTGCCAAAAGACATTGATCATGTTATTTTATCAACCGTGTAATTAACCAGACCTGTCTAAATCAATTACACTTTTAATTTCATTTCTAGCCTTACCTCTGCTTTTTATATTCATCCAATCTAAGTTGCATTCATATTTACATCATTCTCCCCCCTTTGTATAAATTATCGAAATCCAATCCTAATTTATTTACCTATACATTAATTCAACAACGAAGTCAACAGCCCATGAACAAGCACAGACACACTATGTCCCGTCCATACCTTAATTACATTTACATATCTGTCCCTAACTTACCGAGCTTAAATCCACGTTCACTCACTTTGATGAAAAGGAATCAGAATTAGACAGCGAGTACATAAGTATTTTCTGTCGACATCAGCGTTTTTGCTGCGAACGTTCGTGATCTTCAAAGAATGCGAGATGAAGTGATTGAAGAGAGCTAGAAAGTTGGCTTTCACATGGATTTCAGTAAAACAAATACCCTGTACAACAAATACCCTGTAAAACAAATACCCTGTACTACAAATACCCTGTACAACAAATACCCTGTAAAACAAATACCCTGTACTACAAATACCCTGTACTACAAATACCCTGTACTACAAATACCCTGTACAACAAATACCCTGTAAAACAAATACCCTGTACAACAAATACCCTGTAAAACAAATACCCTGTACAACAAATACCCTGTAAAACAAATACCCTGTACAACAAATACGTCGAATACAAAGACACAACGATCAGAGTAAAAAAAGAGAGGCTAGAGAAAGTATACCACTACATCTACCAAAGACTACGAATCTCTATGAAATCTTCAAAAGAAGAAATCGAGCGTAGAATTATTCTAGGTTGGCAAGAGTTCGATAAAGCCAATTCAACCTTCAAGAACAAATTTTTAAAATCCATCAATCCTGAAAAGAAGAATATACAACCAATGTATCCTTCCGACTGTCGCTGGAAAGATCACAAGACAGCGCAGTACATCAGAGGAATGACTGATGTCAGAGATATCATAAAGCCATAAAAAAACACAAAAGTCAATGGGCTGGCCATGTTGCAAGAATTTCACACGCTTGCTATACATCCAAGACAAGTTCTGGAAGTACCAGCTCTGCGATGCCCATGATAGAGAGGTCAAAATCCAGCAACAATGTCACACGGTTTTTCCTTTCAACTCATGTTCGTTCATTTTTTGTCAGATTCCGAAACTGGAGTTGACTTTATTTTCCTATCGTAACGAAAACAGCAAGAACAATCTTCATCAAAATCGAGGGTGTAAACTGATATGTGAAATTCACATTTGAACTTTCAACCAACTGATCGTCAGGGGCTTGTCTTACTGACTGAGCTAAATTGGCGAGTCTCACATATCAACGAAAATTTATACAAGAATGCTCAAGCTCTTTTCATCTTGATACAATAATACATTCAGACAAAAAATATATTTTCATAATATTTTATTTATCACATACAATAGTTTTGACAAAACAGCAACTCGCAGGCTACATGTCGTTACTCGACATTGAATGTGCGGTTCCTAGGATATGTTGACTGAAATCCTCATTGAAATACGAATTCTCACATTTTTCTTAGTTGTAACCGAATTTCATGACAAGAGTAACCGGTGACTGTCGCCAAAATACTGAATCAAACTGAGAAGCATACAATGTGTACATGAAAGAATCATGCTCAACATCGCATGAAAAGATCACAAAAACAGTGCAGAATATTAAAGAAAAAAAAACAGTCAGGGATATCAGAGAATCTATCAGAAAAGTTAAATGGCAATGGGCTGGTTATGTTGCAAGAATGGCAGACAACCGAGGCACGTCATGACTCACGACATGGATCCTGATAGATCATAAGCGAAATTGAGAACTGCAGAATATAAGAAATGGTGATGAACTAGACAAGTTCAGGAAGTATTGGTTCCGCAACGCCCATACCTGGCAAATATTGGGGAAGGTCTATGTCCGATGACGGACGCTAAAAGGATGATGATGATGATGATGATGATGATGGTGGTGGTGGTGGTGATCTTAGAAATCAATTTTTTTTCCCCTCCTTTGTTCTTTAAAGTGGTTTGTCGGATTGAAGGAATAACCAGATTAACTCAAGTTAGTGCCAAAATCAGTAAAAACAGAACGAAAACTTTGACAAGATTTAGGTAATGAAAGCTAAGCCAAGGGATAAGTGAAAAAAAAAACTTTATCGATCGACGTAATTCAAACCGGCGTAGGTATATTCATATCTATCCATCTATCTATCCAAGTCTGTCCATATCAATCTATCTATCGATCTATCCCAGTTAATATCTATCTATCTATTTATCTATCTATCAATCGATCTATTCATCTATCTCTCTATCCTGGTCTGCTCATATCTATCCATCTATTTATCTATCTATTTATTTATCTATCTATCTATCTCTGTCTGTTCATATCTATCTATCTATCTATCTATCTATCTATCCAAGTCTGTTCATATCTATCTATCAATTTCCGTTTGTATCTGTCTATCTATCTACCTCAGCCAGTGCAATCTATCTATCTATGTATCTATTCATCTCAACTTATTCATATCAATCCATCTCATCATACCTATCTATCTTTATATATATATATATATATATATATATATATATATATATATATATATATATATATATATATATGATTATAAATGCGTTATATCACTTTGAAACATTATTTGTATAGGTCAAATGATGCATTCACCGGGTAATAATGGGATATCAGTTCAACTAGAGTTTCAAAGTAATATAAACATAAAGTGAAATAACACACACAAATCACATACACATATATATATATATATATATATATATATATATATATATATATATATATACACATATATATATATATACACATATATATATATATACATATATATATATATACATATATATATATATACATATATATATATATATATATATACATATATATATATATATATATATATATATATATATATATATATATATATATATATATATATATATATATATATATGCGTGTGTGTGTGTGTGCATGTGCGTGAGCATAGGGCATATTTGGACCGACAGAATGAATATAAATTGCGTTATATCACATAGAAATTCATCTAAAATGATTTACCGTTGTTACAAGTAATGCAAAGGTCAAATAACAATAAAGTGCATTACCAGCGGCTGTTCAGCTCAATGGTAAAAGCATCGCTACGACTGGTTCGATTTCTGTAGCAGCCCAATTTCCTTCGATTGTTTGTTCAATATATATGCCAGTCCGTTCATATCTATCACAGCTTTTTCATATCTATCTATCAAAATGTCTGTTTCTAAGTGTTTATATTATTAGAAACAGTCAACCTAAACGGTTGACATAGGTTTCTTCAGTTTTCAAGTTGATCTGGCTAGCTGGTCATTCATGTATATGATCCGACAGAATGATTATAAATTGCATTATATCAAATAGAAACTCTTATTTGAAATGACCTCCTATTGCTACGCAGTTAATTTATCACTCGAACTAGACAACGTAAATAGAATAAGCAATTAAAGAAAATAGGTCTGCTACATGAGATTGAACCTGTGACTGATAGGGTAGCTGCTTCATCGTAGCTTTTCTCTAACCATTGAGCTGAATAGTTGGTGGCAATTCAAAGACCCAAATACTGGCTTTTTATATATATATATATATATATATATATATATATATATATATATATATATATATATATATATATATATATATATATATATATATATATAACCCAACAGAATAATTATGAATCGTAACATATCCAATAGAGACTCTTATTTGTAATGATCTCCTGTTGTTACACGGTCAATGTATCACACAAACTAGACAATGTAAATTGAATAAATTTTCAACGTGACATATATATATATATATATATATATATATATATATATATATATATATATGTTTGTGTGTGTGTGTGTGTGTGTGTCTGAATGGATGGATAGATTATATACGGTAATGGTAAAAAAAAAAATTATAAACAATGAGGAAGATACAGATTAGGTGCATGATCCCTGACCCCTAAACAGGGTCCTGCTATCTGTATCTAGATAACCCCAAAACACCCTACTCCCATCCACTAATAACACAGAAAATTCCACTTCTTTCCATCCTCTCGACATTTTCCATCTTGTTGATGATGTCTCTCTCTACGAATCTGTATTTTTGTCATTGTCAATAGAATTATCAATTCACTGACGTTTCGTAGGTAGTGACCCCCGCATCATCTGCGAGATTGAGAAATGAAGAGAACTGGAGTTTCCTATGTTGTGAGTGGATCGTGTGGGAGTGTTTTCGAGGTTGTCTGTGATTGCACACCATTTATAGAGCTGCATGTTGCATCGATATACAGCTATGAGATTCTATTTATTAGCACTGTGCTATTTGATATGTGTTCATGATTATGTATGTATGTGCTAGACGGTTGGATATATATATATATATATATATATATATATATATATATATATATATATATATATATATATATATATATGTTGTTATTACTAACCTTCTTTGCACACACACGCGCGCACACTCGCACAAAAGAAACATACGCGAAACAAGTTCCACTCACACGAATATGTGACCCTCACTGATAAACAAGGCGTGGCTATCTATACCCAGATAACCCCAAACAAACTCCTACTACCATCTACTCACAACACAGTTCTCTCCATTCTCCTGTCATTTCTCTATCTTTTTGATGATGCAGGGGTCACTCACTCTGTACGAATCTTTGTTTTGTCATTGTCCATAGAATTATTAATTCACTGACGTTTCGTAGGTAGTGACCCCCACATCTGCGAGATTGAGAAATGAAGAGAACTGGAGCTTTCTGTTTTGTGAATGGATCGGGCGGGAGTGTATTTGAGATTGTCTGTGGCTGCACATCATTTATAGAGCTGCATGTTGCATCGATATACTGCCATGAGATTTTATTTTACCCGTGCTATGCTTTCTGATATGTCTATATGATTAAACATGCTAGACAGTTGGACATATGTTACCACTAACCTCCTTTACACATACACACACACACAGAGGAAACACATAAGAAACAAATTCCACTCACACAGCTGTATGACCCTCACCTATAAACAAGGCGCGGTTATCTATCCCTAGTCATCCCCAAACACACTTCAACTCAATCCACTCACAACACAGAAAACTCCAGTTCTCTCCTTTTCCTCTCCATTTCTCTATCTCGTTGATGAAGCAGGGGTCATTCTCTACGAATATTTGTTTTCGTCATCATCTATCAAAAAAAATTCTCCATATATATGTGTTGCAATGCTCTTACCATTGAGCTAAAAAGCTACCGGGAATTCAAAGACCAATTAACTGCTTTCAACCCAAATTCTCCTCTCGTTCATTCACGGTCTATTTATCTCTTTCAATGCTATAATTATGCATTTAAGAAATGGACACATTGGAATGGCAGAATGAATTATAGATTGCGCTACGTTACGTAGAAATTCATTTCAAATGATTTCCCGTCATTACAAATAACGCAAAGGTCAAATAACGATAAATTACATTACCGGCGGCTCTTTAGCTCAATTGTAAGATCATCGTTACGTTGAAGCAGCTACCCTATCGGTGGCAGGTTTGATTCCTACAGCGGCTTCATTTTCTATAATTGTTTACTCTATTTACGTTGTCTAAATTGAGTTATATATCAAGCGTATAACAACAAATCATTTCAAATAAGTTTTATAGAATATAATGCAATTCATAATTCATTCTGTCGGACCAAATATGTCCATTTCTTAAATGCATGAATGTCACATTGAAAGAGACGAATAGACCAAGAATGAACGAGATGAGAATTTGGGTCATTTGGCTTTTGCATATATATATATATATATATATATATATATATATATATATATATATATATATGTATACAATACAAATCAGGTATACAATATAATATGATAATTGATGTGTGACGGATTTATTTCATCAAGTGCTCGATACATTCAACATTAAACATTTAGTTGATTTAGAGCAGAATATCATGGAGTGAGAATTCACGACACAAACACGTTTATGTTTCTGCTTTGTATAGCGAGTTCTTACTTCATCATATATATATATATATATATATATATATATATATATATATATATATATATATATATATATATATATATATATATATATATATATATATATATATTGTAGAAAGCATTAACACTTTAAACAATGAATATATATTTTAAATTTTCAAAATGCCCGTCATTTCAGTCAATTATTTCCAAATATCCGTTCATGCAATTTATGTGGGTTTTTCGGAGTGTTTTTTGTTTGTTTGTTTTGCACAGAATTAGATATAATAGCACAATGTGAGATTTTTTTCTCGTTGCAGTCATAAAATTGTTGGCCAAATGACTGTTTCAGGGATTTAAAAACAAACCAGTCAAATAAACCTACCCTCCCTCCAGCAGGGTTGATCAAACATTCCCCCTTTTCAGCAATAAATATAGTATGTCTTTTTTTAATTTTAGGGCCGTGTCAAAATATACGTAGTTTGTGACTTTATATAGGGTTTTATCATAATGTTTTGTATATGGATGTTATTTTATACTACGCATTGAAAATAATGGGCTTAATTAAGTTGGTTATCGAATATAAATATAGAGAGGGAGACAAAGAAGTGGGAGACTGGGATTATCTCAATTCTTTTCTTGGTTGAACAAAGAAACCCACAACTCACTGGAATCGAACCTAGCTTGATTAATAAATTGATTTACAAATATCACTCGTATATAAACCAAAACAGACTCTGCAGTTTGAGTGATTAAAAGAAGAACTAAAAAATTAGACGAAAGTAGAGCACAGTAATAAAAAAAGGGGGGAAAATAATAACTTGCCATCAGAGTCGATAATTGAACAACCATAGCGTCAGAATTTGAATTCAGTAAAATAATCCATCGAAGGATGAATATGACCAGAATGAATTCTCTTTTGACATCATTGGTATTTCCTACAGGGAAAAATCAAAAATAGGATTTTAAAAAACGTCTAGAAACATCTAGATTCTGGAGAACTCAGGAACCTTTTTTTTGTTGTTGTTGTTGTTAATAATAAACCTGCCCCCAAAATATCAAAAAATCTTTTTTCTGAAAAAAATTTTTTTATAAGTTATCTAGCAGAGAACTGGAACTAATGTCTAGGTCTGTGTACAAAACGGTATGTCCAGGAGCGCTGGAACACACAAACAAAGTATATTTAGAATTATAGAACCTTTATTCATCTTTAGTGGTGGCTACGGTGGTTCATTGGTTTATGATATTTCATAAAAAATTCAAAATATGATGAAACCGGTTAGTCGCCTTTATAGAGATCGTCACGTGATCAACGATGGACAGGTCAGAATAAACTGTGATAGATAGATAGAGAGATAGATAGAGAGATAGATAGATAGATAGATAGATAGATAGATAGATAGATAATGAACGGGTTGAGATAGATATATAGATAGATAGATAGATAATGAACATAGATAGATAGATAGATAGATAGATAGATAGATAGATTGAAAGAAATAATAAATTTATAGATAGATAGATGGATAGAAAAGATAGAAAGATTGAATGAAATGATAGATAGATAGATAGATAGATAGATAGATAGATAGATATATTGAAAGAAATAATAGATAGATAGATAGATAGATAGATAGATAGATAGATAGATAGATAGATAGATAGATAGATAGATAGATAGAACAGAAATGGAGTTATGTAGATACAAATAGCCCGAGATGAATTGATGAAAGTAAGGTACATGGATATTGGTCAGTCGTATTAAGCGCACCGTCCTAAATATGAGTAATCTGAGTTTTTACACAAATCGAGGACATTGATTTTGTAATAACCTGTCTAAAACACAACCAAATTTTAATGAAATCTTGTTGAGATACAAATCTTTACGAAATTTTTACATCAAATTTGATTTAATGCAACGTAAACCCAAATCGTGGAAGTGAATAAACCCAAATTTTCCATATACCCTTAATTTGATTCATTGGATTTTCTTTTCTTTTTCATTTAGAAAAAAAAAAGGATCCTCCAATCTGTAAACATATGTAAGAATTTTAAAGATGAAAATGAAAGATATTTCAAAACTCTGGTACAAATTGTTTATATTGAAAAATTTTAAAAAAACATATTGACGGTGTTATCGATCGATTGCTCAATCGTTTATTGTGATCATTTCATGATCGAGAGATCGACAGAGACCTAGTTTTATATAAAACTGTAGTTATATTTGAAGCCTTTGTGTGTACATATAAATATTAAAGAAAACGGGACCAGTAAAAATTTTTGTTAATGTAATTGTAACAACTTTTTTAAAACGATGAAGTATGTTCTAACATGAAATAGATGAAAATATATTGAAACAGTGGCATAAAATAGCTATTTATAGCGGCACCTACCCACATATGTAACTAAACTTTGTGGAATAAGATTTTCCAATTTTGCAACGCCATTAATATATTTTATCTATCTTATGTAAAAAAAAAAATGTTTTCGTCCTGTGTTTTTAAGCTTTTTCAATTATATTAACACATTGTGCAGGTATGCATTGTTTTACTGCCATAGAGAACGAGATAGCTAGATTAGTTTGAACAGACTGAGATAGATTCATAGATTGAACAGACAGTTGGATGAGACGTACACAGACCTGAAAAGAATGTAATTAACAGACAGATGTAAATTAAGTCTAATTTGTTCATGATCAATTAAGATTGTATAATGCGATTCGATGTGGTCTGAGTAATGGAGTGCCGGCCACGTTTGTGGTAGAATTTTCAGGTTTCAAAAAAGAAAATATATGGATGAACGTGCGTGATATATTTTGCTTCCATCTCACGTATTTCCGTTGTGCTTCACACGATCATTTACTTATTTTCGTAATCCAAGCAGCATCAGTATTCTTATTTGATTAGTAAGACGTCTAGCGCGGAAGTTTTCTTTTGTTCGTTTGTTTAATAAGGCCCTGGTCGATATGGCATCACTGGAACATTTGTTGATTGATAAAATGAACAGTGCCCTTACCCTGGCTACAGATTCAGCCATCCTATTTTGGGCTGCAGAAACCATGTTATTACTTACTCAGCCATGGTATGCGATATGTGAAACATAGACGCGATTTTCTTAGAATAGGGCTCTCTCCAGTAGAATTTCTTCAACCGTATCAAGAGATTTTTCTCCCTGCGCTTTCTTGACAATGAAAAGCTGCGGTAATTCGAGCATTCGAACCATTTGCTCTTTAATAAGTATTGAAAACTTTACTAAAATCCAATAAATAGTTCAATTTTGTAATCAAAAAGTAGGTCTGTTTGCTCGTTAAATCTTTTGCAGATTTTCTAATGAGAAATTATGACAACAGCAGACGTTTTGTTTTGCAAAGCAGTTTTTTTGTTTATATATATCGTCGGTTCTACAGAAAGTACAGACATATTTCTCTCACAGATTTATTCTCACATCTTTGTTTTTACTAATGAGATAAAGATTTTGGCGATAGAATTAAATTTTATACGATTTTGATATAGGCAGAGTGACTTAGACATTTCAGCTGAATTTGGTAACATACTGAGAGGATAGTCGACACCTCATAGACAAACTTCAAATTCGTATGAAATTTCATTTAAATCTACCGTATTCACCCAGGCCTTACGGGAATGGAGAATTGGTTTAGATGAGGATGCAGGGTATCTATCTATCATCCATCTATAGAGTAGGAGAAACTAACAGCTAACGAGTGCAAGAAGCTTATAGATGACTAAAAGATACATTGGCGGCAGTCATCTTTGATAAAGGGTGTTCTACGAAATATCATGGAAGGGCGCCAATATTGCTACCTAGGTCTTTTTTCTAATTTTGAAATTTTAAATTCGATATTATTACATGTAGATTGAAAAATAATTTTTCGTTTTTTGTTTGTTTGTGTTTGTTTTTGTTTTTGTTTTTTTGTTGTTGAATTAGTTTGAAAGTCCTATTAAAAGGTTTTGATGATAAAAAATTGGTAGATTACCATTTATTCCTGAAATTTTATGAAACACATTGAAGGGTTAAATAATCTTGACCAGCGCTATCCCGATTAATAGATATGTCAATCTCTCTCCCTGTATATATATGTATGTGTATGCGTGTGTGTGTGTGTGTGTGTGTATGTTTCTGTAAGTGTTGGTGATCCTCCAGAATGTTACAGTTGTAAGGTGAGGAGAAAAAAACTTGAAAAGACAAAGGCAGTTGTTGCATCTCGAAACTTTTAATCATCACCAGAGCATGTTTAGATTCATTTTGGACGGGTGCCAGCAATCATTTCCTTTCCTCAACTTCGAACATGTACACAGCATGCAATTTTTTTCTGCACCGCTGCAAGTTTCTCGAAAAAGACGGCTGGCACCCGTCGAAATGTATTGAAACATGCCCATGTGATAGTAAAGGTTTTTGAGTTTTTTTCTTGAACTTCCAATCGTCTCGTTCATCAACATCGATATGTATAAAAATATAGAGGGAGAAAAAATCCAATACAGGTTTCAGGGTGGATCCATTTTTTGATTGAATACTGAAACTTGCTCAAAGTTCTATCAGTAAAACATTGCCGAATCTCTTACTTAATGAACAATTTCGTCTCCTACGACAATAAGTATTTGGTTGGTTGGTTGGTTCAGCAAAACTCAAGATTGCAGAGGCAGGAGAGTTGCCGTAAAGTAAACAACTACAAGAAAATTAGAATTCTTTTTCATTTAAAGAAGATTCTAATAGAGAGAGCGTTATAATACAAACACAATTTTTACCGTTTGGATTTACTTATTTGCTGTGTAAAATACCGTTACCTATGACACATTTTTAATGTATTTTTACGTTAAAATACTTTTCCAATAAATTCCTATGATAAAATCATTTTTAATGCACAACTATGATAAAGTCATTTTCCAATGCATTTTTATAATAAAATCATTTCCCAATACATTCTTATGATAAAATCATTTTCCATGAATTTTTATAATCATTTTCCCATGTCTTCCTATAGTAGAATCATTTTCCAATGCATTCCTATGGTAAAATCATTTTCTAATGCATCCCTATTGTAAAATCATTTCCCAATTCATTTCTATAGTAAATTCATTTTCGAATGTATTTTCATAGTAAAATCATTTTCCAGTGCATTCCTATAGTAAAATCATTTTCCAACGCATTCCTATAATAAAAACATTTCTCAATGCATTCCTATAGTAAAAACATTTCCCAATGCATTCCTACATAAAATCATTTTCCAATCCATTCCTATAGTAAAATCGATTTCCAATAAATTCCTATAGTAAAAACATTTCTCAATGCATTCCTATAGTAAAATCATTTCCCAATGTTTTCCTATATAAAATCATTTCCCAAAGCATTCCTATAGTAAAATCATTTCCCAATGCATTTCTATTGTCAAATCATATAACAATATACTCTCATGGTTATATCATTTTCCAATGCATCCGTATAGTAATATCATATTCAAATATATCCATTTCTAATTAATCCTTCTGATAACTCAATTCTCAATGTATTCCTATAGTCAAACCATACGCCAAGCATTCCTGTGGTAAACTCATTGGCGAAGTATTCCCATAAAAAATGTTCATTTTATTCCTGTGGTAAAGTCATTTCTAATTCATTTCTTTAACAAAATCATTTACAATGAATTTTCATATATGCTTTTAAAATTACGTTGTCAGTATATATGAAAGCATTATTGGGAACGAGAGCTAGATTTGTTTGTTTCTTTCTATTTTAGTAAATCCTTCTCGTCTCATCACAAGCTAGAATATATAGAGAGACAAGAATTGTTAAGTCTTTATTAATCTGGAAGCACAGACAGATATTTGCTGATTGGGATGGATACATCGATGGATATAAACAGTGAGATATATAGATAGATAAATAGATTGGTAGGTAATGAACAGATAGATAGAGATATTCAAACAAACCCAGATGGATGGGTAGATAGATAGATACTGAAGATAGATAGATAGATTGATAGATAGATAGATAGATAGATAGATAGATATGAACGGATCAAGATCGATAGATAGATATATAGATATATAGATAGATAGATAGATAGATAGATAGGTTTGAACAGACCAAGATAGATAGGTAGATAGATAGGTATCGAACATAGATAGATAGATAGATAGATAGATAGATAGATAGATAGATAGATAGATACATACATACATACATACATACATACATACAGATATTTGAACAAACTGTGATAGATAAACATGAACAGAGATAGATAGATGGATAGATAGATAGATAGATAGATAGATAGATACATACATACATACATACATACATACATACATACAAAATGAACTGAGATAAATAGATAGTTATGAAAAGACTACGATAGATAGATAGATAGATAGATAGATAGATAGATAGATAGATAAAGAACAGATATATAGATCTGAACTGACTGTGATAGATAGATAGACCGTGAGAGATAGATAGATTGACTGATGTATAGATACATACATAGATAGATAGAAATACGCTATAGTAGATATAAAAGCAATCACTTAGGCAATATTTGTTAGGTAAACAAGATTTATTCATTTTGCTTTTACCGTCGTATCCACGAGAGAAGTCATAAAAATGACGCCCACATGACAGGTTCAATGATAAATGTTTTATTTCACTGAATCAAAATTTGTTTCCCTTCTATCTTTCCTACCAAATAAATACCCCCTCCCCACCTTAACGGGAGATTTCCGAAATATGATGAGAAAGAAATAAAATCGAAGTTTCCTAAAATTTTATCATCGTGTAACGCTGTTTCCCGCCAACGGCAGATTGCGAATTCACAGCACTTATCGCCTTCCTGATTTTATTCCGTTACCATGTATTAGCACTTACATATTCGAATCACTGTAGTCCTGCAAATGGTCCACCCGACCAACCAGCCAAGTCAGCAACAGATTCATCTCTCTTTGTTTGTGAATCTGTGTTTCGTTTTTGGGGACTGCCACTTTGAAATTGTGTAAACATTAAACACCATCTAAAAACACTTTTTTTACTTCAGGATGTTTATTTGGCTTTCGGTGGTCTCTGCTAAATTGAACAAACAATGCCTAAGTCTCGCCCTTGTATTCTTTTTTATAAAAGATCTAATTCTTTTAGATAATCAGTTCTGGTCCACAGATGGGCTACAGTGATTCACGTATGCAAGGTACGGATAATTCATCAACATCATTATCATCAGACTTTTAACGTCCGTCATTGGCCATACATCTTCCCCAGGATTCGCAAGACCTCGCTATCATGGGTGTCACGGAGCCAATACGTTCGGAATCTGTCTGGTTCGTCTCTCCATTTTGTATTCTGCTGGTCTCGGTTCCGTATTTGATCTCTGGGGATCCAGGTTGTGAGTCGTGATGTCCATCAGCTATCTGCCATTCTTGCAACATGACCAGCCCATTGCCATTTTAGTTTTCTAATGGATTCTAAGATGTCTGTTTTCCCTGATATATTGTGCTGTCTTACGATCTCTCCATGTGAAGTTGAGCAAGATTCTTTCCATCAGGTTCTGTGTTTCAGCTCCATTCTTGACTGTTGGGGGTGCATTGGTTGTGCAACCTTCTTTTTAGGGACCAGGGGGTTGAGCTCGCTCAGCCAAAGGTTTGCCATCCTACACAGATTTATGATTCTTCTCCTTCTGGGGATTTCACAGAGATTCATTGTCCTTTGTAGATATAGTGCTCTCCGCTCTCCAAATGTGCGTTTTCAATTCTGATCGCTGTGTGCTTATTTCCAACATGATTTTTGCATTTCTATTAATATTTGGACCATCCTCATCTCGGTTGTTTTTCATACAACGTTTCGGCCGTTGCACTCTACGGCCTTCATCAGGTATCATCAGAGATATACTAATGATTTTTGCACATGAACTTTGTTTTATTTGATATCACGTTTCACTTCCCATTACGTGACTCTGGAAATCCTCGAACTGATCGCTCACATTTTGAGGATACTGTTGTTTTGTAGTCCTTGTCTGGAAGAATAAAATTTTTGGTAGAAATCTTGGGCACCATTGACAATCCTGTCTTTGTCTATAGTCAGGTCACCCGAGGATACTTATTCGTTTCCGTCTTGTTAATGGCTCTGAAGCCCTGACCTTTAAGAAGAATCGTTTCGATGATTGCTATTGTTTATCTTCTCTTTTCGGATTGTTTTATTCAATTGTCTCTCTTCTTGTCAGTCGTCTGAGGTTTCTGCATCATTCTATGAGATTTTTGATTTCGTCTGAAATTTCACTAATGGTTTGTATGCTCTTTAGTTTAAATAAAGTGGCGACTTCAATTAGAGAGGCTGTTATTTTGTTCTTGAATTCGTTGATCTTGATGTAGTTCTCCTCTGGTTCGGTAAGAATTTTATATTTTATTTGACTCAAGCTTGAAAGATCGTTCGATTCTTTTGGTACGTTTAGTGGTCGTGGTTTGGTGTCAAAAACCGTTTTGTGTTTTTTGTTGGTGTTGATTTGCATTTTGCATCTTACCATTCTGTGGTCGCTTCCTACGTTGACTTGATTTAGGACTTGAATGCCTTTGACGGTGTTACTTCTGTCCGTTAGGATGTAGTGTATTTTGTCCTTGGTCTCGTGGTTGGGGGCTCTTCCAAATCCATTTTCTGTTGGCTTTCTCTTTGTAGAAGGTGTTCATGATTTTGAACCCATTTGCAGTTGTGGAGGTTACAGGATCTTCTCTCTCGTTATGTACTTTATATCCGAACTTGCCGACACAATGTCGATTTCCTTGTCCTACCTGTGCGTTGAAGTGTCCCTTGATGACATCAGAGTATCTTCTGGAATCTTGAAGTAGAGAACTCAAGTCATCGTAGAAGTTGTCTATTTCCTTTCTAGTTGACTGCGAAATGGGAGCATAAACTTAAATGATATACAGTTTGTACTTCTTTGAGAGTTGTACGATGACACTAGCTTTATGACCAGAGACAGCTTTGGAGCCTACCATGTCGTCTTGGAGTTCCTTATGGATGAGAAAACCAACTCTGCTTTGCTTTACCTTCTCTTTTCCGTAGTTGTAGAGATAAATGCTCTTTAGTTCGATTGGTTTTTCTCCAGATTTTATAACTATCTCTGTTATTGTTTTTTTTCTCGAATTCAAATAGTATCACTCTGTGAAACTATCCCAATCTTATCGCCTTAATTATCTAAAAACAATTATGTAATTAATCTGTTATCAAGCTTATCAACCTTTGCATTGTTATAGATAAACTCTATAGGGCGCTTGGCTCGAAAACCGTTAAGGTTCCTCAAATGTCCTAAGAAATTCTCTTATAAAATTGTTATTTAGCTTTCAGTAATTGCTTTTTCTAAGTGTGTTTTCAAATGACTTTTTTATAGCTGACTCTATTAGCAGTCTGTAAATTGTAACTGAAAGAAAATTTGAACTCGAATTGAATAGGTGTTATGATCTTGGGCAGGAGTGTTTATCCGGGTTCATTTGCTAGATTTTGACCAGGAGACTATGTAATGGCGCTTTTAGCGTTCTGGCTTTCACTGCTTGCGTTGACTTAGTCTACAACTTTCTCGGTACACTTCGATCGTTTTATGGGTTCAAATAGTTTCAGAGATTCGCTTCTCTCCTTATCAAGGAGATTGGGGGGTTGGTCCGGTTTTATCAGTGAGTTTATCCTGATCTAATCTATTGATCTCTTCCCAGTAATGAGACGCATTATATTATCGATTCACGTAAAATTGCAAAGCGATTGGATTTCCTGCCCTCGATTATAACTTCGCGGTCACTTTTATCAGAATAACACAATTCACTTGGTTTACTCTTTATTAGATTAAGTATTGTCAACCATTATTAACTTTTGCGTCAATAGTATTTCTTTCTGCTTCATTAGAAACCGTCAACCAAAACAGTCATCATAGGTCTTGCCAGTTTTCAAGTAGGTTTAGCTGGCTTGCTGGCTAGCATCTATGTATCACGCATACAGGCTGCATTGAGGGAGCTAGAGGGCTCAAATTTTTGCTCCTTATTATGTGTAAAATAGAAAGATTTTTAACCCCACCCCTAAAGATTTTCTGTGGGGAGTTCGATTTGCAATGGAGGTTTATGCTAGATTGGTTTCATTTCTACGTCTGACGGCATCCAAGTTAGTGTTCTGAAAATTCGGGCTTTTTTTCAATGATCACTACTCAACAAAAAATGAGAGAAGTCTTTCTTTCATTGATCAGCCCTTTTTCCACGTTTTTAAATGATTGCCCCCAACATGGCATGCTGCCAAACGACGTTGGTCACGTGACGGTTTCTATTGTGTGACTAACCAAATCTGTATTAGTTGGTCTTCATCGCAACTACACATACCGACAATCAACAGCCATCAGTTAACAGCGTTGAACGGACATAAAGAATGAGCTCTAGACGAGACTTAACCTCGGAAAGCCAGGCTATGTAGGACAGCTGCTCTACCGACTGGGCTACCAGAGGCTTTCACGTCTGTTGCTCTACCCCATCCCCTCGGCTTTCATTTCCAACACAGTTGTTACTATCTTACATTGACTCTTTGAGGATAAAATCCCTCATCTTTCATGTCTTTATTTCAACGTTTCAATCACTCTACCCTCTGCCCTTCATCAGGTGAATGCCATGTTTAATGGCATGTGGGAATGTCAAAAGGAACATGACACTGTAGTTTTGTCTATTCAGACGATATTTAAGGTTCATTATTACATTTTAGAATTTTCATCCATCTTAATTTTGGGGTTGAATTTTATTGCAACTCACTCGGACCGTCAATGAATCGTATGAGGAAAACAACGGGCTCTGTCCAAGACCTGAGACGTTTTACAACTTTTGACCAGATTTGGCAACATTTTGTTCTATGATAAAGATAATGATAATATTAGAAAATACTTGTAACCCATTGATTTTTCAAGTTAATCTTCGTTGAAATGCCCGAAACAAAAATGAATAATGAAAGGAAAAATATCGTCCAAAATGCAATATAATTCATTGGTGGAGGAAAAAGTTATAAATATACATGAAAGTGATAACTGAAAGGTGTTATATCTCAATTTTTTTCTAATGGATGTTTCGATGCATTTCGATGAGTCCCAGCCATCTTTTTCAGTACAATATCCACGTCCGTTTCGTAACTCCACTTTCATCAACATTCTATCAAATCATCTTACGTCCACGAATAATTACAAGCATCATATCCACAAAACTAACACATATACGTATGTATGTGTGAAGTGTATACATCGATTATAAATGCTGTTTAGTCCACTTTTTTATTTCTTTCCTTTTTTCTTTCTTTCTTTCTTTCTTTCTTTCTTTTATTCTATTTTTTCATCCTGAAAATTGTTTTTTTAATAATGTGACAGCGTGACGTAAAAAGAAATAGTTTATTCTGAATTCACTCCCTCTCATTATACCCCTTCTTATCAAGATAATAGCTCGCTTTCTTTGTTGCGAATGTTGTCTGCCCGTCATTAACCACTTCCTCCTTGGATCACTTAATTCCTCACAAATGCCATTAACCGATTCAAATCTGATCTTAACTGTTAACATCGCAATTAATAAAGAATAAGAATCGAGATTCGAACACGCGTCATTTTTACCTCAGGAATTTGCCCATGTACGGCACCGCTGTATTGTTCGATCTACGAAAGATCTCACGGCAGAAAATCAAATTTAATCCTAAAATTCATCGTCCAGCGCCATATTCGTGATTGTTTCGCGCACACTTGTGGTGCTATCAGGATTATTAACCTTCTTTATTTTCCTCAAGTGGAGCATTTTCAACTATTGCTAATTGTTCAGTGGTGTTAGAAACTGTCAACCTGTAAACCGTCAAAGTAGGTTTCTTCAGTTTTCAGGGTTGTCCAGATGTCTTCCAGGCTACGCATGTATCATGCGTACAGGTAGTGCCAATGGAGATTAAGGGGTCAACATTCTAACATTTATTCTTCCAGAAAAAACATTTTGCTTTATTTTTTATGGATTTTTAGTGGCGGTTCAATTTACAATGAAAGCTTACGCTGAATTGGTCCCTTTCTTTGTGTCCGATCACATTCATGTTCGTTTCTGATAATTTAGCCTTTTTTAGTAATCACCACTTGACAAAAAGCAAAAGAAGTAACTTATCCACTTATCATCACTTTCTGATTTCTTAATTGATCGCCCCCAACACGGCGCACTACTAAAAGATCGTGGTCATGTGACGGTTTCTGTTGAGTGACCAACCTGATCAGTCTTTTTTTTTTATGTTGCATTTTTATTTTTTTATTTGGGGGGGGGGGTTCTATCGCAATTTACTGATTTTGATTTGTGTCGCTCACTAAGTAGCAGACGGTCTAAGTGGGTCGGAAATTCTTTTTAGAGCTCCTTCAATTGCTGACGGTGAAGTATAGACTCCATTCCCTGCCAAATTATGTCCCATTTCCCTGGCTGTTTGGACCGTTGTTCACAACAATCTATAGAATCTATCCGTCTTGCTATGAACAAACACCCTTTCTGTCGTGTGCATTCTGGTTCTCCAACTAACCCGATGCTTTATAGTGAGGTTCCGAAGAGATGATCTCCATTCATTTAAATATTCAGTCATCGCCCAATATCCATCTCCGGCAATATGTGAATTAATCAGGAACCGTCTACAAAAACAGTCACTAAAAATGTCAATATAAGTTCCTTCAGTTTTCGAATTGGTCTGGCTGGCTGGCTGGCTGGCTGGTTAGTTGACTATGTATGTATTTCTGTGACCTGTGTATTGATATGAATTATTGTTAATCCGACAACATGAGAGTTAAATGACGATATTAGAGGGCCAATTTATAAATGATTTCATACATTTTGTTTTGCCACGCCGTCCAAAATATTTCTTGTATACTTTCACATTTGGGGGGAAAACATTCAGCGGAACGTCGAAATAAAATATGAAAAATCACTTGTAAATTGGCCATCTGATATTTTCATCTCACTCATGTAGACACGTATCGGGTGTACAGGCTACAGATAGAAAACTGGAAATTTAATCGTTAATCTTTTTTTTGTTGTTTTTCATTCCCTCGAAATAGATATTTAGTGGGGGTTCAATTTGCAATGCATTTTTCATGCCAAATTTAACCCTCCAGTTTATATCCGGCAGCACTCAAGCGTGTTTTGTTTTTGTTTTTTTTAAATTATCATTTAAAGTAACTGATTTATTGATCAACCCTTTTTCACAAACAAAAAATATGTTAAAACGATAAAAATCATCTGTCATGTTTAATGAAATTTGCTCGACGAAAAAGAATATTTGAAATATATACTTATATGTGTCAACTCCTTCATAAGGCCTGGTTATGTTACTCAAGACCATAAATGATTACGACAACGTTAAGTGAAACCGATTTCTACTTAGAAACAGTTATATGAATTTTTTAGTTATTACAGTGTGATAATTTTGCGAATCACTCATGTCAAATTACTTAATGCACGATTCCACCGCCAATATTTTGTATTATCGTATATTTATATCTCTTTTCCACTCAGCTGTGAGAAATCTGTTGTTTTCATAGATAAAGTGCTCAAAATATTTTTTAAGATACAGTTAGTCTGGAATTATGTAATAATGGAAACCCATGACATTTTTTTTCACAATTTTATGATCTTCGGTGAGAGTGGTTTTATTGAATTACTCATCAGGTTTTTATACCCTTTTACAAGTAATTTTTTTAGCCTTCATGATATGGATATGAGTTATTACTTCGTAACGTTATTTGATTTCTGTTTTTTATGCGTTTTAGCGTCATAAAATAGTGAAACAAATTTGTTGGTGGTTTACATTAAATATTCATATATATATATATATATATATATATATATATATATATATATATATATATATATATATATATATCATCTTTATGCTGCATCTTAACTACACACATAAACCATGATAGCATAAAAATAAAGCAAATATTCGAAAAAAAACAGTGAGTGGCTTAATGTACAGATACACCTTGACCGAATCTATTGAAAGAAAGAAGAGAAAAATTAATACGTTCTCAAACTGTGGACAGTCTTAATAGAATTGAATTTCACCTGACGAATGCAATTTTTAGTTGTTTGCAAGAAACTAATAGTCATAAAATAAATCTAATGTAATTCATAATCTCGTATAATCATTTACATATATAGAGAGAGATATGTGTGTGTGTATGCGTGCGTGTGTGTGTGTGTGTGTGTGTGTGTGTGTGTGTGTGTGCATACATATAGCCATCAATGGATAAAAAGTTTACATGGCTACACTTTAACCAATATTGTTAACAAAGATTCCCCTCAGTTTTTAAGCTGGTTTTGTTGTCTTGCTCGGTATGTATCAAGTAGGTTTTTAGAGGAGGCTCAATCTGTGATGTAATTTTATGCATAATTGGTTCCTTAGTCTGTGTCCATTGTTTGTTTTTTTTAATTAAGACTCTTTTGGCGATTACTGCCTAAATAAAGCGAGAGAAATAACTTATCCAATGATCACCCCTCCTTCGAAATTTTGAATAGATCACCCCCGACACAGCATGCTTGCGAAAGACATTGGTTGCATGAGGGTTTCTACTGAGTGACTAACCACACCTATACGTAGACTTGATATTTTAGAATCACCGTCAATGAAAGGGGAAGTGTGATAACTGAAGTGATAATATCTTCTAACCTAAAACAGATTGCAATGGGAAGCAACAGCTGGTTCAAGAGAGATAGACTGGCAAATACTACTTCTTCCCTACAGTCATTGGTACTTTCAGACAAAGCAGAAGACAAAACTCTTCGGTTGTCTTCAACTTCACAACCAACTCGTCTCAACGGAACTTCTTAACTTAGACATATGTAATCAAAGACGAATGCCTTGTCTTAAACAGTAAAATCTAACCAATTTACAACAACTAGGAATCGATCAAAACCTTCACCATTCTCAAGAGAATACTATGACCAGGAATGTGAATATGGAGGCGGACAGTAGAAATGGATAAGAAATAAAGTTGTTTCAATTGCTGTGTTAATCGTAAAACCTCGTCTGATTAATGGAACTCTGAGCAATGTACAATCCAGACTTAACACCTCGCATGAGGTACCCACATATATGATTTATTTACAATCGATTTTTTTCAGTTCTAGAAATCCTCACATCGTATAATTTTCATTAGCAATTAAAATAGTACAATAAGAGATCAAAACAAGCAAATACAAATAATGATGATGATAAATAGTTGTATCTTAAATCGTTAAAAATCATCTGAAATCTTTGAGCTTCAATCTTTACAATTAAACCCAAATGGTTCTTAGAACGAACTCTTACTCAAAGGGACCGATGGCATTTTAAAATCTATAGAATTTTCTTGACAGATATGTATTGGATCTTTCCTCGGGCCACTTCCTACTGCACGTTGTAACGCTGAATACTTTCTTAAGCATGAAGAGAATATAGGACATTAAAATACGTGAAAACTTGCAAAAATGAACGTATGATATACATAACGAAAAGATGACAGAATGATCATAAAGGTTTATTTTGGTAGCACAGGAAAACGAGGAGTAAGGCTCATATATTGTTCTTATATATACATAGTAGTAATGGTTTAAACTGCTCAGCTTTGGGAAACTTTCAAACCAGACTGGATAATTGTAGAATATGTTATTCGAATGTAAAGGGGATGGTCATTTTCATAATCTACAAAAATCTTTGCTACGCGCATTGGGGAGCCTTTGGACTCGTCCTTCGGCTCTCCGATTATTACTTGGTCCAGCTGCGGGGAATCCGTTACTCTGGGGCAGCACTACTCCATTGCACTTAAAGGAGCAGGTCCCCAAGTAGACACTCTCCTGGCGGAGGTTGTCTAGCTTCTACGGAGCGCTTTTCAACCGTAGCCGCGTCGGCTGGAGCCATTTTTGGAAGGGTTGCTCCTATTTCTTCCCACGTTAAGCCCAACCTTGTATCACATATTGCTGTGGTGCGACATTGATTAAATACTTGCTCAACCTCACCTCTTCTGGCCTTTCCTTCGGGATCAAAGTGTAGTATCTGTTCCACGGCATATACTAAGGCGCAGGAACTGACACTTGCCCGTTGAATTGGCCGGAGATTGTGTGATGGTTGTTATCAAAGACCGAGTGCACTGGTGCAAAGCGTCAGCCAATAAGGTTTTACTGAGGCTGCGCTTTGCTACACGCGTCAGAGATCCTTTGGACTCGTGTATGAGCTATCTCAATTTTACTCAGCCTAGCTGCGGGGGATCCGTTGCCCCAGGGCAGCACTGCTCCATTGCACTTAAAAGAGCAGATCCCAAAGTGGACGCTTTCGTGACGGAGGTTGTTTTAACTTCTACGGTCGCTTGGCAATAAAAATCGCATCGGCTGGTGCTATTTTTCAAGGGTTGCGCCTATTTTCCTACGTTAAGCCCCGACCTTGTGATATATTTTGCTGTGGGGGGACTGTAAATAAATAGCATGCTCAACCTTACATAGACGAATCACAAGACAGCACATTATATCAGGGAGAAAATAGGAGTCTGAGACATCATAGAATCTATTAAAAAACTGAAATGGCAAGGGGCAGGCTATGTTGAATGGCAGACAACCGATGGAAATCACGACTCACAATAAGGATCCCAAGAGATCACATAAAAAACCGAGGCCGACAAAATACATAATTGAGAGATGAACTTGACACATTTAGGAAATACTGGCTCCGCGACGCCCATGATAGAGAATTGTGGCAGATCCTGGAAAGGGTCTATGTCCAACGACAAACCTTAAAAGACTGATGATGATGTTAATGATGGAGAACAGCGGTTCGTCAAAGCAGTTACCTAATCGGTCACAGTTTAGATTCCTGAAGCAGACCCATATTCAACAATTTATATCTATTTACGTTGTCTAGGCCGAGTGACTTGTTCTCCGTGTAACAACAGGAGGTCATATATATATATATATATATATATATATATATATATATATATATATATATATATATATATATATATATATATATATTCAAATACATATATACATGTATATATATATATATATATTTATATATATATATATATATATATATTTATATATATATATATATATATATATATGTATATATATATATATATATATATATATATATATATATATATATATATATATATAACTCGTTTCATATATTGAACGAATTAATCGATTGTAAGAAATGATAAAGGAATATGATTGGCTGCTTTGTCTTCATTTTTCTAGCTCGTGAGTGTAAGTTATCCAAGTAGTTTTGGCCCCTGAATTATCATAATTAAGATAAGCCACGCATACCCTGAACAGAAAAAAACATAACCGCAATTAATGAGACATTACAAATATAAAGAAAGGTAAAACGAAGGGAGAGACGTTTATGTAATAAAGAAATCCATTCAATTTGTTTTGTCTCTTTTTTTAACTTGTTATTATCATTGTTTTCCGCTGGTTTTCATTGGGGCATAATTCTAGCACCACCACCGAACGGACTAATCAAATCTAATAGAAAACTCTAAAATCATCGGGTTCTGATTCGACATTATTTGGTGCCTAGCAGCCATGTTGGAATGGATTTTCCTTTTACCGGTATGAATGAGTGAAGGAAAATAGAAAGGAGAAAAATAATGAAGGACATAAAGACATAAAAGCGGGAATGAGACAGGAGAAATATGGAAGAGAGAGGAAAAGTAACTTTTTTTTTACTGGAATTTGTGGAATAGAGAAAGTATGGAGGAAGGAAAAAAGTAACGGAAGAAAGATGGAGGAAATAAATAGATAAAAGAAGCAATGAAACGAAAAAAAACTATGGAGGAAAAAAGAAAGATTTTTTTTTCACTGGTTTTTGTATAAAATGGACGATACGAAGAAAGGGGAAGGAAAAGAGTGAAAAAAATGAAGGAAATGAAGGGATAAAAGCGGTAATGAAACGGGAGAAATATGGAAGAGAAAGAAGGGATTACTTTCGTGGTCTTTGCGGAACATTGAAATGAGGAATAATGGAAATAATGAAGGAAATATAGGGATAAAAAAAGAAGTGAAACAGGTAAAACAATTGAAGAGGGAGAACAGCTTTTTGTTCACTGGTATTTGTAAAATATGGAAGAAAAGGTGGGAGGAAATTAGAAATGAGGAAATTCGGGAAAGAAAAAGCAACATGAAGACAGAAAGAAAGAGGAAAAGTAGGAAAGAAAAAGGAATGAATTCTTTTTTACTGGATTTTGTGGATCATGGAAGAAAGGGAAGGATAGGGGATCAATCAAAGAGGATGGGAGGAAATAAGATGGGACTAAAGAGATAAAGGGACACACGTATAAGAGAGAGAGAGGGAGAGAGAGAAGAAGAAGAAAAGTAGGAAAGGGAAAGAAAGGAATTCTTTTTTTCTTTGTGGAACATGGATGGAACGGAAAGATAAAGGGCCAATCAGAGAGGGTGAAGGGAAATAAGGATGGGACTAATGAGATAAAGGGACAGAGGTATAAGAGAGAGAGAGATGGGGAGAAGTCGGAGAGGGAAAGGAAGCAATATTTTTTACTGATATTTGTTTAAAGAGAAATAATCATCAAATTAACTCGCTTGTTCTGCCATATTAAAATTTGAGGGGGGGGGGTCATACAGACATATTAACGATCATTTTCATCTGAGAATCTTTTAATTGTACAGCTTTCACATTCTCAGCCCTCCCCTCAATAAAATTGTATATAAAAACCTTTAGTTAGAAATTACACAGAGAACATGCGGGATTTTGGTGATAGAAGTAAGAAAGATTTTCTTTTCTGAATAAATGAGATGTTATGGTGAAAGGAACAATGTTTGTACGAACGGGTCAGTAAATGAGACTAGCTAAGTTTAAAGTTAAGATAGTGATGACCAAAAACCTTCCCCACTCCCCCATTGGACCGTGTGTCTGATTTTCCTGGAGGAAGCTTTTCATTTTTTCTCCCCTTTCAGGAAATAAATAATAAATAATAAATCAAATGAGTGGGAATGAAAAGATGTCGAATATTAACAAAGCAATGAAAGAAATAAAGAACGAATGAGAAAAACAGTTGAATGATTAAGGAAGAAACTGAGAATCTGCAAAAGTTAGCAGGGAATGAGAGTCAAGAAAACTGATGTAAAATAGATTAAGTAAATAAGTGGATAAAGGTCCGATACGATGGAGGGGAGAAAATGGAAGGAGAAGGAAAGAATAATAAATCAGAAATAGGTGGAAAGGGAAGCAGAATGAAGTAAAGCAATTTGAAATAGTTTTTAATGAACGAAATAGAATAAGAGAATAAATAACATAGATGATTTAAGGGGGAAAAAACGAAAAATAATGGACGAAGGAAAGAAGAAGTGAGAGAGACTGAGACAGGAAGGGGGAAGAAAGAAGAAAAAAAGGAAGGAACTAATGAAGGATTAAAATGATTAATTTAATTCTTAAATGATGAGCAAGAAAGAAAGAGGTGAACAAAGATAGAATAAAAGGAGAATGAGGATTAAGAAAGAATCAAGAGAAGGAAGAGCGAGTTTTGAAATGAAGGAATGAATGAAAAACGAATCAGCAATTCAGCTTGTTATTGAAAAGAATACAGGAAGTAGAAGAGAAAGAGTGAGAGTGGAATGATAGAAGAGAAAGAAAGAGACTGATGGAATGAACAACGAAAGAGATACAGGAACAGTGAAGAAAAAGTGTAAAAGGATATTGATTGAATTTATGAATGACAGGAATATTTTACTGAGGAAAAAACGATCAAAAGCTTGGGTGATTTCTGGAATTAAAGAATAAAACAAAAAGAGTGAAACAGGAGAATGAAATGGGGAAAGAAATATTGAACGAAAAATAATTCATGGAGGGAATGAAAATTGATTGAAAGCTTGGACGATCGAGGAATATCAAGGGAAGAAAGAAAAAACGGTTTTTACTATAGAAGGAACTGAAAAGAAGTGGGAAGGAAACCGTATTTTTTTCTCTAAAGTGGGGAAACGATGAAAAAACGACGTAGACGAAGATAAGCCTGAACAATAAAACCAAATGATTCAAACTAAAAAATGAAGGAAACGTGAAAAAAGCGAAGGAAATAACGAATTAGTAAAATGTCGGGAAGGAGAAAATGAGAGAAGAGAGCAGACAGAATCGTCCATTAGAGCTTCATGATAAGATGAATTATAGGCTTATTAACCTCGATCTGCCAATGCAAATTATGTAAGAGTAAAATTAGCTACAGACCATCGACTGGGCCATTACTATATATATATATATATATATATATATATATACTCTCGAAACAGGGCTATGATAAAACAGCTGATGAAACCTAAGATAAAGAACAGAATTACAAGTATAATTAAATATGACTTAATCAAATGAAACAAAATCATAAAACTAATTAAAAAATAGCCAAAGGAAAACACTTAAAATTTAAAATGGCGCTCACGGCCCGTAGTCTTGGATACTTTGGGACTACATAAATTTTGATTAACGATATTTCCTTTTCAGCAGTTGAAATAATGGGAATTTGAATGACTATACATCCCAACGTAGACAGAATGAACGATTAAAGGAATAGATTATCAATCTGAAACGATAAATCAACTGACATATGTAAAAACAGGATGTTGGTTCAAATAGAGTTTCAAATATAGATAAAGTATTTACAATTATTCCGACGGATTATTTCCCTATTCCTTTATGATTGTTCGCGTTAAAAGACACGAAGAGCAGTTATGGACAGTGAATTAAGTCAATATTTAAGGAAGAAGCAGTTGTTTGAGCACTCGACTACCACTTGGCTCCTAAGCTCAGATGATAAGAGCTGCGTTGCATTAAAACATCCCCCTTTTTGACGCAAGTTCGATTCCAGTAACAGCCCATTTCTCTAAATATTCAGGCTATCTACGCCAATTGGCATATTCACCATGTGAAAACGAGATCTTGGTTCAAAAAGAGTTTCCAATAGCCTGTTTTTCTAGCTATTCGAAAACGGATTCATTCATGCAATGATTCTGGTGAAAATCCTGGACACATGATGATGAAAGGGAATGGGTTGTCATGGCAAATAATCACACTACTTCTTCCCTTTCAACTGCCATAACTCCATTACGTGGCGAGGGGTAAAATTAATTTGACTTCTTCACAATACATATTTTGGAAAAGGCGCGATGAGACCTCGTGATAAGATATAGGTTATTTCTTCTACGATTTCCTGACGAATAGCCGGCGTCGACTACGATCCTTTCATAAACCTTCTAATCATTAGAGCAGAAGATGGCCAAATATCGCTCACTGACCGATAGGTAAGAGTTTGTAACGGTTGCGGTAGAGATGTTGGGCTTGATTAGTCCAAAGCAATGAAGCTCATCCGCTGCATGGGTTCCAAAGCCGCGACGAACCACGACAAAGCTTCGACAAACCACGTGAGACCGCCTGGCTCTTACAGCGTGAGGCAGTCATCCGTGGTGACACGTTCTCCATAACGACTACTGGAACGGACAGAGTCTTCCATTAATAAAAGAAGTAAAACGCCGTCAAGTATTTTCAGATGATAACATTTCGGAACAGGAAAAATGAATTCAGACATTTTCTTTCAATGTCATCTCTCAGCTTCTTGCATTGGTTTATATATATATATATATATATATATATATATATATATATATATATATATATATATATATAGGGTCGGCTTCAAGTGAATTGGACCAATTTCTCCCCAAATCTGAGGGAGATGGGGCCCTAGGGTGATCTATTCTAGTTTTGTCAAATACCCATGACACATTGTAAAAAACATTTAACCCTGCATTGCATGCCCTAACAAGAACAAAAACGATTTCAATTTCCTTCTGAATATCTCATAACCTTGTAAGAGAACATTTTGATTTTTTTCCATTCTAACGTAGAGATATGATGTCCATAATAAGCTCAATTCATATATTTGGCTGTGACTTTGAACTTGGGGCCCAACAAAAATGTTTCTGATTTAGTCCTGTAGCTATTAAGTTCAGCCCTGTATACACACACACACTCTTGCTTTAGGATTATTACCTCGTACCGTTATTTGATTTTTGATTTTTCAATGTATTTTGGCGTTATAAAATGGCAAAACAAATTTGCTATGGGCTTACATCATTTATAAAGACTCCTCAGCCCACCATCTGGACTAATATCAGGGATAGCCTCATTCCCAACTTACCAAGCACCCAAATAGTCTATTACTAAACTACTTTCCAGCACCTCAGTATCTATGACAACCAATGCTCCCTCTGAGTAGCACAATCGATAAAATACCAATAATTGCTGCTGCTACTACTCGCAACAGCATATCAAAACATATCAACATGGATTTTACCACAGACTGCTTACTTTCTGGACTCACCATTATAACCCCAAAAGAATCCTCTTTCTTGATTTCCATTTTTGCTCCCAAAGCAAAACATCTGATACTAAATTTGTTCCTTCCAGGAACCTTTTAACCGCGGATAGGTACACACATGTTACCGAAGACTGCCCCCACCAAAAAAAACATGTATATTATAGTAATTCATTTTTGAATTAATTAATTAATCAATTAATTAACAAATGGTTTCAATGTACTTTTATTCCTTAGTCTGCCTCATTTAAGTCATTCATAGATATATAGATATATTTGCAGCTTTAAACACTAAACACATTTTGAGCCTTTTTCAAAACTTCTCTTGTCACATCAGTCACTTATATCCCAATATCTGTCAATGCAATTTTTCGTAATTTTCTTCAAAGTTTTTTGCATGTTCTACCAATGCTATGTTATCATGATAATGTGTGGAAATATTCTGTTGTTGAGATCATCAGTTGTTTACCATGTAATTGTTTCGAGAATTTAAAAAATAAACCGTTATATTAACATGGCACCCAGCATTGTTGATCAAACCCCCTCCTTTTCAGCCATGATTTTAATATATAGCTCATGCCATACATTTAGTATGTTATTTCATGTAGCGTATTATAATGATGTATTGTATATGGATGTTATCTAATACTAAACACCGTTTTTAAATAGGGATCGCTTACGTTAGTTACAAAAAAAAGTTTTCAACGATGTGGGATTAGTAAGCATAACAACAGACTGGTTGTTCGTGTCACTTCTATTGAGTGTTCACCCATGTGAATATTTAATCCATCGTGTCGGTTCTAATTTCGGACTGCATGCAAACCAACTTATGATATCATTTTTAAGAATACCAAAGACACAAAAATTTCTTCGAGTGGATTTTCTACCAACATATTCAATATATATATATATATATTGTTTATTCTTCAAACGTTCCCATAGGCCTCCAATCTATAAAATGTAGGCGGTTTGTTCTTCGTTTCTCTGGCGAAATGTTGACATTCGCGATCCTCCTTTAATAAATTCGCACGTCATTTGAACGCAAAAGATTCTTGGCAATCATTGTCTGCTCGTAAATCAATTATGACCGATCCATCGACTCTTCCACGGATCGTAAATCCAATTTATATTTTGACAAGGATAAAAGATTAATGTTACTTTTTCTTCCAAGCTATTTTTTTTTCATTGAAGAGAAACAAAAATTTAAAAACAAAGGAAGAGAAATAAAATTAGTTACTCGGTGGAAACCGTCATGTGGCCGACATCCTTTGGCAGTGTGTCGTATTGGGGTGATCAATTAAATAATTTGAAGAGAAATGTTGATCGATGGATTAATCACTTTTCTCGCCTTTTGTTCGATCACAGAAAAGTTCTAATTTCTGAGAAGCAAGCGTGGGCGTAATTGGACACAAACTAGGGGGAAACAATTTACCGCAAACTTGCATTGCAAACTGATCCCCCACTAAATACATAGGACGATGGCTTCGTGAGAACAAAAAAAAACGTTTGTTTTTTTTTCCTCATAATAAAGAGTAAATGTTGAATTTTTCGGCCCCTTCTCCATCGGCATGACCTGTACATGTGATGCGTGCATGCAGCCAGTGAATCAAACCAACTTAAAGACTGAAGAAACCTATTTTGGAAGTTGTAGTGACAGTTTCGCTTGACGGTTATTAATGATAGATAGATAGATAGATAGATAGATAGATAGATAGATGGATAGATATGAACAGACATAGATAGATGGATTGATATATCGATAGATATGAACGGACATAGATAGATAGATAGACAGATAGATAGATAGATATGAACAGACAGGGATATATGGATAGATATATCGATAGATATGAATGGACATGCATAGATAGATATGAACAGACATAGATAGATAGATGGATGGATAGATAGATATTAACAGACAGAGATAGATAGATGGATAGATAACCGTTACGCCACCTGGTGCTTAGTTGTGGATTAAAAGTTAACGACCCGGACTACTGAACAATGAGTTCGATATTGAGTGAATGCCCAATACTTGTTGTCTTGTACCAAAACTAAGCTACGCTTATCAAATAACTATAAACGTTGTGGCACTTCACAACACATACGCCGTGTATTGATGGCGGGGGATTTTATATCGATACTCAATACCCGTAGATGATGTAAGATTAATTATAGGCGGGGTCGCGTGTATAATTGTAGATTTGATAAATTGTCGCACTTGAAATGGCTGTTTCAGTCTTTTGTCTTTATGATAGCTATTGCGACAAATTCCAAGGCAAAAAAATTCAGTTATGCATATTCATTGATTATACATTAGCTTTCTTCCGCATTTTCAACTCATGATTCATGATATAAGTTTTAATACGATGATTTCTCGTTCTTGAAGATGCTGTCCTGAAAAGAAAATGAGAAAATTGTTTCCGTACGAATTCAAATTCAATAAGAATGCTGTTCAAGCTCTCGAGAATGATAACATTATCATCTTCGATCCTCTGTCGTTGGATATGGACTTTCTCCAGGGTTCGCCACATCTCTTTATCATTGGCGTCGCGGAACCAATATTTTCTGAACCTATCCAGTTCGTCTCACTATCTCATATTCTGCCGGCCTCGGTTCTGTATTTGATCTCTGTCCATCGGTTGTCTGCCTCTCTTGCAACATAACCAGTCCGTTGCCATTTGAGTTTCTCCAGAAATCAGACTATTGATTTTGTATCAGTAAAAAATGCTATTCAACATCTCAAGAATGATAACGTTATCCTCAGTCTTTTATCGTCCGTCGTTGGACATGGACTTTCCCCAGGATTTGCTTTACCTCTCTATCGGAGTCAATACTTTTTGAACCATTCCTGTTCGTCTTGTGATCTCATATTCCACCGTCTTTGGTTCTGCATTTGATCTCTGAAGATCCACGTCGTGAGTCGTGATGCCCATCGGTTGTCAGCCATTTTTGCAACACAACCAGTCCATTGCCATTTGAGTTTTTCCAGAAATCAGACTATTGATCTTGTATCAGTAAAAACGCTGTTCAAGATCTCAAGAATATCAATATTGCATTCGGAGGCTCAATCATACTGGCATCAAATTGATGAAATGCATCAAAAACTAGACCGATAGTATCCAGCATCGGTAAACAGACGTAGGTCCGTTTTGTTTTACGACATTTCCAGACCACGCATAGACAATATGGCCAACTTAATTATGAAATCTAATAACATCATCGATATGCACCAGTCTTATCTTCAACTTATTATCACCTTTTCCAGCTCTTTGAGTCTTTCCTCGCAGTAAAATGTATGCCAATGAAGAAGTGGTAATGAGCTTTGAAAGACAGTAATTTGTATTGAAAAAAATAATAATAATTAAATCTTTACGCGTGAAATCCTATGGAAATAAGTCATCGAAGCAGATAGAGCTTATTTTCAATAATGAACCAGGATAGTATACATTTTTAAGGTTTTTTGTTTTTTGGGGTTTTTTTGTTGTTTTTTTGTTTTCCTTACCTAAACGGCCGGACCATATGGGACAATTTAATACATCTAATATTTCCAAAAGGCTGAATTCCTAGGAGATAAAAAGGCCCTGATAAAAAGAGAAACTAAAATCTAGATAGACTCTTGTAGATAATTTAGGCCTCTTGACCAATATTTGTTTTATCTACTTTTTGTCATACTTCAGTCCAAGTTTGAGATGACTTCATTTTTGCCTCCGTAACAACAAGAAAAACGAGAACAAGCCTCACCTAATTTAGGGGAGTAAACTTTTCACTGTTTGTCTCTCCTGCCACGTTAAACCAAACCAATATATGAGATTAACATTTCTCTACCGTGTTTCGAAATCACGACAAAGTAATCGGTAGGTGGCACTCTCGTCGACTGAGCTAAACTTACAAATCTTATGTATTTACGAATTTTCGTATTATATATCCAGTACAAAAGTTACAGTAATCATCTTCTGTCGGAAGAGAAGTAAACGTCGAGTTTGGGCCTACAGCAGTCAGGCGTGTCCTCCAAAATACACGTGACCCCCTTGTCCGTCTTCGTTGGGAAATAAATCCTCGCATATTATCGCGAAATAATATGTACATTGATCCCAGAGCGATTGTTTGTCCTTACATGATGTTCATTTCAAAGTCATGAAAAAGGCAAGATTCTCTTATTAAATACAGCTTCCCCAAAATGGCGGCTGAAATGAAAAGAATCCTATAATGGCTGGCTTGAGGTAATCCAGATAAGCAAGCTTTTGTAAGTGTATATCCGTGCATATACGTGGTGTGCGTATGCTTGTGTATGTGTGTGCGAGTATGTTTGAGAATATATAACTGTAAACCAAAACTGTCTACATATTTGGTCTGACTGGCCGTGTATGTACGTATGTGTGTACAGACTGCGCCATTGAAACCAGAGAGCTCAACATTTGAACAATTATTCCTTATTATGTCTAAAAAATTGTGGGGGGGGGAATGTCGAAATCCACTTTTCAGAAGGGGGTTCAGTCTGCAATATGAGTTCATGCTAGGTAGATCCCTTAGTTTGTGCCCGCTTGTTTTTCGAAAAATCCCGGCATTTATAGTGATCACTGCTTAACAAAGAGGCGAGCGAGGCGACTTGTTCATTGATCACCCCGTTTTTTCTGATTGATCAACGTAACACAGCATGCTGCCAAAAGACTTTAGTTGCATGATGTTTTCTATTGAGTGACAAACCAGACTTGAAAATGTGTGTGTTCGTGCATTATATATATGGAGGTGGTGTAGCGGGGGTGCAATCAGGGAGCAAAAAATAGTTTAGTGTGTGCGGGCCCTACCCTCATCTAACTTTATGAAATCTCTATGTGCTATCACTTGCCTTCTTGTGTTCATATATTCAGAGTTTTTGTCCTGGACAACGCTGGGTCCCCCAGTATATATATATATATATATATATATATATATATATATATATATATATATATATATATATGTGTGTGTGTGTGTGTGTGTGTGTGTGTGTGTGTGTGTGTGTGTGTGTGTGTGTGTTAATGATTGTATATATGTTATTAAGAAATGAATATATGATCCGACAGAATGCTTATGAATTACTGAAACTCTTATTTGAAATGATATCCCGTTATTGCACGGTGAATGTGTCATTTGGCCTAATCATGTAAATAGAATAAATAATCGAGGTAAACGGTTTCTGTAGTAGCCCAATTTTCTTCAATTGTTATTTTAATATATATTCACGGTGTCTAGGCCAAATGATATATTCGCCGTGCAATAACAGGAGATCATATCAGATATGAGTTTCAGTGTAATACAGCGCAACTTATAACTATATATATATATATATATATATATATTTATATATATATATATAGTGTGTGTGTGTGTGTGTGTGTGTGTGTGTGTGTGTGTGTGTGTGTGTGTGTGTGTGTGAGTGTGTGTTTGGTAATATGTGATGTATCCGATATGGTGAAATTATCGAGATATTCAAATTTAAACTTGGTTTTCAGATTGTCTTTTTTCAGCACATCTGTGTGAGTGAGTGTGTGTGTGTGTGTTTATGCGAGGTGCTTCTCCAAAATGAAAGAATGAAAAGAATCCTATAATGGCTGGCCTGAGGTGGTATAGTTAAACTTTTGTTTATCCTCACAAGTGTGCGAAAATGGTGAGCTTGTAGAGTCTGTAACTGTCGAGCGAAGAAGTGTTTGTGGTGAAACGAGGTTTACTTCAATTTCGTTGCATGTCGAGAACAGGTGACAACACTTGAATATGGAATATTGAAATTCTGTGTTTACCAATTCGAGTAAATAGGTTCAAGTGTGGCCACAAGCAGGTATTTATACCGGTCTATTATCCAAGAAGAAATAGACAAGCACTCAGACTACGTTGACAAGCTTTGGGTACAGCAAGCTCAACCCTGAGGAACAAGAAAATCCCATTAGAATTTTGAGAAGAAAGGTTTACACGGCTTTGCCAATTCAGATGTGATTCTTCAAATTTTCGATTTTAGTTTATCTTCAATTTGTCGAACTGAGACGAAATCTCCGTGGGCAATAGTGGACTTCAAAACGCAACGAAATATTGAAAAGCATCTAATTAATATCAACACGACTTACAAATTCATACAAAACAAAACAAGAAATGTAAATCGTCAAACCTATGTTTACAATAAATACTAATCTTGAGAAAGGTCTATGTCCAAAGACAAACATCAAAAAGGCTGACGATGATGATGACAAAGAAGATGATGAAGATGGTGATCATTATATATATATATATATATATATATATATATATATATATATATATATATATATATATACACACATGTGTGTGTGTGTGTGGAATGCAATGGATGTCCCAAGGAAGTATAAAGACAATACATAATACCAGGTATGATCTTTGGGTGAGAAACCTAGGAATTTACAAATTCAATTGAAAACCAACTCAAAATAACACAGTGGGGGGATGGAGAAAGGAATCTTAAGAATAGCTCTTCGAGATATGGAAAAAATCAACATGGACCCAAGACAGGAACAAGGCGAAAGATATCGTAGAGGTATTTGAGCAATTAAAATGGAGATACGCTAGGTACATGGTGAGAAGAAATGACAACGGATAGAGCAAAAATTAAATAGATAACCGAACGGTGCCCATGAGACAGTAAACGCAGTAAGAAAAGACCGGACGCAAGATAAAGAAACGAGAAAAGAAAGTTTGCCGGTAAATCGTAGCAAATTAGTGCAACCTCGCTTATCATGGAAGAAAATTTTGAAAGGCCTTTGCCCAAAAGTGGTCGGTGGTGATGAGGAAAGGTTTTGTTTTTTCTGTTCATTTTATTCTCTCTCTGTAATTTCTGCTATCTTTTACTGATGAAAGAGCACACAATGAAAGTGAGAAGAAAGAATTTAAATATATTACAAAGGTTATTTCTATAACAATATTTAAAGAATTAAAAATTGAAATATTCTTCTACATATTCATAAGTTCGCTTTTCTCTTTTTGTATTTTCTTTTCTGACGACGTATTACATTCTATAGTCTACAGAATGATAACTGTTTTCATCTGCATATCTAATAGTTTCCAGAACAACCGTGAGATTCCCACGGATCTAACTTACACACATACTCACCACATGCACATACGCACACACTCAAACACATATATATGTATGAATGTATTAAGAAATGGATATATTTGGTCCGACAGAAGGATTATAAATTGCGTTATATTATATAGAAACTCACATTTGAAATGATCTCCCGTCATTAAACGCTTAATGTATCATTTGGCGTAGACAGTGTAATAAACGATCAAAGAGAATGAGGCTGCTGTTGGAAGAGGCCAAAATAACAGTTCCAACTCCAAATCCTCAAAGTTATTGCATTACCGGCAGCTGTTTAGATCAATGGTAAGAGCAACGATACGTTGAAACAGCTACCCTATCGGTTGCATGTATTCATTCGTTGACCCACGAGAGCAAAATGTAACAGAAGGTCGTCAGTACAAACCTGATCCATCCCATTCAGTGAGATGGGGGGAGGCTGTCCCAGGGCGTAATGTTCCCCCCAGACTAAGCAGAGTTATTTTTGAGGCCACAGGATGAATTTTAGGCCTCTTGCACTTAGCAATACCGAGCTCCAGTAAGCCATTATCAGCCACGGTATTGCACCAGCGCAAAGCTACCAAATGATCCTTGGCAGAGCCTACAGTTAGTCTCATCCGAGAGTGCAGTGCCTATCCATACCCGAGAAATCTCGTCATATACGCGTACTTTACCAGCATCATAATGACATTGAGAGAATTCATAGCGGTGTCAATCTTTCTTCAGGATTTAGACGCAGAATGGTCTCATAGTATCAAATGTAATGTAATAGGTTTGGCAACAGTCTGTGGTCTTATAATAGATGAGAGCTGAACAGCACGACACTTTATTCAGTGTTTCAGAGTCCTTTCTTTATCCCAGCGTAAAATTGGAAGAGGAACAGAAAATGGACAAGAGACAGGGTTTTCCTCGTTTGAAATCGTCTGGACAATTTCCAATAGTTAAGATTACGGCTAGGCCTGTGCAGAACTGGTAAAAGGTAGAACGCCCTGTTTTAAATTGTCCATCAAGCTTTTTCTATTCAGTACTAAATACATATGATCTATATACGGGTATGTATACATACATGGTGTACTTACAAGTTACAGAACCGAATAAACGAAGTGGACTGATTTATAAGAAGATAATGACGAGCAAGTTTCTTCAAAATCACACTAAGACAGTAGCGTACAGTTCTGTGATAAGACGCAGTAAATACAAAATCCTGAATTCAAGTTGATTCTGTACTTCCAATTTGTCCGCAAAGATCATAACCTGTCGACCAAACTCTCAACAAAACTGTCAAAATAGGTTTCTTCAGTTTTCAAATTGGTTCAGCTCGCTGGCTGGCTATGTGTGGCTATGTATATATGTATATATATTACGCGTACAATCCGTAGCAAACGCGCAGGAGGGCTAAAATATTCAATATCGACTCCTTTTATGTCTACAAAAAAGTTTTTTTCTAATCCCCCGTCCTAGCTAAACAGGGTTCTAGTGTCAGGGCGTCCAATTTGCAATGTGAGTTCATGCTAAATTGATTCCAAGTTTGTGCCTGCATTCATACTTATTTTTTTGAAATTCAGACTATCTTGAAGATCACTGCCAAACGAAAGGCGAGAGAATTTACAATTTCATTGATCACTTCTTTTTTTCCAATTTTTTGATTGATCACTGCTAACACATCTTGCTACCAAAAGACTTCGGTCACATCACGGTTCCTACTGAGTGACTAACCAAACCTTTCTTTTCCTAATCTTCTCTAAACTAATATTTTGTGCTAAAGTTTCCTTCTTTGGTTTTCTTTATGTTGTTAATATTCCTGACCAAAATACCCCCCTCTCCCTCTACCAGGGGTGGTAGGCCCCCTTAGAATCATAGACCGATGGCAACCCCCTTTGTTCTGCCCTAGTTCAGGGATTTTCAAAACCAGAGAGGATGGATCCTCTATAAGAATGCCCTGCACAAAATACTCTTCACTTTTCGGGATTCGATGAGTGCTTACTGGTCGCTTCACATATACTGGAGGATCTGCTGGCCGAAGTGCCATTGTGGCCAACCAGTGACAAGACATTTTGATGAAGATATCTGGCAATGGGATATAGATTAGGGAGAAGGGTTACAAATCCAGATGTGCTTCTTCAATGTTTCGATTCTCTAAGTCACTCTCAAATTCAAAAAGGTTTTTTTTTAATCATCCCAATTAGCGACAGTGGCCCTCAAAATATCAAAAAAAATTTTTTAAATCTTAATAAAATCAACACTAGACTCACAATTCAGGAAAAAAAAAATCTAAATTGGCAACCCTAGTAGGGAGAAATGGATTCATGCCTCAAAATTATAGATATGTTTGTATACAGTGAATTCCAATCAATAACTGAGTCAGGACAAACGATTTTTGGCCCAATATCGACTGGCAAATTAAGCGAACAACGTAATTTTTCATATAGAAAACACCAAAGATTTCCTGAATTCAAGGGGGAAAATTGCATAAAAGCACAACCCTTGAGTCCCTTTCACCCCTAATTTTTTTCTTCCTTGAGATTCCACATTCAAATAAAAGCACGAACTAAAACTCTTTGAACAATAGATGTTCTGAGAACTAAGATACATTTTTAGTAATTCTATCAGAATTATTTTTCGAAAAGAGTCAATTCGATAACACTGCTGCTTGGTCCAAATAAACGGCACATTGGTCATAATAAACAAAGCAATTTAGCCATTTGGTCCTGTCGTGCGGCCGGTCGTAATAACTGAAAAAGACAACCTGACTGGCACTGCAATGCAATTCATCTTCTTTCCCTATTTTGCATTTAAAGTGGAAAAAGTAACAATTGCCCGTTTCCTCTCCCATGAGCATTCACGGTGCTTAGAACAGTTTTATGATGCACTGAATTCGTATTACAAGTACCCCCTTCTCCGAATGTTCGCTTTATGCCTCTTCGCTTTTACGAAAGACTAAATTAGAACAGGTTTCCCCCTGCTATCCATGAAATGAAGAAACAATTACAGTAATCTAAATTGGAAAGAATTTTGAGCTTCCATTTGTAACATCGAATGGACGAAGGTGTGATACTTTACAATTTACAACCGGGACCACTTTGACTACATTGAATCAGAAAAGCTTTGACAGTCTGTTGCTTTTTACAGACACAAAAATATTTTGCATCTTGTGCATCCATAACACACAGCACACCCAACATACAAAGGACCATATGCCACTGATTCAAAATTTCTTCTCTCCAGCCCTGGATCTAGGCGCCTTCTCAAAATTAAAGCCATTCTTCTCTGCAATTCATGCAGTTCTATCAATCGATGCAAAAAACTCACAGAAGTTTTTTTTTTCAATCTGGAAATGGCTTTTAAGAGTCCTAAAAACTGGGATAGGGTTGGAATGTGTGTATTGGTCAGCGGGGTGGGGTATCAAATAACATCCTAGTGCATTTATTCATTAGGAAGTGGATTCTCACATGAATATGTTGGAGGGTTGATTACACGGGGTGCTAAGAAAACTGTTCCAAGGATTTGAACAGCTGTCGTGAACCGAATGTTTTGGGAATTTTGACCTCAACCTTTCGAGAACAGAAATTTTTGTGAGTCAGTCTAATATATAAATGAGAGATGGAAAACGATGGGGACGGTGGAAACTAATTATTGGCGTAATTTTTAACCCAAATTGCGGGGTCTAGTGAGTAGCACAGAGCATATATTTTTGTATAGACGGATGTGTATGGATATTCAACTGTATATCTGAAATATATATATATATATATATATATATATATATATATATATATATATATATATATATATATATATATATATATATGTGTGTGTGTGTGTGCATGTGTCATTATTTTGGACAGTTTGAACCCAACAAAAGGTGATAATTGCAGAGACATAATATTAAGAAACATATTTCGTCAGTGAGCGGCTATTCATTGAGACGCAACGTTATACACACACACACACACACACACACATATATATATATATATATATATATATATATATATATATATATATATATATATATATGATTATATAAACATTATAATAGGAAAAATATGTAATTTGTTCGCACCGGAATAAAATGAGTAGCAAATCGACCATCTCACCACATAAAAGAATAAAGGAATGAGCATCGTTCGGGAATCGAACCTGCGTAAGACTGCTTCCTGTTGCACGCCGTTTTGCGCTCCACCTGACAATCATCACTTTATCTATTTACGGCGTTGAATGTTCGATCGGCTACACGGTTTATTCTGGTGCCGGACGAAGTATATATTTTGTCTAATATAATGTCTATACAGTTACTATATATAAAAATATGTGTGTGTGCGTGTATAGAACGTCAAGTTTCAAGGAATAGCCGCTTACTTGGACCAATCGTACAAAAACAGAATCGAAAGTTCACAATGACCTTTTTTTCCTCTGCTTATAGTATCCAATTTCGCTGAGTGTAAGAATCACTGGCGTTTAAACAAATTGATTTACTGCATCAAAAATATGAACTCTACATTTCGGCCAATTCATTCTACAACCTTCTTAAGGTGTGAAATGCAATACCCCTGAGGAAAGAGAATATCTCTTATCGGTCTTTTTACTCCCGTGGTGCAAATCATATAAAAATGATATCAAGCAGTAAATTCAAACGTTAACCACAACGATTGTAATTTTTTTCTATCCCAACCCCAGGTACGTTACAGCTTGTTTCATACTTTTTTTAACATGGGAACGTTCTCTTTTTCTTTAAACAAAGAATTCCGCCTTATGTCTCCATTGAACCGAGAAGAAGACTATCTCAGAAACATTGTGTCAACATCAAAGATGGGGAAAAGGTATCTGGATTCTCTATTCTTTTATTTTTTGAATAAAAATGCCTTTACAAGCTTCTCCGTTAACAATTCACATTATAAATATGTATGCAACATTAAAATACACATTAATTTAAGCTATAAAATATATAAAACTTTATTTTTAAAAAGCAAAACACAAGCTTATCAGTAGAGATTTTCCATGCATATTTGTCCGAACAAAATTTAGTATGTTAATGACTCTTCTCGAAATTATGGAAAATTCCAGAATAAATCTAAAATTTCAAGAAAGCAGGAAATAAATGGCGAGGATTCTAATGTTGAAGAAGCTTTAATGAAGTGGTTCGTTACGGCAGTGAAGCGAGTTGTTCAAATTAAGTGTTCAAAAAAAAAAAAAGATGGCGAATGAATCTGCAGAAAAATTAGAACACCATAGTTCTTTTGTATGGATGGATGGTCGGGTGATTGTCATGGTTGGAAATTAACGACGACACCGGAAAACGTTTAAAAAAAATGTTTATATAGAATAAGTCATGTCGTTGGGGCACGGAGTTGTTAAAGGGGACGAATTTCAGAAAATACGCCGTGGTATTCCGAATATGGAGAGCGAGATGACATTGTTGGAAATATCGTTGTAAAATACAAGACCGTTAAAATAAAGTCACGTAAGTCTCTAACAAATACAGGTGGGGTTATTTACTCAATAGAGGCCGTCACGTTACCAGCGATTTTTTTTTTGGGGGGGGGGGTGACAGCATACTATGTTCGGGGTGATCGATTAAAAAAATGGGAAAAAAGGCAGATCAATAAATAGTTTAATTCTCCCGCCTTCAGTGGGGTGTCGATCACTAAAAAAAAGTTCGAATTTTCGAAAAAAAAGACGATAAAAGCAAGCTTGAATGCTACTGGACACAAGCTGAGGGACAAATTAGACCCCCACTAAAAATCCTGGGGATTTTTTAAAAAGGGGGGGATTTGGAGGGCATGATAAAGATTCTGAACGACAATCTCAAATTCGAAAAATTAAATAAAGGTTCAGGAAGTACTCTTGAATTCAAAAAATTGAATAAAAGATTCTGAAAGTCACTCTCAAATTGAAAAAAAAACATCTCAGTTGGCAATACTGAATTTTTTTTTTTCAAATTAAAAAAAAAAATCTTTATATTGTCAGCACAACTCATAAATTCGAAAAAGTAAACGAAAAAAATGTAATAATTGGCAACTCTGGGAACAGACAGACCAACTTAAAAACTGAAGAAATCTATGTCGGCAGTCTCGATTGACGCTTTCTAATAAAATGCCTGGCCGTCAACGCGTAACAAATGAATCTACAAAAAAATTTATTGAAGACTTCATAAGTTACTTTATGCATGAAGAAAATTAAATTAACCATGATTTCAGTCTCGACATGTTTCGATTACATAAATTCTAAACCTATCGAATAATAAGAAATTGAATTTGATACTCTTAAAGTTTCAACAATTTAGTGATTATTAACTTTGGTGATAAATGTAATTATAAACTACACTTTGACAGGGTAGAACTATATTACGTACGTAAGAAGCACTACAATTTTGTTGATTTCTTTTGTCCATTGAAAATATGATTAATTCGTTGTTCACACACGGTATGAAACTGTGAAGCGAATATACCGAGTAGAGACACCAAAATACGCATGATATGAAAGTAAGGTTCGAAGCTATGCGCTGAAACGTTATTAGACGAAGGAGTGGCTGCATAATTTTTGCTATATGCGCTTAGCGGCACCGGTAAACTCTTGCATGATATTTGTTAGGTATGAGTAAAAAATATAATTTTACACTTTATCTTTTTACAATTTTCATTAATAGAGAAATTTCACATTAGTTAAAGTAGTTTTATAAAGCAATATAATGTTGCATTTCAGTTGAGAAACCTACTTAAATGGAGTCACAAGCAATGGTTTTCTCTGAGGAATTATTACCTCTTCCCGCCGAAATCGGAAGACCGCTAAGATAAAATTTTCATTTTTTTTTTTTCAGATTTACATCTAAAATAAAGTAAAAAAGCATAAATAGAAATATTTGTTTATCAAAAACTATCTGAATAGCAATTTCTTATATTTCGAAGACATTAAGAAAAAGTTTGTACACAAACTAGAAAAGAAAACAAAAATATTATATAGACAAAGTCTGTTATTTTCTGCAATCCTATCTCAGTTCAAACCAAATGTTACTCTCTCACAGATACAAGCATCACTTCTCCCGTTCCAACTAAGCAACCAAACAACACAGAAATATCCCCATTTATTTTCTCAGCATCAAACATGTAAACAACAAAATTTTTTGTGGGCTGCAACAAATATTTTCTCTGAAAAAGATTGGTGGTTCCTGTCAAAATGCATCGAAACGTACCCACGGAGTATTATTAAAAAAATATTAAAATGTAACACTTATTCTCTCTTGAGTTTTTCTCTTCATCTTCCAATGGTTATCATCATCAATATATATATATATATATATATATATATATATATATATATATATATATATATATATATATATACCGGTGGTCCAGTCTAGCATCATAGTTATATTTGAAATAGAAAAGGTAACCAGCAAATTGATAACCTAAACTCTCGGGGAGGGGGTCACGATCCCCACAGATCTCCCAAACACTGTTGGTCAGCAGGTAGGGGAACGTTGCCGCCACGTATTCTTCATATAAACTATATTCTAACAAAGAGTGAAACGAACGTCAAGAAACTTGTGAAGAAATATCTGTAATCTTTAATTTCTTATTTATTTTTTTTCGATTTCTCGAGAACCGCTGATCCAAAAAAGAACTCCAATCTCGAAATTACATTTTTTTGTGTGCTGACTAATATGTTCGATGAATGTCATCATTGTAAAATGTACAGTTGTCGAATAATTGCGGTACATATACACAGATATATCTTCAATTGTATTTGGATATTAGGTCATATCTATTACGTAAAAAAAATCATTACATTCAATATTGTTATGACTCTGCAGTGAAATCGAGGTTGACACATCAACAGATGGGGTAAATTTGATGATAAAAAGATAAGAGAAGAAAGATTAGTGAACGGAGAGTAAGGGTCCAATATAGTTACATTGTCAATAGAACCCTAAAACATTTAAAATTATTTCTTTCGGAGAAGCAAATAGTGGAAGTTCTTGCTCAAGACACACTAAAATTATTCATTTCTTTCATTAGAAAAAACAAATAGTCCATATCATTTCCTTATATCCATGGAGTATGCATTCTTAATATGGGATAAATCTGGTTGAGCTGGGACAATGTTTGATCCATGTTTAATTGGTTGTCAGGAACTCAAACATATTCCAGATGTTTTATATAAATAGATAATAGAATGAAATTATACACGTATATTGGGCAGAAAGTAAGGGTTCACTTTAGTATTCTGGGCACATTTTAAAACACTTTATAAGCCTCATTTTTTTCAAATATTTGTCCACTTTAGAACATTCCTCTAGACTTGTTGAGCCGGCATTTTGAATACGTGCTGAACTTGGTTGATCCTGCCAGTGTTTAAGGAGGTTTGGTAACATGATGAACCAGTTGCTTTAAGATTCAAAATCGAAGAAGAATCATTGTTATTATATTATAAGCTAGATGAGACACCCGGCGTTGCCCGATGGAAAATATCTAAGGTCAAAGAATTTGAAAGCATTTTAGATTTGTTGGAAAAAAGAGATTGAACTTGGTCCGCCAATTCTTTTTTGAAGGGATTTGAGCGCTTTGTATTGAACAGTTCTGTCTTAGGGACGAGAAATTACTACTCAAAAAATGTTTTTAAAAAGTATTACCACCCCCTTGTATTTGAGTAGGTTCAAATGAATGATGAAAAAAAAAACGATCCTGGATGATGCTGATTTAAAGTATACGCATAGTTTGATCGTCTGTATCTAACTCAAAAAGTTTTTGAGAAAATCTTACACAAAAAGAATACAAAGAAAAATATTTTCCGACAGACTTGTTTTCTCTTTTATATATATATATATATATATATATATATATATATATATATATATATATATGTGTGTATTTCTCTCTTTCGTATAGGGTGCTGGGGAAGAATCAATGATTGAAGAAATCATGGAATGGTTGGTTTCAGCGATGGAGGTAGCCTGGAAGATCTTACGGCGCCACGGAGGCCTGTCTGCAACAATTGTTGTCCAATTGCGATTCTCAATTTCACAGGAGACGTGGGTCATTTTTTAGAGATTCCTTGTATTCCTCATTTGGCGCCCCTATTTTACACACCCATGTGAATATCTAAACGCTTCAGTAAATACAGACTGAATCTTGGATCATACAAACAGAGATTTAATAGCCATAGGCACAGCATAGGCTTCCAACGAATAAAAAATATGACAAAAGATAAAAACAAACTTTTCAGTTAAGTAAGTTCTAAATTGACCTTGTCTGACCTGAACATAAAATATTCAATTAGTAGTTGCAATGTGTATATATTGTGGATGAGAAAAAACTTTTTATTGAAAATCAGTATATCACTTTCAGTTCGTATAATTTATCTACATTGAGATTCACATGAGTTAGATTTAATTTCGAATGGGTATTTAATTCTTACCCACCATATATATATATATATATATATATATATATATATATATATATGTACACATATAAGTATATTGAAAAGAGGTGCATGTAAATAAATATCACTTACCTGAGGATACATTGAGTCAAAGTAGAAGTAGATTTCACACCAAAAATAGGTTGGTGAAAATGAAAGAGATAGAAAAAAAAATTATTAGTGACATAAAATAAAGATTTTGAGACGGGTATTGGCAAGCCTTCGCTAGAGTTCGGTCAACCATCAAAAAATATCATTAGTTCTACACAGAACAAATTATTTCGAAGACAAACTTTCAAAAATTACTCCAAATTAGAAAACTTAAACTTAATGGTTTGTTTCAGAATATATGTACTTATTAGTCGAGTAAATATGCTTTGAGATAAGTTAATGTGTATACTAAAAAAAGTGTTTTATGGACCATTTCGAAAAAAAACAACGTTATTTGTTAACTAAGATTTATTAGTTTGTCTCGAGGTAAATTTCAGATTAAACATGTTGAATATTATTTCGAGACAAATTGATAAATTTACACTTCACAAATATGAGTCATTTTTTTTAAAGTTCGTATACATAACACATTTTTCTAGCGTAAAAAGAAAAGACAACCAATGTATCCCCCCTGCGGAGCTGAAACATGGAACCTAACCAAAAGATTGGCCCCCAAGCTGAGAAATATGCAACATGCACAAGAGAGAATCATGTTCAACATCAACAAGAGAGCTAAATATATCAAGAAGAAAACAGGAGTCAAAGATATTAGATAATATATAAGAAAACACAAATGGCAATGGGATTCCCAATTTGGAAGAATGTCAGACAACAGCTGAACATGAAGACTAACAGCAAGGATCCCCAGGGAGCATATGTGAAACAGTGACTAGCAAAAAAAGTTCAGAAAGTATTGAGAAAGGTCTGTGTCCAATGACAGACGCTACTGATGATGATGATAGTGAAATATTAATAATGATCAGTTTCATGTTTGTTAATAAGCAGAAGATATTCTTACCTAATGAATTGCAAAATATGTATTTAAAAAAGATGTTGAAATTATTATTTTCCGTTTCCTTTATACTGTTATTGGATTATGCAAACACGTGTAGGTCGTCCCGAAAGGCAAACAGTTTATCCTGAAATGTGCTTTGCCAAGATAAGGTCTCTCATACAGGCGAGCAATGTTCCTTTAAAAGATGTACTCTCAAGCTACTCGATACGAGTATTTATTAGCCTAAAGTCATCAGATAACGTGAAGCAGTCATTCTGAAGGGAAAGAGACAATATCACCCCATGGGGTGGGGTGATTGGGAAAAAGGTCGAGAAACTCTGCTAGTAGAAATTGGGAAATTCGGTGTTTATTTTGTCTGTTGGTGTGAAATATGAGCTGAGCTTTGGCGGGGTCGCGGAGAAGTCAATGGACAGTGATTTTAAAAAAACTAAAACTTACCCATGTACACTTAGTTCAAAGGCACCCAGCACGAAAACACTATTGTGATTATGGATTTATTCTCTCACCATACCGTCATAATTTCCAATGATTAAAGTGAATTTTTGTCGTATTTCTTTGTTAAATCAGCTTGTTATGAAAAATCGTTTCGATTTGGACGATGTTACGAATCAGTATATAACATCACGTTAAGTGACTTGCATTCATGAGAAAAGGTGTTCAAATTCTTTATTTACATGATCTGAGGCCACTCAATTTGTTACTGACTAACATCGATGCCGACCAAAACATCGTTCTGAAATAAATGTATGTGAATTATGAATTGTGTTGTATTATATAGAAACCTATTTGAGATGATCTCCCGTCGTTACACGGTAAATATATCAATCAGCCTAGACCACCTCAATAGAGTAAATGATTGAAGAAAATGGGGCTGTTGCAGGAATCGGACCTACCACCCATAGGATGACCGCTTCGAGGAAGCGATGCTCTTACCATTGAGCTAAACAGCCGTCGGTAATGCAAAGGCCAAAATAACAGCTTTCATACCAAAATCTCATTTCATTCCTGCGACAGCCTCTTTTTTTTCTTAATTGTTTATTCTATCTACATGATCTAGTGTGAGTGCTACATTAACCCTGTATCGACAGGAGATAATATCAAATAAGTTATTATATAATATAGCACAATTCATAATTCATTCTGTCGGACCAAATATATCTATACACATACATATCATGATTATTGGGAAATGAAAATGTAATCCAACAGAAATAATTATAAATTGCCTTATATCATTTTGAAACCCTATTTGAAATGATACCTCGTTATTACACGGTGAATGTATCCTTTAACTTAAACAAAGTCAATAGAACAAACAATTAAACAATATGTGACTGCTGGAGGAATCGAACCTGCCATCGACACAATGACTGCAGTTATATATATATATATATATATATATATATATATATATATATATATATACATATATATATATATATATATATATATATATATGGCACAAATCAGGCTAGCAGTATAACATAATATAATAATATAACAATAATATAAAGCCACTTCTGAAATGTAATGGATTTATTCCATAGAGTGCTCGATACATACAACTTTTTACTCATGAAGTTAAGTTGTTTTGGGGTAGAGCTGGAAATATGTAGTAGGATGTGGATTTGCTACAGATTCAGGCGAATCTGATGAGGCCCGAAGAAGGCAAAAACATGAGCTAGTTTTATTAAAGATGATTGAAAGAATGGCATATATATATATATATATATATATATATATATATATATATATATATATATATATGTATATATGTTTGTGTATGTGTGTGTGCGTTTTTAAAGATGGAAAAAAAATTTCAGTTCCCTAGTTGGCATTTTTATATATATATGTGTGTGTGTGTGTGTGTGTGTGTGTGTGTGTGTGTGTGTGCGTTATTAAAGACGTTAGAAAGAATCTTTTCAAATTCCGGAGTTGACATTTTTGTTAACGTAAAAGACAGAAGATGTCTGCATCCAACGAATGCGATTATTGTCCAAACGATTCTGCTCTGATGCCTTCTATCAAACTCGGCTTCACTGGAAAGTTCTGTACGCTTCGGTTTCACCCCGAAAAAGTCAGCCACAAAGAAGCTGTTCACAAAAGAAGCGCGCGTATACCTTGAACGCTTCGGTTATTTCGGTCTAAAATTTTCCTTTCTCTTCAAAACTGCACTGTTCATGGTCTCATCATTACTTTCTCTGAGTCTCATGATGCATAAAATGAGTTTTCATGAAATTTCCAATCGGAAGTGTGTCTGAGTCTGCCCAGGGATGGGAGGCGGATTGTGCACCCCAGGAGCGATACCACCCCGAATAGAAACTCCATGACGTTCCATTTCAATCATAATGGGAGCAGATACTTTGAGAATTGAAGATCAGGAGTTGCAGGATTCAGTGTACATTTTATCATTAAGCGTACGTTGTGAATCGACTTTAAAACGGCCCAATCTAGATTCAGTTCACACGCCTCCTCGAAAAAAGATACGTTTTTTTCTCAAAAAAAGATCTTTCCAAATCTACGATCGGATTCCGTTAAAGCAATTCATTGTGCGAAGGGAATAGACTCCATGACAGAACGCATTAGATTCAAACCTTTTTAAATGAGTTTTAAAAAGGGAACTTTAATCAATTAATCAAGAATCTTGAAAAATTGATTTACCATGAAACACGCGTCGAGTCTTTCTCTATAATCTTCTGTCATGATATATATATATATATATATATATATATATATATATATATATATATATATATATATATATGCTAATCCTGTATAATGCATTGTTCAACAAAACGTAATTTTTTCTGGATCTGCAGAAAGGCATGAAATGTGTTTTTTAGGGAAAGCAAAGGAAATATCGATATATCGCACCCCAAAAAGAGACCATTTTTTTGTTTTTGCTTTTTTTTTCAATTTTAGCTCATAACAAGTTTTGCCATAGAGCCCTTCATTCGTTTTCATAACTTTTTTGTAAGTTCGAATTCCCAATTATTAATCTACTCTTCCTATTTATATTTGTCTTCCCAGCTCGTCAATAATGCATACATATATACGTGCATATTAACATTACTAATCAGCAAGACCAACTCGAAAACTGAAGAAACCTACATGGTCAGTTTTTGTCGACGTTACATTGATCGGAGAGTACGTGCATATTTATGAACACATTGTATTTATTTTGTCAATAAGGGATGAACCTTGATATGATATCTTCTGCCAATGAGCCAGATATTGTTGCTGGACAAGCCAAGGAGTGGAAAATAGATAAGTATCGCTTACTAATCGACAGGTACGAATTTGTACAGGTTGCTATTGTCTGGTGTGATTGGTCCAAAAGCATTGAAGCTCATCCGCCGATTAGACTTAGAGCTGCTCAACGTCGCGATGAGCCACGCGAGACCGCCTGGCAATTCCAACATTAATCAATGGCGATTGTCCGTGGTAACACGTTCTTTATAGTAATGGTGGCTTTGGCAGGGTTAGCCATTGAAGTGGAAATGTCGGAGCTCTTTCGGATTATGATGGAAAGATAAATAACCATAAAAATAGTTTGAACCAACCAGCATTCCCACGAAACGGAAATTCACTTCAAAAAACATAATCCTAACCGAAGTTAGTTGAAGTATCATCAATGGTCACTTAGCTCTTTTGATGTAGCCTTTTATAGCTAGCTCTTCTATAGCTTGCTCTTTTGGGGCTGCCCTGTTAATAACTTGCTCTTTTGTAGTTATTTCTCAATGATTGAACCGATGAGAATCTGTCACGAAAATCAATTCACTTTTGGAGTCTGCATTTAAGGGCATGTATATCTTACATATTGTATACATATCGTATACATCTATCTATCTATCTATCTATTTATTTATCTATCTATATACACCTATCAAAGCAAATACGTATGTATTTATTTATCTATCAATATATATATATATATATATATATATATAATGATTAAATAGTTGAATCATCCACAGACAGCAGTTTCGTTGTATTACAACTCTTCAGTGTGGCTATAGACTATCCATTATACCATCCAGTACCACGTGGTAGGATCGACACCTTCGCTTTAGACCGAGAGGTTAGCATCTTATCTCTGCCCTACGCAAAATTGGAGGTCAGTAAGGTTGAATCTAAGCGATACATCCACTCAAGCATTATTCTGCATTCACCAAACTGCTCTATTTCTAAGTTGGAAGAGCATTGTATAAGCTTATAATGAACGAGTTACCTCGCTTAAAGAGTGCTCAACCCTGAATAAGGGAGCGTTGGTTATTATAATAATTAAATAGAGAGAGAGATTGAGATTTTGTTGTCTGTAACAAAATTTTTATACACAAATTATATAAACAGGCCTGACTGACGATAACGAGGGAGTGGGCAAAATTTGAGTCAATGAGACAAAGGACAGAGCTGGAAGAAGGGGCCTGGCTGATGGTCCTGAGACTAGCTGGATTAACCTTTTTCAACTAGATGCAGCCGACTTTTTTCTCATTTATCCAATGAAAATCTACGATAACTGTTTTTATGTAGGTCATTGTAGTTTTTTTAAGCAGCAATTTTTCTTTCAAGCAGTTTCATCAATCATGACAGGAAATTGTTTTCAGTAAAAGGACAGCAAAAAATCGTTTTTAAAAGTTAATGGATAATTCCTCATAGAATGCATAATTATAAAACACAATGACTGTTTCTCTACTTATGAATCATGTAACCTTAAACATGTATTGATGTTCTTTCATAGATATATGTATGACGTGGATAAGTTAACAATTTGGAAAAGGAGAGACTCTATTGGTAGCAAACGTTTTGTCCTAAACTAAGCGAAGAATGTCATGAGAAAACGATGGTAAAGTTTACATCTAGTAAAGCCAAGTTGTAATGTAGCAGAAGTGGATTTATTGTTACTTTGAGACGTACCAATCAGCTTTAAGTCATTTCTTCTCCAAATTGTCAACTTTCTTCACATCATCTTAACGGATCTATATCCATTCTATGAACATGTGTCTCTTGACAGATACACACGTCTGTCCAAATATATGTTTACATCGCATGTATCAAACACAGTGTGAAGAACACGATATATATATATATATATGTGTGTGTGTGTGTGTGTGTGTGTTTAATGAGGGAATTTATACACGCATGTCCAAATATATATTTTCATCGCACATATCTAACAGGGTGTAGTGAACACAATATATATATATATATATATATATATATATATATATATATATATATATATATATATATATATATTGAGGCACACGTATAACATACGCATAATTATAAGACGTAATAACAGCCAAGACTGTCTTTATGTGATCGACATAGATTTATACACGCATGTCCAAATATATATTTTCATCGCACATATCTAACAGGATGTAGTGAACACAATATGTATATATATATATATACATATATATATATGTATATACATATAAATATATATATGCAGAGGGAAACGTACAGCATACGCATTATTATAAGACGTAATAACAGTCAAGTTTGTCTTTGTATGATTGACATAGATTTACACATGATTGTATGAATATATACTTACATCACACGTTTCTTAAATACAGTGTCTTACACTACATATATATTTGTGTGTATGCGTGTGCATGCATGTGTGTGTGTGTGTGTGTGTTATAAAGATAAGTATAAGTCTACGTCTAATTGACACTGGCTTCGACCGAAGCCGATATAACTCGGTCAACATAAACATGAAGTATGAATTATTCAAGTGGACACAGCGAAAGTAGCCATCGTCCGTCCGTACCCGACGGCGACCGGACTGAGAAGGCCGGAGAGAATGGAACCATCAATCAGACATCGATTCACGACGTTTTCTTCCCCCACCCCCGCTGACCAGCCGCCTTACCACTCGGGCCGTCAAAACCAGCGACGGACACCTTGCGATACGGACATCATTTTTAATGGCAGGATAGAAATGAAAATCTTACTATGAACAAATGTGATATATGTGTTTGTGTGTCAATGTTTGTCCTGTTTAATGATTGAGATAATTATATGACCGTAAGTTGGCTGGAGACCCCTAAAATATGTTTATTTAGAGTAGCATGTGTGAATCTATGTCGATTAGTAATAAACAGACTTGGGTGTCATTATGTCAACGAATTTCCATGAAACCCTCAAAAGAAGTCAAACGTAGAATCACTTCAGGATAGCAAATTTCGGCCGGGTAGTGTCAATCTTCAAGAACAACAAATCCCATTTATCCCGAAGAAAAGGAGATACAGCCAATGCATCCTCCCAAAAGTCACCTATGGATCCGATACATGGAACCTAAACCAAAGGACTGACCCTCGAACATAAAAACCAGGCAAGTCGCTCATGAGAAAATCATGCTCAACCTCACGTGGAGAGATCAGTATCTTAGAGAATATCACAAGAACCAATCGAAATCCCAGGTGTCAATGGGCTGGTCACGATGCTGGAATGACAGACATCACGACTCACAACGTGGAACCCCAGAGATCATATGCGAAACTGTTGACGTTGCGACATCCTTGACAAGATCAAAAAATACCCACGATACAGAAGTCTGGTGGATTTGGAGTAAAGTCTATGCCCAACGATGGACGATAAAAGTCTAATGCTGCTGCTGCTGATGATGATGATGATGATGATGATGATGATACAAATTTATGTCGAACGTTGCCCTAAATATATATAATTTGAAATAGAAACCGTCACGTGACCAACGGTGATTAATTGAAGCAAGGGGTTATCAATGATTGTTACTTCTCTCTCCTTTTGTTGGCTAGTGATCACTGAAAAGTCTTTTAAAAAATTCAAAAAGTAGAGACAAACTATTTAGCATAAACTTCCACTGCAAACTGAATGTCCACTAGAAAAAACCTACTGGGGGGTGGGGGTGATTTCCCTATTTAGATCAGTCAATATGTTTAGCAATTCTTCCAATGCTTTTGATGCCAAGGAAACGTCATCAGCAAATTCAAACAATTATCCGTCTATATTTATACTCATTTCCCGGAAGTCAGTTTCCCGAAAGATGCTTCCAAGGCTCACTCATTTTTCTTGTCTTCATTTTGTCTTCATCTTTATGAGGTCTAAGTTATTACAGAGCCATTTTCGTATATGTTCCAAATGTATTTTATGTAGTTCTCGTTAACACCTTGTTCTTGGATTGAATTGAAGACTGTCGTACGTTCAACTGAGTTCAATGCTTTCTCATAATCTGTAAAGGCCGAAACAAAGTGTTTTTTTTATTGTTATAATGATTTTTTGATTAGTTAATTGATTGTTTGTAGGTGGTCTATTGTTGAATAGCCACTTCTGAGAGTTTTTTGTTCGTGCAGTCGATTTTCATCAAGCGAATGTTTGTGAGTATTTATTATGAAATGTACTTGGGCGGTAGGAAGCGAGGTCGGAATTATCTCCTTTCTTGCAGAGTAGGATCACTATACCTGGACATGTTTGGGGGTACTTTACTTTCTCGTATGTAAACGTAAGTAGACAAACTCAATGGGTGGGCAAGGTGAGCTTGTTTTTGACAGGTAGTCTCAGAATGAATGATTCTTTGATCGTTCTTGAATCATCCCGCCACATTACCATCCGCTCTCACTTCACTAATGGGGCGTGACACACCTTTCGACAATCGAACATAGGGTCTACTTAGATGTGTCCACACATCTCTATCAGATGCTTTGCAGTCGGTCGGTCAATCTGCCAGTTGGTCCCTGTTATGTTGAACAACAGAAATAGGAAAGGGAAAGGAAGGAAAAGCTGTGACGTCATTAAAAGCTCTAACATCATTAAAAGAACTTTATTCTGATCATCTTTAACTCGCTGCTAATGATGTCTGAGATCCGCATTTTCGTATCTAAAAAAACGTCAAAAGTGGCCAAATGCGCCAAAAATAGCCATTTACAATTTCTATTGAAAATAACACTTGTAGAATATTTCCAAATTGCAATATTTTACCAGTATGAGAATCAATTGACTCAGAAGAATTCACCCTCTACCTCTTGCAACAACTACCACGAATGGTGGACGCATCGTTGAACTTATGGTTCTTGTTCTCTGAGAAGATGGTTCTGGCCGGTGGCCAAGAAATTCACCTGACAACCTCCCTATCACGTCAAGATAAAAGGCTGTGTTGAACTTTCCCCCCCCCCCCACACACACACACACGCTCACCGCAGTTTTCTCAAAGGCATTTGACGTGATGGTGAAGTCTTGGAGAAAATAAACGAGATTAGCCAAATGTATAGAAACCTAACCCCCTAGTTTAAAATCGGGTTGGATTTCGTTAAGGCTTCTGTTTTGAAATCAATGTTTATTTAATAATGACCATGCATCGTGGAGGTGTTAGGTGGCTGAGCAGAAATTGTTATAAGGCTGAGTTGAGTTCAAACTGCAACTGGAACAGTTATTGTTCACTTAACCCCAATACCCTTGGGTGAAGGATGCACCCATCTCCACCACGATAAGGGTAGAATGGTGCAGGGTGAAGCGAAAGGTGCCAGTTAGGATGTTTGTTATCTCCAAGTCTAATACACATATCACAAACAAGCTTAGTAAAAAGAAATGGGATATCTAGAACGACTGAGGCCGTAACCAGCGTAAGGAGATTACTTACCATTTCTTTGGTTCATGCCTTTCCCAAGGGCTTTAATGCATAGTGGACGTAGAGTGCTTTGGTCAGAGTTTGACCTTGGTTAGCAGAGTTCATTGGGCTCCCTGTTAACCACCACACTAATTGGATCTCCATAATAAGTAAGAAATTTTTGGAGAGCGCATATCTCTGAAAACACCATAGTCAGAGGTAGTAATTGAGCATGGATCCGCCCCGAAATTCAATCACTTCTTTCATCGCCTATTGTTCATCTTTCCACGGAATATCATAGAAATTCATTTTTAACTTTTGGAGATATCGCGTGAAACATGAGCGTATGCATACATGTAATTTGAAAGATTTTTGAAAAAAAGGAAAAATATATCTCAATGGAGACATGATTCCCAGACACGCCCAAATTCTGGCTATATTATGCAGTTTGAACATATAACTACGACGTGAAGAAGACAATTATGCATAGTTCCGCTGCAAAAATTAGAAAGTTCTCGTATAGTCTATTGTCCACACTTCCACAAAATGACATTGGAATTAATAGAAAACTTTAGGGGAGATCGTGAGTACAATCATGAACGAAAAGATTCCTGGATACGCCCAAAATTTTCACCAACCCTTTCTCGTTGCATTGCCTACACTTCCACAAAATCTCATTTCAATCCATACATTACTTTCGGAGATATCGTGTGGATAGTCAAACGAACAGAAAGACGACCAGACGAAAGAACAGATGCGATCGAATACATATATCTCTTTTCGACTTCGTTGACAGAGGTAAATGAATGAAGACTATGAATATCTACTTAAAAGATGATATCGTCGTTGAAGATATATTTCTGCAAATATTCAATCATAGAATTGCTGATTCGTGATTCAAAACAATCTCTATGAAATGTCCTCGGGGAAATAGGACTAAATACTGAGTGACTAAAATACAGAGGTGAGTGAAAATTAAAGTAGTTTCCGTAAATGTAGTTCTATTTCTGTGATTTCTTCCTGTGGAGATAGACGAAGGAGGTTGTGTACCACATTAAACCACGAACTCTGGATGTGGAGATAGACGATGAAGGTTGTGTACCACATTAAACCACAAACTCTGGATGTGGAGATAGGCTAAGAAGGTTGTGTACCACATTAAACCACAAACTCTGGATGTGGAGATAGACGAAGAAGGTTATGTACCACATTAAACCACAAACTCTGGATGTGAAGATAGACGATGAAGGTTGTGTACCACATTAAACCACAAACTCTGGATCAACTGAAAGAGCACATTCAATATGTCCTGACCAACAAACCGCCAGACATCCTACAAAGGTCTCTTGGGGCTGTACCGAAGTGCCGGCAGAAACTGGTGGACGGCGTTGAATTTTAACACGGCATACAGATAATACTATTGTATGGTCCAAAGAAAAGCTAGTTTGACTACAATCGACCTATAAATAAATAAAAAGTTATTACCAATTCTGAATAGAGGGTTTCTTTTCAACCATCCTGAACACGATGTGCTATCGGACGAACATTCTGATTAAGCGCATTGAGAATTAAAATGTATGTATGTAAATGAATTCAAGTATTTGAATCAAACTCAAATTTAATATCTGCAATTCAAAATAGATAGAAATACGATATGCAATTGAGATTCAGTTAACATGAAGTTCTCAAGTCATCAGGTTTCTGTCTGTAAAAGGTTTCGATGAGAAATAGACAAAAACACGTTTTTCTAAAGAATCCCTCCCGATGAATGTAATATGTGTGTGTATATAAATACACACACGAGAATAATCACTTTCTATCTATCTATCCATCTATCTATCTTTCTCTCTCTCTCTCACTGTATATGTATATATACATATATATATATATATGTGTTTGTGTGTGTGTCTGTGTGTATAAACATAGATACATTTGTACGTACATGTACATACAAATACAAATCCACACACCCAAGACTTGTATAACTAATATATATATATATATATATATATATATATATATATATATATATATATATATATATATAAAGAGAGATAGAAGAGAAATAGAGATAGATAGATAGACAGATGAACAGAAACAGTTCAAGATTAAGGAGCATGTATACAGAGAGAGAGATAAAGAGATATGAATACAGAGAGGGGACAGAAAAGGGAAAGAAAGAGAGAAAAAAAGAAAAGAAAGAAAGAGAGAAGCCTGAGATCAGTTGATTTATAGATATTAAATGTTCGCTGTTAAAACACTTTTTCAGATGAAGGTATCTATCACCGCTAAATAATGGATATTTCGCTTCTTTTTCTTTTTTTTTTGTTTCATAGGTTTGTTTTCTACGGTGTTTTTTGTTTGTTTTATTTGTTTTCTTTTACTCCAATTGTTTCTTTCTGTCTTTTTCAATTCAATCCTTCTTTTATTCATATTGTTCTTTTCAGTCTAAATCGTGTCAAAATGGAACGTTCTCACCCGAAACCCAATCCCAAACTTCGAGTTCCAATTTTCTATCCGGACAATGATTGATTGTGAAGAATTTATTTAATCAGTTCTCGGAGAAAACACATAACACGAAGACGGTTGGCTTCTCTCCATTTCCAGCGCTACCCGACTGTATTGTACCCGTCTAAATCTTACAGGACTTGAGAAATTCCATACAAATGATAGGATGGTGAAAAAGGGTCTAGGGTTAAAACATGTCCGCTCCGATGATGTAATAGTTAGTACGTCTAATTTGCGCATAGAAGGTCACAGGTCCGATTCCCGGTACAATCAAATAGCATGGAAAACTCTCCGTTGGAACAAAGCTCCCTACGAACCCAGCAGCTAATTGAGTACATTCTTAGCTGTGTGATCAGGGTGGTAGGCAGAGTTACCAATTTCGACATCTTTTTGTGTACAAATTCGTGAGACCTGTGTTGACAATATATACATGTTGTTTACCAAGTGAAATTTTTTCCAAATTTCAGAATGATATCCAGAATAGAGAAATTGAAAAATCACATCTAAATAAGCAACCCTGGTAACAGGTATTTATTGGGGGTCTTACTGATGGTTGCGTTCCAGCCCTCCCCGGATGAAAGCGAGTATGCTTTGGCAGTGGGAGGTGGCTGAGTATGTGTCTTTTCACAATGAGGGTGACAGCGGTAGTGTAAAAAAAAAAAGTTCTGATATTCCCGTTAGCGTTCATTCAATCATTGTCACTTGAAACCAGAACAGTCAAAGTATTCAGAAGGGAAGTGGGGTCACTGACTGGCGTCATTGTAGAGATTGGTCTTTTCATTGGGAGGATTATGGAAGGATATACGTTGCCTTACTCCAGTGATCGTACGAGAATAGGTGTATACAACGCAATATGATCTTAGCACCCGAAGAGTTCCACTTTTTGTTTTCTGTTGAATTTGGCCTGGACGTTTATAGATTTATACAATCTTTCGGGACCAGTGGTTTCATTTCGTTGTTTGAATATTCATATTTCGGTGTGTGCATTCTCCGGCCTTCTTTATGTTATTCGAAGCTCTGAGATCCAGATTCGACATTATTCAACGAGTAGTTTTATCTGGTATCTTTGTCTTGACTATTTTGATTAAAATAACTTGATAATACTATGGCTATTACTACTCGGCCTGAACAAGCAATAAAGGAATGGTGGAAGAAAATTCAGTCACAAATTAATGAAAATGGCAACGCTTCATCTAAATAATTCAGGCAACTTGAGATTATCATATCCATGACTAGTATGAAAATTTGGGACAATTATATCAATTACTAATATGAAAACGCACGACTATTGTGTCTATTACTACTATTAGAACTTAAGACTATTATGTCTGTGTGTACTATGAAGACTTGAAACTAATATGTTTGTGACTATCATGGAAACTTAGAGCTGTTATGTCTATTTTCACTATGAAAACTCAAGACTTCCGTACCTATTACTAGTATGATAACTTAAGACTTATGTCTGTGACTACTATGAAGATTTAAGACTATTATATCTATAATTACTAAGAAAACCTAAAACTATTATTTCTATGAGTACTATGAAGACTTAAAACTATCATATCTGTGACCACTATGAAGACTTTGGGCTATTATATTATTACTATGATAGCCTTAGACTATTATATCTATTATTGTCATGAAGACAATACTATTAATGTCTATTACTACTAAGGCGGCTAAATGCCGTTGTATCTATCATTTCTATGAAGCCTTGTGACTATTATGCCTATAACTAACAGGAAACAAGACGAAGGGGAAATTTAATCATAAATTACCAATAACAATGACGATTCCTTGTCTGAGAAATTCGGACAACTTAAGACTATTGATTAGTATTTTTAATTCTCTTTTGGTAGAAACGATTTCAAGCTTAATGACAGGAATTCTCCGTAGAATTCAAAGATTTTCTCCTGTCCCTCCCCCATCAACCGACTCGTATTCGACCCAAAAGATGTCAGATTTTCTTGCGGTAATCCTTCTCTGTGCTCTGATTCGGCAGAGCCAAGTTATTTTCAGATTGATTTTATGGCAATAGCCTGTCACTTGCAGATTGTGCAGTTTTGTTCCGATTAAATCCGTTTTCGAGTGACGCGAGTAGCATAGTGGTTAACAGCGTGGATTGTGGAATCGGCGAACATAGTTCAAAACTCGGTTTAAGGCTTTTTACGTTAGCTCCGCCCCAATGCCCGTATGAAGAGGCATGAATCCATCTTTTCTCCTCCCTGCTCCCAGCAAGGGAAGTGTATAGAATAGCAGGGCTAGGTTCGCTACGAGTCTAAGACGGGGACAACTCATTCAAGACCAAGGAATGGATCCCCCTTAAGGAAGTTCGGTGCCAACTCCAGCATTCTTCTGGTTGCTTCTGCAGACGAACTGATTCCAAACATTCCGCTTCCTTTTTGGACTACATCAGTGAGGCTGAAGGGTGGGGTCTGTTGATGGGGCATCCAGGATATCCCCACGTTTCGCCCAGGGGGGGGGCACTTCAGAGTCAATCTATTGTCCATCATGACAGATACTATAAAAAGTACTAAAAGTTCTCTTACGCTGTCTACGGCTCCAGCTATTCCTGCTTAAAGAACTGATTCCTTACCACTTTGAGTGCAGAGACTCTAAAACTGTCTTGTCCAACTCTAAGTCCTCAAAAATATAAGATTAAAAAATATATCCTTTAAAATTCATTATAGGTGCTAGGAGTTGAAATTATGCAAATCACTTGACTCCGCCCCTTTGATATAAATGGAACTGTTACTATGTAATGAAGTGTTTGGTCAAGTTATTTATTTGTGTCGTTCACTTAACCATTGAAACCCGATGGCTGCTGATGTGGTGCAAAAGCCGATTGGAGCTTTGCCTCATGAGGCCTGGTACTGCTCTATGTACCAGGCCCGATGTATCAGACGTACTAACCATTACATCATTCGAGCGGACATGTAAAAACCTCAAATCCTTTTCACCATCCTGCCGTTTGTATGGAGTTTTTCAAGTCCAAGTCCAAGGGCTCAGGGTTCGTCCTGAAACCTAAAGACCAGCGCTTTTATATCCTTGTGACGATGGTTGTGAGGCCTAAAGAGAATTCATGTATGTGATATTCCTTCATGAAACTGACTTTGTGCCGCACTCTGTTCTTGTGGGATAGCTAAGATAATTTTGTTGTGAATAAAACTTGATATTCTTTTTTAAGATTATGGCTTACTTACTAGTTACGCGAGCTGCGATATTTCCACAAGGTGGAACCGTAGTTGGGGTTTTCTATGGTGGGTGCAGTTTTTATTTGTCCATCGTTATTGATAAACAACCAACAGAATTGCCGACTCCCATGTTTCAACAACTGCATCTACAGCTGCTTCTACCACGCTAGTAGGTACTAGTTGAGCAACAGTTCTACGTAGGAACTCATTGAAGAAAAACAGGCTTGGTCAGTCACTCAGTAGAAACCGTACCAACCGTGACCAACATCTGTTGGCAACGTGCCATGTTGGGGATGATCAACTGAGAATTTGAAAAAAGGGGTGATCAATGAATAAGTTACCTTTTACGTCTTTTGCTGGGAAGTGATCACAAGAAAAAATCTGAATTTTCAAAAAAAAGGCGTTCACATAAAGTAAGGGATCAATTTAGCATTAACTCAAATTACAAACTGAACCCCCTCTAAAAAGTTATACTTTTTTATCTGACATAATAAAGAGTGTTTTTGATTTTTTTTATATTAGTTCTCTATTTCAACTAGTGCAGCCTTTACATATGATACATACATAACCAGTCAGCCAGCCAGACCAACTTGAAAACTGATAGATACCTTTGCTGATAGTCTTGGTGACACTTTCACTCGATAATTTCGAAAAGAAACTCAGTGTATTGTCTTCTCTTCTTGTAATAATTCCGCTCAGTGTAAGGGTTAGTATGTCAGCCTCACACGCAGAAAGTCTTGCGTTTGATTCTAGGAATGAATGAAGAGTGTAGAAAACTCTTCATTCGGACAACCCCCCTCTGTGCACTCAGTAGCTAATTGAGTACACTCTAAACGGCATGTTTAGGTTGCTAGACTTGCATCCAACCAAGGCAGTGGTAATTAAAAAAAAACTGCTCACATAAAAGAAACCGGGACTCCGTCACCGGCGTCCGTACTCCATTTGGAGTCGTCTCTTAACAGAGGGAAGGCTTTGCCTCACTTGCAAGGTGTCATATTGACACAGCATTTCTATCAAATCAAAATTCGATTACAAATAATATACGGCCTTCCGCTGTAGTTTTCCCTCTAAACTTGACATTGTAAAGGACACAAAAAGACCACCATCCATCGTAGAGCTGTCAAAAAATATGCTTATTGCCCACACACACTCACATCTGTACCATATATTAGAATTAAACAAACGTTATCTTTTCAGAATAAGTATGAGTTTAAAAGGTTGATTATTGTTTATTATTGTAGTTGATGGACAACATTCTGAAAAATAAATGCAAAGAATGGGGATTCGCCTGAATATTTAAAAATTCCATATCCGAAACACCTTAAGTCCCAGTCATTTCTTACGATGACTCCACAACGAATTTTCACATTTAGCGCACTTTTGTGTCTGATGGAGCTGGAACATGGAACTTAAGCAAGAGACAGACCTACAAACTGAGAAGCATGCAACTTGCTCCTGTAAGAACCATGTTCAACCTCATATGTATATCAGGGAGAAAATGGGAGTCCAAGCTATCATAGAATATATTTGAAAATTTAAATGGCAATGGGCAGGTCATGCTGCAAGAACGGTCGACATTTGATAGACATCGCGACTCACAATATGGATCCCCTGGGATCACATGCGAAACCGAGGCCGACAGAATACAAGATAGAGAGATGACCTAGAAAAATCTAGATAGTATTGGCTCCGCTACGCCCATGATAGAGAAATGTGGTGGATCCTGGAGAAGATCTATGACCAACAACGGACGATAAAAGATTAATGATGATGTTGATGATGATGATGATACTTGACAGACAAGGTTATTATCGACACGTTTGCCTAGTCGCTCAATAGAAACCGTCACTTCACTAACGTCTTTTGGTAGCACGTCATGTTTGGTGTGATCAACTAAGAGATTTTAAAAAAAGGTTGATTAAAGAATAAGTTATTCCTTTCGCATTTTGTTAGACAATGATCACTAGAATGAAGTTTGATTTATAAAAGAAAAACAAGTGTGAATGTTATAGGTCTAAAAGTAAGGGATCAATTCAACATAGACTTACATTACGAATCGAACCCCCACAAAAAAACTATTATGGGAGGTTGAATAAGAGAATACTTTTTTTCCAACTCTCTAGCTTTATTGGTGCGGTCTGTACGCTTGATACATACATGGATAGCCAGACTAACTTAAAACTGAAGAAACACACGCTTACAGTTGTGGTGACAGTCTCGCTTAACGGTTTCTGAAGAGAAATCATACTTCATTGATTTCGTTTCAGTAATAAGTGGTACTATAACAGGAAATGGATTTGGAGTAATGGAAATTAAATACAGAAATTAATTTACGATTTGGTTCATTGTAACTGGGACTCTGGGGACGAAAACCAACGTTCAAAAATATCATTAGTAGCAATAATTACATCAGACATAACATGATAAACGTCTATCATTACTGATTTAGGCCAGTATTTCTTTCATCGTAATTTCAGTTGCTTTTCATTGCAACTACTCGGACCGTCAGTCTACAACCATCAGTAAACAGTCAACACTGAATAGGTAAAAAAAAATCCCTAAAGTAATGTCATTTCAGTCAATTATTTCCCAATATATATTAATGTAATCTATGTAATTTTTCAGTGTTTTTTTTTTGTTTTTGTTTTTGTTTTTTTTACACAAAATCAGATATCATCGTAGTGCATGTGATTTTTTTCTTGTTGGGTCATCAGTTATTTACCATGAAACCGTTTCGGGGATTTAAAAACAATACAGTTATATTAATATGGCTCCTGAACAAACAACACCTACCTTTCAGCTATGATGTTAATATATAGCATTATTTTATTTTTAGGGGGTGTTATAATACAATTAGTTCGTTATTTCATATTGGGTATTATCATATATATATATATATATATATATATATATATATATATATATATATATATATATATATATAATTCGACAAAATGGTCATAAATTGCGATATATTATATTGAAGGTCTCATCACTGAGTTAAATAGCCATCGGTAATGCAAAGGGCCAATTACCAATTTAAACTCCTAATTCTCATTTCGTTCATTCACGTTCCATATCTGCTTTATTTGTTTTTTTCAACGCAGACAATTGTATTATTGAGAAATGGATATGTGATCGGACAGAATGATTATAAATTGGGTTATATTATGTTGAAACTCGATTCGAAATGACTCTTATTACAGGGTGAATGTATCATTAGGACAAGACAGCGTAAATAGAATAAACAATTAAAGAAAATGGGGCTGCTTCAAAAATCGAAACTGCAACCGATAGGGTAGCCGCTTCAACCATTGAACTTACCATCGAGTCATATATATATATATATATATATATATATATATATATGCACACAATACTAATTCATAAAGTGCTCGATATATTCAACATTAGACATTACGTTGATTTTGAGTAGAGCTCAAAATATGATGAAGTGAGGATTTGCTACACAAACACGTTTACGTTTCTGCACTGTTTGGGATCCTTCAGGCGATATATATATATATATATATATAGATAGATATAGATATAGATATAGATATAGATGTATGAAATAAACCAATCATACATCATACATTGAATAATAGATGTGAACTTTGGTATATATATGATGAATCATTTGATTCACTACATAGGCATACTTGTGTTTCTGTCACTTGTTTCTTTTGGTGAATAGTTATATATCTTTGGATCCCAATGCAAAACGCCTTGAGTGAGTTCATATTTTTCTGTTGATTTTCCTGGGTAGAAAGCGTGCACCCTATTCTATTTATTTTTCCCTTTCTTTGTTTTTTGTTTGTTTGTTTTTTTTCAAATCATAAAATCTCAATTTATTGATCTTTTTAATTCTGTTATTTTTTTTTCTAGAATATTTACTTCAATATTGTATATAAGCAAATAACGGGAACAGATCCAGGTTAAAACAGCTGATGACCCCATCAATAGAATCAAGAGTACAACATTAGGATCCGAATTTGATTAATAGCACTAAAATCAAGTTCTGTATAGAACACGGACTACCCTGAACGTTGTACCTGAACGGCTAGGTTGCCGGTTGAGATGTTCTTGTTTGGGCTTTTTTTTTTTGGAATTTTCGAAATTGCAAGTACATTGTTGAAAATATTTAGATGTTTGGGGGTTTGTTTTGTTTTTTGTTTTTTGTTTTTTTCATGTGTTCAAATCCAGTGTAGGCAGTTGAGATATTTCTTTAAATATCTTTTGAGAGAATAATCGAAAAATCACATCTAAACAGGCAAACGTGATCAACACTGATCATAAAATAACTGGCATCCAAGGATGATTTTATTATTATAAAATGCATGAAATTTTTGAAAGAAAATTTTTTTTCCCAGCAGAAGCGTACAACTCATCCATTGTAAGCTTACACAATGCTCTTCTGTAGGAATAGCGCACTCTGGTGGATGGAGAATTTCTGCGTAAATAAATATATAGCACAAATTCTGCTGTAATGAACTTCCTGTTCCGTAGCCCAGAGGTAGGATATCAGCCTCCGGGTCTGAAGTGAAGGTTTCAATCCAGCCTCGCGGTACTGGATAGGATTATAGAAAGTCTATAGCCACACTGAAGAGATGTAATACATCGAAACAGCTGTCTACGGATGACTCAATAATATATATATATATATGGCATCATTTTCCCGAATCTCTTTTGATCGCTGACTAGATTACCGCACTTTCATTTACTAACAGATCATTTCCCTTAGCCATCATGTTATCGTCTGGCAAATTATACAAAAACAATAGAAATCAATTCGAGGACATTCTTTGATGTTCAATTGTATTTCCCAAAACACCGGTTGACTTTTAATTTCCCATAATTAGTGCAATTGGGTTATTCCTACGGGCCAATATTTTTACGATTTATGGAAGAAAAATGCATCAATAGCAAAGTTTGAATAACATGTTCTATTCATGTATGATAAGATTTAGTATTTCAAACATATATCAGACACCTTATATACAAGACATGAACAATTCTGAACAAATGACAATCTATATTACCACACTAGTACAGATAGTTAATACGACAAATATATTTTGATAAAACAATGTTAACTCGCTTTAGTTGAGTTCATCTGTAAATTTAAGTGTGTTCAATTTTAAGGGAATTAGTGAAGTGGGAATTTGAATTTGTTAAGGGCACGAATACAGATTAAACAAAACAAATAATTTTAAGCGATTGTTGCCTTAAATTTTACTGCACGATGAATTCTTTCCCCCCAAATCTTGAAATTGTGATGGAAAAGGGTTAATGTTCAAAGTCAATTTGGATTTATAATCTTAATTTTTAAAAATTCGATTGGATTTTGGTTTACACTAAATATATCTGTAATAATCCTTGGATACAAAGAAAATATTTTTTAATTGAATAAGAAAAAAAATTTGAAATTCATTGCATGGAAAATGTTTTCTCGCTTTATGAAAAAAATGGAACTTGAAAACAAGAGATTGAAAAATATTGATGATTTATTCGTTGAGATTACAATTGGCGAAAAAATTAAAATAAATAAGAGAATTCATCAAAGAAAAAATCTCTTACACATTATTTCAAATACTAAATGTTACCGCACATAAATTGAACAAAAAGCACAAATTTCACCAGAAATACTTTTTATTCCATAAATTGTAAAAATAGGGTCGGGTAAAGACAACTGTATTGCATTGATCATAAATAAATAAAGAGTCAACCGGTGTTTGTTTTTTTGTTTTTGTTTTTTTTTTGTTTTGTTTTTTGTGGTGGGTGATGGAATATTGAAGAAAGCCCTCGAATTGACTCCTTTTGTTTTCGGGAAATTCGGGAAATGATGTGCCAAATGATGAAAGAGTAGCCAATAAGTCAGCGGTCAAATCAGATTCAGAAAATAAATGTCACTGATATATATATATATATATATATATATATATATATATATATATATATATGTATATATAAACTAGATTTATATGTGAATGAATATGGTCCATCGCGGTGATACTTCAAGCTAGAATTCGATTAGTCTCATATATATATATATATATATATATATATATATATATATATATACATATATATATATATATATATATATATATATATATATATATATATATATATATATATATATATATATATATATATATATATATATATATACACACATATATATATATATATATATATATATATATATATATATATATCCATCGGGGTGATACTTCAAGCTAGAATTTGATTAGTCTCACATATATATATATATATATATATATATATATATATATATATATATATATATATATATATATACATACACATATATATATAAACTATATCTATATGTGTATGAATATAGTCCATCGGGGTGATACTTCAAGCTAGAATTTGATTAGTCTCATATATATATATATATATATATATATATATATATATATAAATATATATATACATACATATATATATATACATACATATATATAGATATATATATATATATATATATATATATATATATATATATATATATATATACATACACCTATATATATATATACATAAATGAGGCTAATTTATTTTTGACAATCTAAAAAATGAAATATTGATGGGAGCACAATGGTGTACAACGCAGAGAAATTTAATTCTAAGATCAGTGATAAAATAAATGTTGAATCCTTCGATTGAATATGTTGATAGAAAATCAAATCGAAGAAGTTTTTCTCTGAAACTAGAATTCTTAAAGATAATATCATGAGTTGGATGACCTACAGTCCGAGATTAAATCTGACACAACCAATTTAATACTCACATGGTTGAAAACTCGAAAGAAGTGACACGAACAACGAGCCATATCCGTTGCTATGCTTATTGATCCCACAACGTCAGTTTTTGTCGTAACCTACAAAGCAAGCCCTTAAAAATCATACCTGAAGGGGAGGTGGTGTTACATCAACACTGGTGGTGTTTTTAAATCCCCAAAACTGTTACATGGTAAAACTTGATGATCCCTACCAGGAAAATTCACACACCGTACCATAATATCGAATGCTATGTAAAACATAAAATTACTGAAAAAAACTTACATAAATCAAAAGATATTGAGAAATAATTGACTGAAATGGCATGAATTTTGGAAAAAAAGGGTTTTTTATTTATTGTGTTTAAACTATAAAGCTTTATATATATATATATATATATATATATATATATATATATATATATATATATATATATATATATATATAATGTGTACTTTAGAGAGTGAGACAGACTCGGGAGTGAAGTTGTTGGTGGTAAGGTTTATTAATCCTTATATGTCAATAGTCCATACATGTTTCGGGATTTCTCCCATCATCAGTGGTGTGCGTTGTGTGAGTGTGAATTAAAATGTACCGTGTGGAACCAGAGTCCACTGCCAGGGGCTATGCATTGTGGGTAAGTTTTGTTGTCAGGGCTACTAGAGGCCTCCTGCTGAATCTAAGAATGACCAGCAGGTATCAGGACTTTGGTAAAGTAGCAGCAGTTGGTCTTGGGGAGGGCAGAGTGTGTCAAGGTAGGGGGTGGTGTTGTGGAGGTGGTTTTTTTTGTATGTTTGGGATAGTGTGGAAGGAGGGGTGGTGGGGTCAAGGAGCTACATAGGTATCAACCTTAAAAGTTACTGAAAATGTTTTGGCTATGATTTGGACAGGGGTTATAACAGGCTAAGGTGAAGTTTTTCCTATGGGTCTAGGTGACTTTGAAGCTTCCATTATTGAATGTGTCTAAGATGTGGGTGTGAGGATATTAATGGTAGGAGTTGTGTGTATTAGTGTTCTGTGTGGTGAGGGTTGTTCAGTTTAGTATTTAATCCATTAGGATATAGGGTTTTAAGTTTGTTGATCTTGTTGATATATATATATATATATATATATATATATATAGAGAGAGAGAGAGAGAGAGAGAGAGAGACTAGAGGTAAGTATATAGTGAGGCACGTGATTGAACCTCTTAACCGAAAAAGTCAAGTGTTATTGCCAGGTACTGCAGAGGTTCCACCGGTTAGTGCTAAGTTGTAGTCCAGGCACTGTTCTTGGCCACAGGGTCCCCTACCGATGAAGACATTGTTGGGGTTGCTATGGTTTTTTAGTGTTTCGGAGGGGCTTGTAATCAACGCATCACCTTTGACCTTTTGCAGAATCAATAGAAGGCAATGAAAACTTGAACGACGTTTATAAAATTTCCCTAACATTGTACAAAGTACGGCGCTTAAAACTTTCGCATCAGTGTGATCAAATTAGTTTTCGAGACTAATCAATGTTCCTTCTGATTTTTAATTATTAGTATACGCAAAAATCTTCGGTGGTGCATCTCTTTTTCCTGAGACAAAAGTATGTGAACACGGGAAAAGAGACCGGAAACTGAGATATCATAGAATTCATCAAGGAACCCGAATAGAAACGGGGCGCTGGACATCATGGACAATGATGGATCCCCTGAGATCATAAGTGTAATTGTGGCCGGAAGAATGAAATAAGATTGCTCGACGACATGGACTAGTTCGGGGGATACTGGTGCCGCGACGCCCGCTCTAAATGGAGGTCAGGATAATTCGGAGAAAGATCTTTGTTCAACGACTGACATGATGATGATCATTATGATGATGATGATCATGATGATGATCATGATCATGATGATGATTGCTACAAACGCAAACTTGAAATTGTTTCAACAAAATTTTGGCACAGCGTATCTTCCATAGCTAATAAAACTGTATTGGCATGTTTTAATATAATGAAGTATGATTGAAAACTACGAAGCAACGTATTTAGTTAAAAATGCTTTTCAGTGACGGAAATTAGAGATGTACGAATGTGGTATTAGTAGATCTAAGTAACTAGGAGATTGGTTTTTTATTTATCATTATTAGCAGTAGCAGAAATAGTAGTAGAGTACTTATAAATTAACTATGAATTACTTCATTATTTTAGGTATCGTATTTCCCGGCTTTTCCTGGAAAATATTTGAAATTTGGCCAAAGTGATATATCACAGTCTTTTCTTCTCTATCTATCCAATCTATTCATCACGGTCAGCTTGTATCCATCTATTCATCTATAGATCTATCTATCACAGGCTGTTCATATCTAGAATTCTCTTTTCAAATGATATATGTATTTATCAATCTACCGCAACGAACTTCGAGACTCCATGTTTGTTCATGGTTTTTTTTTCTTTCGCTTTTTGTTTAGCACATGAGCAAGGATTGGGTGGAACTCTGATACCAGTGCGTCTTTTTATGTATCACAGGTGATTGATTGGGCTTTTCTACGGTTTTAATGGCGAATACCTACTTCTGTTTGTTCTTGTGGAGTTTCCTGGCGTGAAACGCTCGAGGAACACTGATTCTAGATGGGCATTAAACATCTGCGCCTTGTTAAAGTCGTGCAAGGAAAGACGCCTCGTGGCGCCGTGAAACTGAGTGAAATGGACGTGTTCGAAGCAGAACAAGAAGTTCATTGCATCGGCGCCTTGCCAAATGTGATGAACAATACAGGAACATTAAGAAGAGAGAATATGACTACTTCATATCTGTTTAGATGTATATATATATCTGTCTCTTAATATTTATCTATTACAATCTATTGTACAGATATTATATATATATATATATATATATATATATATATATATTTAGATAGATAGATAGATAGATAGATAGATATCTTACAATCTGTAGGATATATATATATATATATATATATATATATATATATATATATATATATATATATATATAATATCACAGCCAGTGCATATCTATTAAGTTAGCTAGCTAGCTAAGTTCATATCTATCCGTCTATATCTATTTATATATCTGTCTCTTAATATATATCCATCACGATCTGTCCTTATATATATATATATATATATATATATATATATATATATATATATATATATCAGTCAGTGCATATCTAGCTAGTTAAGTTCATATCTGTATATATATATATATATATATATATATATATATATATATATATATATATATATATATCGATCTGTACGTGTTTATCTATTTATATCCATACCTATGTTCATATCTATTCATATCTATTTATCTACATATATATATACTTGTTGGCATCTATCTGACCGCTCATATATATTCATAGATCCGTCTGTTCATATCTATCTATCTATATATATACCAATTTTATCTATCAAGATATTTCTCTATCTCAGTCTGTTTCAATTTAGCTATCAATCTATCTATATTTGTAATATATCTATTAGTTTGTTTTAATCTATCTATCTATCTATCCATCTATCTATCTACTCGAGTCAATTCATGTCTATTTATCTCTCATGTGTACTTATATCACTCTATCTCCATCTGTTTCCATTCCCCTCCCCAACCAATCCTGAAATGCTCAATCTCTAAAGTGGAATGATCTTTCTTGCACACTTGGGGAATTTCATGGTGGTATGGGCTCACAGCCAGATCACACTGACTACACACAAGGGGGCAAAGGGACATTTTGTGAATTATCAATGGAAGATCGTTCTCAAAAGGCTGACTTCTTTGATCGTCTCAGTATGACTGATGAGAAGCATTACTCTTATAGTTTGTGATTCCTGGCCTCCGCTGATAATGTACCAACAAAGTTGAAAGATATATATGTATTTAGTTGTGTCAATTTGTTCGTACTTCTGTCCGTCTCCCCACACGATATCTCCAAAAGTTCTTTATTAGTTCAGTGAAATTAGACTTGGACCCGGATGTGAGTAAACCACCAAAGGTTTTGCATTAAAAGTTGCACTATTTCATGGATGAATCAAGATTCGGGGAGGGGGATCTACAGCACATTCAAAATCGTTGTATTTTCTGTATTTTCAGGTCATTTTTGGCTATTCACTCATATAAACAAAAACGTCAATAATGGTACAAAAAAAATATTCCAATTTCACCGATATGTAACATGAGTAGAATATAATCAGTAATCAGTGACTCTTTGCAGATATTTCATGGATTGTCTTTTCACACAATATCTCCAGAAGTTCTCTATTAAATTTTGTGGAACCGTGGGTTGGGTAATAGTGATTAGACTTTGGGGATGGATCCATGCACAATGACTCATCGTAATTGGGAGATATTTACATTCACGGTCGTTCATTCTGAATTTCAAAATGGCCGTCCTTGAAGTTCATAGAAAAACTGGCAAGAATTTTCTCAATTTGGATGTTTTTTTGGATATGATTGAACCTGGTTGCCACGATTCTACCTCCTAAATGTTGTAACTCAGAAAATGCACCAAAAACCGACATACTATTAGCGCTCTCAAGAGTTCCACTTCTTGATTGGTCGGTGCATCTGCAACAATATATAGCTATACAAACTCTTTGTGTCTTTATAATAATTTGCTTATTTACTGTAAAAGAATAAAAACTCATTGTAAGAAAAAACAATACTATTTTTTTTCTAATTTTGTAATTTGCTCAAACAAACGAGAGAGCTATTTTATAGCTATTCACAGTCGGTTTCATAGCCAACCGAGGGTTGTTTGAATTAACCACCATAACACAGAACATCAGCTCAAGTTCTTTTTCTACCCTTAGCTTTGTGGTCGATCATCCAAAATCCACAAAAACAATGCAATTTTAAAATTGTCTGTTTTTTTAAATACCAGCTTTTACATTTGTGTTTATAAAACATTTTCCCCCAAAGGGTTCATGTCTTGGTTTTTTTCTGTTATTCTACATAAAACTTCACTTCCTTCGGTACAAAATTCGTTAATGGTGTTCTTACTTCCGGGTTTGACCATTTTTTAGTCAAGTTCGACCGGACTACATGAATTTCAATGGAATATTGTGGAAGGGTGAGTTATAGACTATGAAAAAAATTGATTTGATTTTACGATAGGATCCAGGAATTTGTATTCGATTGGGATATATTTTAATCAATTCGCTGGAAAGAATGGTAAAAATGATCAGTAAATTAGAGCGCTGAATTTAACTTTTCAAGGGATGTAACTAAATATCTGTACATCCAAAGTTCTGTAGTTTGTCCTTTTTTCAATATATTATTTTTATTCAGTTTTTAGTTAGTATACGGCGTTGAAAGTGGTGTGGGCTCTCTGGGTGCTTCCAAGTTGATTTTTTTTTACGATGGGAATGATTGAAATTGCCTAGGTGATTACTAGTAATAGATATGGTGACCGTTCAGCATTTGTAGTTGAGGCAGCGCTGATAGAGGGTATCGACCATTTATCTCTCAGTTACATATTTCTTCAAATAAGCTCGTGCCTCCCCTGAGGGATATAGATAGTTAATTAGACCTTCATTCAGAGAGTCAATTGAGAATATATTCCTACGTATTGATGTATTGTACTTCCATCTCAGTAGGTTTGCATATCTATCTATCCATATCAATCTCTCTGTCTACGTATATTCAAAACTATCTATCTATCTATCTATCTATCTATCTATCTATCTATCTATCTATCTCTGTTGATATCTATCATATATTTATCTTACACTGTCTATATCTGGGGAGCTAGCTAGCTCATACTATTTATATCAATTTATCACAGTCGGTTAATATCTGTTCATCTGTATCTCTATCTATCTATCTATCAATCTATCTATCTATCTATCTATCTATCTATCTATATATATATATATATATATATATATATATATATCATACTGTTTGTAACTCTATCTCATTTTCTTTCTCTCTCTCTCTCTCTCTCTCTCTCTCCCCTCTCTCTTATATTGCTGCTATCTATCTATCTATTCCAGTAGTTGAATATCTATTGAGATATATCCCTAAATAACCCACTATTGATGCCTTATGCCAAACATAGCTAAAAAAAACTTTAGAAACCGTCAACTAAACAGTGTAAATAGGTTTCTTCAGTTTTCAAGTTGGTTGGTTATGTTTGTATCATGCGCACAAACCACACCAATGGAGCTAGAGGGCGTTTTAAACATTTACTCCTTATTATGTCTGGATAAAAGGTTTTCCTACTTTTTCAATTCCCTGCACAATGTTTTTAGAGGGAAGGGGGTGAATTTACAATGTATGTGTATGCTAAATTAGTTCCTCAGTTGTCCAGAAGCTTTCATGATTGTTTATTCATTCTGAAGAATTCATCCTTTTTTTTTTTTTTTTTTTTTTTCGTGGTCACTGCCCAACGAAAGCCAGAAAAATAATTTATCAATAGATCCCCCTTTTTTGCAAATCATTTCAATTGATCACCCCACAGTATACTGCTAAAATACGTTGGTCACGAGACGATTTCTATTGAGTGGCCAAATAGACCTGTTTCCATGATTGTTGGCTTCATGTGTTACGAACATTTTCTTCGTTAAATACTTTTTCCCTTTTTTTTTTTTTCGCAGGCTTTTGTCCTTATCCTGGTTCATTTCTTGAACACAACGTTTCGGCCGTTGTACCCCACGGCCGTCTCCGGCGGATGAATGGATATATTATTTTCTATCATCATCGGGATGGAAAAACACCCGTCTCGTCAGTCACATGGAAACGTTTGCAATCCATTGTCTATTATCGGGAGTGGTTGATTTTCTCCCCCAGGGCAAAAACCTTTTCATAAACCTTTGTGCATGTCGATCTGTCACACGCATAATTGACAAAAAAATAATTGTAAGTAATCGAAATATCTTCGTTTTTCCTCATTTCTCTCTTCAGACGTTTTCTGTAATGATTTGTGTTTTCCAGAATGTTGCTGATTAATCGGTGAATTCTTTTACTGGTTAGATAAATAAACTTTATTTTTCCATAAAAATTATTCTATTTATTGAATTCATTCTTAAATATCGCATAATTGATTTTTGTGGATTCTATTTATCTCCCTTCGATTTGTCTGTGTATCACAGTCTGCTCATATCTATGGATTTACCTATCTATCTTTGTTAATTTCTATCCATCTATCTATCTATCTATCTATCTATCTATCTATTTACTTATCTATCTCTGTTAATTTCTATCTATCTATCCATCTATCTATTTACCTATCTATCTCTGTTAATTTCTATCTATCCATCTATCTATCTATCTATCAATCTATCTATCATTTCTTTCAATCCATCTATCTATCTATGAATCTATAATTTCTTTCAATCTATCAATCTATCAATCTATCTATCTATCTATCTCTGTTAATTTCTATCTATCTATCTATTTATCTATCGATCTATCTATCTATCTATCTCTGTTAATTTCTATCTATCTATCTATCAATTTATCGATCTATTTATCTATCAATCTCCCTTCATATCTATCTAATTATCGTAGCCTTTTCCTCTCTCTCTCTCTCTCTCTCTCTCTCTCTATATATATATATATATATATATATATATATATATATATATATATATGTTCTTTATCCACCTATACATCTCAGTCTGCCCAATTCTATCCATCTATCAATCTGCTTGCCAGTCTGTCTGTCTCATACATAATTGACCAATAATTGTGAGTAATCGAAAGATTTCCCTTCCTCTTCTCTTCTTCCGTCAGACTATTTTCTCATTTTTCTCTAATTCCCAATATGCTGCTGATTAATCAACGAATTTCTATTACTGGTTTGATAAATACTTTATTTAATCAACTTTTTTTTTTTCTTTCTCGAGAAACAATATTTTGAATTCATTCTCGTGGAAAGAAAATTAAAATAAGATTAATTATCGAAACTTACAATTGGAAATAACCAAAATAATTTGTTAATGACATTTTCAAGATTAATTACAGTGTTAATGATAATTGCTCAGTTACACAACGCAGACATAGAGATTGGGGTACAGAAAATAGTCGGGGAATTAGGAAAACAGGTCTGGTTAGTCAGTTAATAGAAACCGATACGTGAGCAATTTCTATTCGCAGCTGGTCGTGTCGGGTTGATTGATTGGAAAAAGGAATAATTAATGAGTAGGTCACATCTCTCACCCATTGTTCGGCAGTAGTCACTTAAAAATTCTGAATTATTCAAAAACAGGAAAAAAAAAACAAAGCTCGAATGCTGCCCGATACAAGCTAATTGAACAATTTAGCATAAACTTATGATACAAATTGAACTCACTCCTAAAAAGCTAATTAGAGTGTGAATCTTAATAAAGAAAAACGCTTTTTCTTGAAATAATAATTTGATGTTTAATTCTTAGCCCTCTAGCTCCATTGTTGTGGCCTGTATACATAATATATATATATATATATATATATATATATATATATATATACATACATATATCATGTTCCCTAGCTCAACCCCGCCATGGGAAAAACACTGTAAAGTTTGACCTACTCTTACTCACTCCAAGAACAACTTCCTCCTCCTCCTCCTCCCTTTGCTCTCCTACAAACAACCCACACCAAATTTTCTCACAGAGTATCTTTCCAGTTCAATGCTACGCATGAACATTTAACAACTACATTTCTCTGCTACAGTTTTTCCTGCACCACTTAGTGCTTTTGGCAACGCGAACACAAGTCCAGTGAAATGCATCAAGCTCGTTCCCAATTTCTTTTCACCTCCTGAATAATCAAAAGTGCCACCATCATTTTGTCAGATTATCTTAGTTCCACAAACATACATACATACGTAACCAGCCAGCCAGCCAGCCAGACCAACTTGAAAGCTGAAAAAACCCATGTTGGTGTTGACAATCTTAATTGACGGTTTCTGATAATGTCATTAATAATCAGCAAAAATTAATTATGAGATATTAAACAATAAATAAAGTATTTATTAAACCAGTAATGGAAGTCGTTGATTAATTAGCAACATATTGAAACTCAGAAGACAGTCAACAGAAATAAACAGAAAGGGAAAAGGAAAATCTTTCGATCACTCATAATTATTCGTTAATTATGCATGAGACAAACAGACAGACGGACAGGCATAGATAGAAAGAAAGAAAGAAAGAAAGAATCAGATAGATAATACAGTTTTGTTGTTACTGATCTTCTTCCTACCATAGCAATCAACAGAAAACAGTTCAATATATATATATATATTGATATATATATGTGTGTGTGTGTGTGTGTGTGTCTGTGTCTGTGTGTGTATACATATCAATGAAAAAATATAAGTATAAATAACTAACTTCCATACACTTTCACTCCTAGTCTGTCTCATTCCCTACAGTCTAAATTGTATATATATATATATATATATATATATATATATATATATATATATATATATATATATATAAGTTAGGGAGAGAAAACACACGACACATGTTTCATAGTTGATCCACTTATCAAGAGTGGTGGATTATTTTTAGTATAAACCCAATTACTTTTTTTTTAAATTCTGTTACAGTATATATATATTTATATATATATGCGCGCACGTGTGTGTGTGAGAGAGAGAGAGAGAGGGAGAGAGAGAGAGAGTAAAGTTACCTTTTTAATACGAAGGGTGTTCGACAATTTATTTCAAACTGGAGTTAGTTTAATCTTTATACTGACAAATACTCACGATGTATGTTTCATGATCCTTGGCTCTCCAGGTGAGCTTGATAGATATGTATATATACATAGTATACGAAACGCTTTTCAATGAGAGCAATGATACTACACAAAAATATGATATTTAATCATCTCCACGGGGAAGAATATGACATAAGGTCGGTTTGACGAGGATATCCTCATTCTTACGTGAGAGCAAGGACAAAGATTTTCCAGTTCCCTCGGCTAATGCCAACTGACTCTCCGGTAATACGGTGTGCACAATCGTCTGTGTATTTGTATGCGTGTATATTTGTTGTGTGTGTGTGTGTGTACACGGGTGTGGGTATTTATATGTGTGCGTACGTGCGTGTGACTGTGCAAGTGTGCGCGCATGTGACCAATGATCAGGTTTTGACTTGCATTAAACTTGGCATCAAAACCAATTTCGGTAAATCTACCCCGGGGTGCGGGAGTGGGAAGAATCGAAATTTGTCATCGATTTTTCCTCTCTTGTTTCGACTCTGTCCAAATTTTATCGATCCAAGTAAACTTGTCTAACAAGTGAAACTCTATTTTCGGCACTCTCAAATAAACGCAATTATTGTGTAGTCGGGTCACGTCTGACCTTACGATATATTTAGACCAGATCTTGGGACCAGCTCCTCACGTACCCAACTAGGCGTGGACGTTCACTGGAAGGGAGAGCCAAACGGGGCATTTCCTCCCCACCGACACCAGGATCGGGCCTTCCCAACTAAGGTGAGGTGGTTTGAAAGCTGGAATCTAATAGTCAATAAAAGATAATAATGTTGTACGATTGTTTTATGTAACTCAAATTTAATGTACCCAGATTAAAAGGTGGTTTTATTCTTCGCTGGTGATAGGGTTGTCGCTGAGATATATATTCCAAATATACGCCTTTCTCTCTCTCTCTCTCTCTCTCTCTCTCTCTCTCAGGAAATATATCCTTTAGACCGACACCTTGGGAAATCGACAGCGGACGCCCATGATTTGGATACAGCCATTCTCAGCAGGGGGACAATAACGCGTAAATGGCACGAACGTTGAGCTGAGAGGACGAGGCGATAGCTTTTCATATACAAATGGAATATGGCAATTTTTCGTTTTATATCGCCAGAGTCGATAAATAACAGGGACCTACTCCTGCATGGTGAATTATAAAATATGCAGTTTTCTTCAAAAGATTAATTTAATTAAAAGATATCGGTTTTGATTAGAGTGGAAGGGAAACGCGAGTGGCTGTTCGATTAACAACACAGAAAATGGATTGTGTGAACCGAGTTCAAGCCCTGACTAAGACTTTGATTGACACTGATGTCCTTTGGAAAGGCATGAATCCGACACAACGTTAACTATGAGTAAAATAGCGTATGGTGAAGTGAGTGCTACCACATTGGATATTTGTCGCCTTTCGGATTTTTTTTCAGGGTTGGGGGACATTTTTGGCTTATATGGCTTGGATGCTCCATCATTACATTACCAGTAGGAAAAAAATTGATCAGAATAAACGTTACATTTTTAATGACGTCACGCCTTTTAATGATATCATACTTCTTCCTTACTTCTTCTCCATTTCCGTTGTTTAACATAACTCGGACTCACCGAATGACGGACCGACCGATCGAAAAGCGTCTTATAGAGATGCTTGGACATATCAAAGAATAAGAAAGGGGGGTGATTGGGGTAATGTTGAAAAGCTGTGAATTAGAATATATGATAGAATGCTCATATGATTTTACTGTGTTTAATATCGGGAATAAGTTCTTGTATACATGGATTTCGAGAGAACCCAACTGAGTTACCGATTATCACGTTGTATAATACGCATCTTAAGGCAAAACACTATATAAGGTCTGGCAAAAGAATATGCAGCCTACCTAGGGCATTGGTGTCGTATACCTGTTCAAATTACTCCACTTCGGACCTCACATTTATTCCGGCGTCGCTAACACTTTTCTCCAAATCCTCTCTCTCGAGATCACTTTTAGCTGCATCGGCACGTCCTCCTTAATCTCGACCAAGATATAAGATCTTTCTTTCAACGGAGATTTTGGCTTTGGGAGAGGCCAGAAATCACTGAGAGCCAAATCTGTACGGTGTGGGTTGGGAAAAGGGGCAGACACACCTTGGTGAATTTCGAAAAGATAAATCAGTAGAAGACGTGCCGCTGATATAATACCTGGGTCATGTTGAATGCAACGTTAATAGATAGATAGATAGATAGATAGATAGATAGATAGATATGAACAGACTGGGCTAAATAGATAGATAGTTACGGCCAGATTGGGATAGATAGATAGATAGATAGATAGATGGATATGAAACAGATGACTAGATACACACACACACACACACATATATATATATATATATATATATATATATATATATATATATATATATATATATATATATATATATATATATATAACTGGGATAGATAGATAGATAGATATGAAACAGATGAGTAGATATATATATATATATATATATATATATATATATATATATATATATATATATATATATACAGGGATAGATAGATAGATAGATAGATATGAAACAGATGACTAAACATATATATACATATATATATATATATATATATATATATATATATATATATATATATATATATATATATATATATATATATATATATATACATATAAACTGAGATAGATAGATGACGGTAGTAACAGAATATACAAATAAGAATAGAGAAGAAGGCTACACGCTGTATAAGTACGATCCATACAACACACAACCGTATCTAATTTGTTCATCCTTCTGCTTTGCTAAGTTGTAAAGCCACAAATTATTCGTCTGGTTGAATCGACCTGCGTTTAAGAAGTGGATTCCACGATGGTATCGAATATCGATCTGTCTCAAAAACTGATCTTTCCTATCGTCCGGTAATCATTCCAACGTTCAATTTTGGTTGCTTGCTCTCTTCTGGAAGAATTTGTCAAATCCAGGAAAAGAATCTCTTCGATATCGTTCGCATACAAGATGCTTGTCGGTACTTGTAAGACAATGTCGGAGTTAATTAGAGAGATCGCCACAGGAAGCTGTCTACTAGGTTTCCAGTTGCTCACAGCACCCGGTCTACCCAGCGAGTCATCCACCAAGGCACTGAACAGAATGGACGTTGGTTAACCTCGGTGATCATACGAGAACCGATTTATGTGTTACGCCAAATCGTGGATAATGCTAAGATTGGCAAAATTTACTATTTCTTAGTAAAAAAAATGTTTAATTTCACTTCGATTACATGAACTTTTGATTGTGAAAAAATAGCTGTTTTTTTATCCTTGTTTTGATCAAATGAACTTTTGATCAAATTAAAACAATGACAGTTTGGAATGAAAGCAGTTTTGGTTGTCCTCGCATTAACAGCAGCTGTTTAGATAAATGGTAATGCAACGCTACGTGGAACCAGCTACCCTATCGGTCGCATGATCGATTCCTGTTGCTGCTCAATTTTCTTCGTTTGTTTATCCTATTTACGTTGTCTTGGCCAAATGATACCTTTACTGTGTAATAACAAATAGTGTTTCAAAATAATGTAACGCAATCTATAATTCTTTTTTTGTATCAAAAGGGTAAAAATATGTACTAACATTTTTTTTTTTTTGTAAAAAAAAAGTTTCATATCATTTACATTATTTTTCTATAGTATAAATAATGTTGTTTTATATCCTGTTTTCGATTAAGCAAACTTCATGATTATCAATTTGAATGTTTTTTTTTGTTTTGTTTTGTTCTTCCAATTTGTGGATCCAGTCTTGACAATATCAAGATTTATAGAATTTTTTTTTTTTTCATGTTTGAAAGACCAGTGTTTCCGACTGAGACATTTTTTTCTTCCAATTTTTGAATTTGTGGGGGACTTAAAAAATCATATCTAAATTGGCAAACCTGCTTTGGATCAAACTAAATGTATTTGTTTGCTTTTTGGAGGAGAAAAAAAGTTAAAACTTCGCTAATTGAGCAGTTTTGTCAATTCGGCGTAACATATTCCACGCAATTAAAACAATTCCTCCAGTTCGAAGACAAGACACTCGTCAGCATTCGTAAGACGACGCTCGGGCTTGAATTAATCCCGTGATGGTTCATTACTCCCTCCCCCAGGTCATTAATGTTCATAAAGCTCGCAGCCAGTTCCGTGATATTGTCAGGATAATAAAGGATAGGTAATGGGGTTGGGGATTTTGGCTCGCGTTATGATCATAGTGTAGAGATCGGTTTTATCCTGCAGGCTCTCCGAGTGATCTCCAGCTGTTTACATCACGTTGTATACCCAGGTGGTCACCCATCTGGGTAGTGACCAGGTTCGAGTTTGCCTAACCTCGGTGATTGTACAAGAACCGGTGCATCCATCGCGATCCGGTTGATGTCTCCGGTTCACTAACAAGACACTTGTCAATAAGGCGACGATACTGAATGAAGCTCAAAGTAATCCTGAGATGGTTGAGCACTTTATACTCTAGCTGAACCCGGCTGGTTCGTTAGATCTTATTGAATACAAAACAGGAATCGGACAAAGGTCAGAATTTATCTGACCTCGTGATATACACGAATTTCTTCTCTGGTCTAGCTGAAGGAGAGAAAAAAATGTTCAAGATTTCGATCAGTCGTTGTACGGGCATATTACTAGCAAAGAACTATTTACAGCGGTTCTCAAATAAATGAATGACTCACCCACAGGTGAATGACATTATTTTGGAGGTAAATGAAACACGATGGCAAAATTAATTAATTTGATACTAATAAAACTATTTCTGTGTTGAACGTTTACAAAAAAAAAAAAGCATTTTCCTTGACTATTGTTTACTTACTTCATTTGAATTATAAAAAATTCTAATATTTTTCTGAGTTCATTTTCAGCCACTCCTATTTTGTTTTTGTTATATATATATATATATATATATATATATATATATATATATATATATATATATATCGTAATATATATATATATATATATATATATATATATATATATATATATATATATCGTAATATATATATATATATATATATATATATATATATATATATATAAATATATATATATATATATATATATATCGTAATATATATATATATATATATATATATATATATATATATATATATATATATATATATATATATATCGTAATATATATATATATATATATATATATATATATATATATATATATATATCGTAATATATATATATATATATATATATATATCGTAATATATATATATATATATATATATATATATATCGTAAGTAAGCCTTGTTTCAAAAACCAAGTATCTAGTATAAAATAATATCAATATACAATACACATAAAAACTTTACATAAAATGACAAACTACATGTATGGCATAAATTATTTCGTTGGAGAGGGAGGTGGTGTTTGATCAACACTGCTGAGGTGTCCTGTTAATATAACTGTAGAATACCCGAAACGGTTACATGTCAAACATCTGATGATTCCAACAAGAGATAATTTATACATTGTACAATAATAACAAAATATAGCGGGGGGGGGGGACAAAGAAAAAACCCTTTAAAAGATTTCCTGAATTGCATTGATTGATATTTGGAAATGGGTGACAGGAGTGACACAAAGAATCTATTGAAATGTTTTTTGATGTTCAGTGTTTAAAGCCATAAAACTTTCCACACTATATATGTAAAATGGATGTTCAAAAACTTGAATAAAATAAAAATTTGAAAATTAATCAACAAAATTAAGAAGATCCCATTAATCCTAAAAAGAAGGGTGTGTAACCAATGTCACTTATGGAGCTGAAACATGGAACCTTACCAAGAGACAGATCCGCAAATTGAGAACCATGCAACGTGCACATGAAAGAATTATGCTGGGCCTCACTTGGAGAGATCACAAGACAACACAGTACATCCGAGAAAAGACAAGAGTCAGGGACATCATAGAATCCATTAAAAATCTCAAATGGCAATGGGCTGGCCAGGTTGCAAGAATGGCGGACAACTGATGGACATCGTGACTCACGACATAGGTTCCCCGAGATCACATGCGCAACCGAGGCCGGCAAAATATTAGATAGAGAGTCGAGCTAGACAAATTCAGAAAGTACTGGCTTTGCGACGCCCATGATAGAGAAGTGTGGCGAATCCTGGGGAAGGTCTATGTCCAACGACGGACGTTAAATGAATGATGATGATGATGATGATGATGATGATGATGATGATGATACGACGGAGAATAAAACGTAGATGATAAAAATACAAGATAACTTAGCAAAAGTGAAAATGCCTGAAAAGAAATGTCTACAATAAATGCATTCTCCCGATAATCACCCTTGAAGCAGAGACATGGAACCTTACCAAATGATTGACCCCTCAAACTGAGAATCATACTCAACGTCACATGGAGAGATCACGAGACGGGGCAGTATATTAGAGAGTAAAACAAGAGTCGGAGACATTTTAAAATCCATTAGGAAACTCAAATTGCAATGGGCTGGTCATGTGGCTAGAATGTCAGACGACTGATTGACATCATGATTCACAACGTGGACTGCTATAGATCATATGAGAAATTGTGGCCGGCAAAACATTAAAGAGCGCAACAAACCAGACAAGTTCAGCAAGTATTGGCCTCACGATGCCCCTGTTTGAGGGGTCTTCCGAATCTTGGGGGAAGGATTATGTGCAACGACGGACGCTAAAAGGCTGATGATGATGATTCTGAAAGAAATTTTTCGATTTAGACTGAAAAGTGAATGGCACTGAATATTTTTTTCTTTGAAGACATTGGCGTCTTCTTCGTTAGTCACCAACCCACTAAATGATTGTAGCTATTCATCATCAGCGTCATAATCAGTCTTTTATCGTCCGTTTTTGGATATAGACCTTCCCCGAAATCCGCTACATCTCTTTATCATGGGCGTTGCAGAGCCAATAGTTTATGAACCTATCAAGTTCGTCTCACCATTTTATATTCTAACAGCCTCGGTTCCACATTTGATCTCTGGGAATCCATTCTGTGAGTCATGATGTCCATCGGTTGTCAGCCATTCTTGTAACATGGCCAGCCCATTGTCATTTGGATTGTTTAATGGATTCTATGATATACTTGACTACCCTTTTTTTCTCTAATATACGATGCTGTCTTGTGATCTTTCAATGTGAAGTTGATTATGATTCTCGCGTGCGGGTTGCATGGGTTTTCAGTTTTACAGGTCAGTCTCTTGGTTAAGTTCCATGTTTCAGCTCCATTGGTGACTATCTCGGGGATGCATTGGTTGTATACCCATCTTTTTAGGGACTAATGGGATTCTTGTTCTTGAAACTTGAGTTTGCTCTACCAAAGGCTTGTCACCTTAGAGTGATTCTTTGCTTGATTTTTTCTTCTTTTGAGGATGTCATGGAGACTCCTAAACAAAAAAAGCAAGAAAGTTGGCCTCCACATGAACTCCAGCAAAACAAACATGTCTGAAAGTTTAACTATTACAGTCTACCATATTTTTGCTTGCTAAATAAATGTAAATAACAAAAAACAGTAAGGACATTTCAACGAGCCGTCAAGTGATGGTTAGGCTTACGTATTGGTTAGTCATGGCTAATTTGTGTTGAATGCTTTTGACTATTCTTTAGTTGGAAATACCTTACGCTGGCTACAGCAACAACCGTCTCTGCCAAGGATTTACATATCACAAGTTTCTCCTCGTCTCAGAGTTCTCCGAGGTTTTGGTGACGAGTGAAAATTTACTTAGCACCCATTTTGGCGTCAATCACTTCACAATAAGCTGGGGGAAGGGGACAGATCCATGCCTTTCCCAAGGGCATTAGTGCCAATGTCAGTAAGAGTCGGTGTTTGGACTGGGTTCAACCCGTCTATATCCCGTGCTATTAGCCGATCAGCCTCTGACACTTCAGTAAACTTTTCTTTAGTTATTTACTTATCTATTTATTTACTTATTTATTATCAATATTTCATATATATATATATATATATATATATATGTGTGTATATATATATATGTATATATATATGTATATATATATATTTATATATGTATATATATACATATATGTATATACACATATATATACATATATATACATTTATTTATATATATATATATATATATATATATATATATATATATATATATATATTATATTTGATATATATCACATACATAAATTATATATGATATGTATTGTAATTATCATTATCATTTATTTTGCTTAGTAAACAAAGGTACGATGAGTCATCATAAGAAATGATAATTCAGTGTGGACTAAAAAGACTAGATATTTGATAAGCTTATAGTGGTTTGGCACAAGGTCAAGGAGTATCGACTTATTACAGCAGATCGTCGAGAAAACTTATCAGGTATAGTTTTATGGCAAATGTCCTTATATAAATTTCATGCAGGTACTTTAGTTCGGTATCGTCTTTGGCACGGGTTGCCAAACTTGCCTCAAGCAAGAATCACATACGATAACTTTCTAATGTTTGAGAGCCACAAGGATACAAAATTTATACATTTTTTATTGTTACACATTTTGGTATGAAGATTTTTATGAATATCAGAGCGAAAAACAAAAAATATGGTAACTGAGTTAGATCCGATATGTAATGATATTTCACCAGGGAACAGCTTCGTCAGACCAATAATGATAAAATGACGATCCAGAATCCAGAGAAGCAGGACAGGGGGATGGAGATCCTTATCTGAGTGGTCCTGTGAGAAAGCAAAGTTGTGTCAAGGTTGAGGAAGGGGAACTTGAGATGATCTTCCGAAACCTAGAATGGGAACACAAAGGAATCAAGACAGACGGTGAATACCAGAGTAACTTCAGAATTGCTGACTACACCGTCTTCTCTCATGATCTTCAAATAATGCTAGACGAATTGAATGAAGCAAGCGAGAAAGTTGGCCCCCGAATAAACTTCGGCCGAACAAATGTCATGTACAACAAACATGTTGGAGACAAAGACAAAACGATCAAAATAGGAGATACAGATCTGGAGAAAGCAGATCACTACATACACCCAGAACAACAAGTCGCCATGAAGTCACCAAAAGAAAAAGAAATAAAGAAAAAGAATCACACTCGATTGGTTAGCTTCCGGTTGAACAAGCTCGACTTTCAAGAACAAGAAAATTCCTCTAGCCCTGAAAAAAGAAAGCTGTCCAACCAGTGTATCCTACCGGTGGTCACGTACAGATCTGAGACGTAGAAACTAACCAAGAGATTGACCCTGAAATTATGGACCATGCAACGCACACAGGAGAGAATCATGCTCAACCTCACATGGAGAGATTACAAGACAGCACAGTACATCATAGGAAAGACAGGAATCTGAAATATCACAGAAATAGAAAACTGAAATGGCAATCTGCTGTACACGTTGCAAGAATGTCAGACAACTGGTGGACATCCCTACTTACAACGTGGATCCCCAAAGATCATATGCGAAATTGTGGCCGGCAGAATATAAGATGGCATGACGAGCTACATAACTGCAGTAAGTACTGTCTCCACGATGCCCGTGGCGAATCTTGGATAAGGTCTATGTCCAACGACGGACTCTGAAAGGCTGATTATGATGATGATGTGTGAGATGCTACAGTGTGTGTGTGTGTGTGTGTGTGTGTGTGTAAATATTAGCAAATGCATTCGAGTACATTTTTTTCCAAATAATAATTTGTATATGGTCCGGTAATCACAAAGTACACACATATACCAAATATTTTCAAAATCTTGAATGACTGCAGTTTTAACTAATTGGGACGTATTTATAAGCAAGAATAGCATGCAAACTTACATTTCAGTGAGGAGCTCAGCCAATTTATCCCAGGAACTGAACATTAAATGTGAAAACGATGCATGTGAATCGTCAGTAACAGTTTGGCTACCCCAGAACTTCCAAGAGTTCACATTCTACGGCCACCTTCTGTATTTTTTAGATGAGTCATCCCAAAGAGGTTTTCAGACAATTGAAAACATGGTTAGTCTTGCTTATATCGTAACTTCAATGTTTCGACTGATATACGACTACCTCCTTTGAAAGGGTTGATTATCATCCCAAGAGTCGTTAACACTGTGGCCAGAGTAAGTGAGGCATATGTTATAGAGGGGTCCTGATTTTTTTTTCAAATCCAATGAATATTAAAGCAATTGAATTATTCACTTGCACGGTGAAGTTATCATTTTTTGTATTTAGTATACAATGCAGAAACAAATCCCCCCAATAGGTCTATATAAGACGGAATAAATAAATAACTCAAATATGGTACTAAACCTACATAGATATAAATAAACACCAAGATTTAAGAATACTATATATATATATATATATATATATATATATATATATATATATATATTGCAAGCATATAGTACGGAGCTTGAGGTTGTTACCACAGGGCAATCTTTCTGAGGGGGTCATACATAAAAAAATGCTGATAATACAGTAGTCGGTGGCCATCTTTGGAATGGAAGTAAAGGCGGAAAATTCTTTCCTATTTTCTAGGGGATAAGAAATATGGGATATATATATATATATATATATATATATATATATATATATATATATATATATATATATATATTGTTTTTTGGGGAAGGTGAATAAAGTATACAACCCTTGTTTCAGGGTAAAGTGAATAAGAGAGATAACTATTGTTTTGGTGGTAGAAAATTGTTGGAGATAATTCCTGTTTAGAATACTTTTGGGTGTAATTGGAGCAATTTCAATTTTTCTTCTTTTTTATTCTTTATATGAACGAAATATGTGCATATGAATCCTCAGACATTGACATATTTATGACAAAAACGGTCAGTAACACTGATCCGACCTAACAATTGTTTCCACCCAAAATTAGACTGTGGAATGGGGACGGTGACAACCTCCCTTGTCAGCCGGCCGAAATATCACCAATTACAACACACTCCTGAAACTGGCCGTTTGGCACTATGACCAAAACAGTTGTGTTCAAAAGATGAACCGAGAACCTTTATGTATAAACAAGTATTTTTCTAAGAGCTAGAAACCCTGACATTACTCTGACCTCAATCCCAATCGTAATGCAACAATAAAACGTGGGCACAATCGGATCGTCCGTAACTCAATATTTTTCAGTGCCTGGAGTTTTCTCAACGTTATAGCCAAATTTGAACAAAATTGGTAATTGAGAAATTTTGCCAATCATAAACAAAAACAACGTTTTTGGTTTATAAAATGTAAACAAACAATCAGACCAGCCATAACTTACCATTCCCTACGTAGAATCTCTCCAGCCTACGTACAAAATAGTATTGAAATATATTAGGATAAACAGAGTCATCAAATTGAGAAAAAGGAGACAACAAAGACGACAGACACCCATAGTGAGTGATTGTTCCTGGCTTTTCCCACCGGGGACAAAAAGATTAGAAAACCAGTTTGAATAATTCATAGTGCGATGACAATGTTTCATTTTTCAATTTCAAGTATTTTTTTTAATTAATTTGAGTCGATGGTTATTTTATATGGATATTAGTACAGACAGCTTATTTAGGTATTACGATGGAGCCAGGTATTAAGAGAGAGAGAATTCTCCGGCTGAAATTCGAGCAAGAACTTAAGCCAAGAATCTAAGAAATTGCAGGCCTTTCCTATATTTTTTTTCTTTCCTACCATTCTTTAATCCGAAAACAGACACGTTGTAATTTAAAGAGAAAAGCATCTTTTCTTCAAAGGAAAGCCATAATTGGTTTTGTTGTACTTCAAGACGGAGAAACAAAGTGCCAAGACAAAATATGTATTTTCCTCTAAGATGACAGGTCTGAGAAAGAAAAAATAAATATTAGGTCTGTATCCAGTCAATTTAGTCTGGTTGGATAGTGAAATGGTTTGCACGTCTGCCTCACACTGAAGATTCTGGATTAGGGTGTCCAGACATCTTTACACCGTACAGTCCGTCTTTACAACGGATAGTCCATCTTTTGAGCATTCAGCTGTGCAACGCAAGGACGCACCGGGCTTTAATTTGCCCTCCTACTCAGACTGAAAAAAATTATTCAAATTACCTAAGATATACTCAAAACAGTAGGAAGTGAAAGCCAATGGCAACCACATATAATGAAAAATACGTTCATCATCATCATAATCATCAGTATTTTAACGTCCGTCGTTGGACATAGACCTTCCCCAGGATTAGCCACACTTCACTATCATGGGCATTGCAGAGCCAGTACTTTCTGAACTTGTCTAGCTCGTCTCTCCATCTAATATTCTGCCAGACTCGGTTGCGTATGTGATCTCTGGGGATCCATGTCGTGAGTTGCGATGTCTATCGGTTGTTTGCCATTCTTGCAACATGGCCAGCCCAACGCCATTTGAGATTTTTAATGGATTCTATGATGTCCCTGACTTTTGTCTTTTCCCAGATGTACTGTGATGTCTTGTGGTCTCCCCATGTGAGGCCCGGCATAATTATTTCATGTGCACGTTGCATGGTTCTCAATTTGCGGATCTGTCTCTTGGTTAGGTTCCATGCTTCAGCTCCATAAGTGACTATTGGGAGGATACATCGGTTATACACCTTTCTTTTTAGGATAAATGGGATCTTATTTTTGAAGGTTGAGCTTGCTCTGCCAAAGGCTTGCCATCCTAGTGTGATTCTTCGCTTGATTTCTTCTCCTTTTGAGGGTCTCATGGAGATTCGTTGTCCTAGGTAGATGTAGTGATCTACTTCCTCCAGTTTTGTGTCCTCGATTTTGATCTTAGTGTTTTTATCCCCGATGTGGTTGTTGCACATGATCTTCGTCTTGCTGAAGTTAATTTGTACGCCGACTGTCTAGCTTTCTTCATTTAGTTCATCTATCATTAATTGGAGGTCGTTTAGGTTCTCGGCAAAAAGGGCAATGTTGTCTGCATATCTGAGGTTGCTCAGATACTCTGATTCCTTTACGATCCCAGGCTAGTCTTCTGAAGATCATCCTTAGGCAGGCTTTGGAAATTGTTGCCCTCATTGTCAATGAGCAGAAGTATAGAGTTACATTATCAACAAGCGGGAAGAGAGAAATCTTTTTTTTGCTCGTGAAGTTTTACAAGAATCACTACTAAATCGCACTCATATTAAGGTGATATTTGACTAATTAATACTTCTTCAAAGTAATGTTTTGTATAACTAACGTAAAACTTATATATATATATTTATAAATATACATATATATATACGTATATATAAGTACATATATATGTATATGTATATATATATATATACATATATGTATATATGCATATATATAGTCTAAAAAGTTTCACAGCTTTAAACACTAAACATTAAAAAAAACTTTTTAAAACGATTTTTGTGTCATTTCACTCACTCATTTCCCAATATCTGTCAATGCGATTTACGTAATCTTCCAAAGTGTTTTCTTCCCTGTTTCCCCTATTCTTATCATTGTACGATGTATGAATCGTCTCTTGTTATATATATATATATATATATATATATATATATATATATATATATATATATATACCAGAAAGCTTTCACAGCTTTGAAACCTAAGCATTGAAAAAACCTTTTCAAAATGTTTTTGTGTCACTTCAGTCACTTATTTCCAAATATCTGTCAAAGCAATTTATGTAATTTTCTTAAGCATTTTCTCAGGTTTACAGACACAAACACATATGTATATATAAATCACATTAACATCAAGTCCAAAAGAGTCAATCCGCCCAAGTCTCTCATTTCAGTCTGCGATATTTCCCTTTTCGGAAATTTGGAAATACCCCCGGCCCCAGTGATACCTTTTGTGGATATTCCCAGAGGTTTGACGACTCCAGGACTAGAGTGTCCTTCATTTTGAAAGTATGAAGTTGGGTTCGATCCCCGGTATGAATGACGAGTGAAAAATTCTTCATGAGCACAAATTTCCCTCGTACACTCAGCAGCTAATTGATTATTCTGGGGGGGGTGGGGGCTATCCCTGGTTAACAGCGGTTTATACTCCAATAGGGTTTATCTTTTTTACTTTACCTAATCCAGTCAATTTGAATAGTTCAAGAGCCGGTTGCGCAGCCTCCAAGTTGCTTCGCCACCAATCATGGGAGACTTTACTACCCATGCATAAACAAAGACTCTCTCCCGTGGGATCACTCAGTCGGCAGCATGACAATATGTGAGACATCAGCAGTGAGATTTGTGTACCGTATGACAATCGCACTCACAATGACCGGGAGGGTAGATCAATGAATATTCATCAAGGGTTTGGGGCAAAACATCGCATCACCAAGATCTCTAAATCCCCTACCCACCCACTCCCACGCACACTGCTAGCTTCTCCCTAAAAAAAAATTTCAGATCGCACGCCAGATTAAAGAGAACGCCATGAGGCAGCTAATGGCGATCCCGAAATAGGACTTTAACACACTCTTTTGAAAAGTAGATACAGTGGGTTTCAAATGAACTGAGAACCATGCAACTTGCACAGAAAAGAATCATACTCAACATCATATGGAGGGATCACAAGACAGCACAATAGATTAGAGAAAAAACAGGATATCGTCATATTAGAGACCACTAGGAAACTCAAATGGCAATGGGCTTGTCATTTTACAAGAATGGTACATAACCGATGGACATCACGGCTCACAAAACGGATCCCCAAAAATCACATGCGGAACTGAGGCTGGCAGAATAAGAGATGGCGAGACAAACAGGACAGGTTCAGAAAATATTGGCTCCACGACGCCCACGATAGAGATGTGGCGAATTCTGTCCAACGACAGATGATAAAGACTGATGATGACGATGGATAGTTTTGTGTCCTGTCTTATCGTATTGCTCCATCACTTTAGTGGTCGTTACCTGTGTCTTGTGTTTGTAAAAGTTGTCCGTGTATGAGTGGTTGACATAACTGGTATTATCTCAACGAACCACTTAACCATACCGCTTGTATCTTTTCTATCTTTATAATGTCAGTGATTCTATTAGATATTCCAAGATCACTTTATGTATCGTCAATTTTGAAGTGACCTATGTGAGAAACTGCCACGAAACATCCGCTGAAGAAAATTTCAAACAACGAGAAAATGTAATAAACAAATTATGTGTGTCTGTCTACGGTGCCAATGTTTTTGTCGGGGAAATGGAGTTGACCAGAAAAGGGAAGCTAGGAAAGTAGCTTCAGCAATATATTTCCATCAAGGTAAGTGGAAACGGCGAGGCGATTGTAAGACGAGCGAATGTAGCCACATTAATTCTGATGTACTTTGCACGTACGTCTGTCACCCGTACAGGCATCCATAAATCTACGCGAGAGCATCTATGCAATACATGTGCTCGGATAGATAGATAGATAGATAGATAGATAGATAGATAGATGGATAGATAGATATGAACAGACTGAGCTTGATAGATAGATAGATAGTTAGATAGATAGATAGATAGATAGGTAAGGTCATATTGAGATAGATAGATAGAGAGAGAGAGACATCTTGAGATAGACAGATAGGAATATTTTGAGATGGGTATATAGATGAGGATAGATTGAGAAATAGATAGGGACAGCTTTAGATAGATAGATAGATAGATAGATATAAACAGGCTGGGATAGATAGATGGATAGATAGATGGATATTAACAGACTGGGGTAGATAGATAGATAGATAGATAGATAGCGTTCCTAGGCCCGACCCATAGTGACATTTGCATCTTAGACAGAATTGTTTCAGTCTGGGTCTGGCTGAAAATACAGGTTACTGACGTGTAGGGAAAGAAAAGGAGGATGATGTGCGGTGCATCTATAACGACCTACTGCAAAACAAATGCAAGAATGCTATTTTTGCTCTCGCTGTTTCTCGTAAAATCGAAAAATGGCGAGAACTGGACATCAAAAAGGTGGCGGAAACATCCTGATCAATAATTGACAGCTAATCTTAGAAATTACCAGACTTTTGCAGAGCACATGACATTTATATAGATGATTATGAATATTATACTAACGATTATAAATTGCGTAATATTATGTTAAATTCTAAGTAGCCAATTCAGCGTAGCGTTCCTCTTACCATTGAGCACAAATAACTGCCTCAACCTCAAATTCTCTGATTATTTGTGCCTTTGCATTATCGGCGGCTATTTAGCTCAATGGTCAAATCGACGATACGTCAAAGTGGCTACCATATCGGTCGTAAGTTTGATTTCCTGCAGTAGCCCTATTTTCTTTAATTGTTTATTCTATTTACGTTGTCTAGGCAAAGTGATATGTTACCGTGTGGTGACTGAAGATTATTTCAAATACGTTTTTCAATGTAACACAACGCAATTTATAATCATTCTGTCGGATCATATACATATGTATATATATCCATTTCTACATATATATATATATATGTGTGTGTGTGTGTGTGTGTGTAAGTATATAGTTATGTTAGTGGGCTTTCAAAAATAAGAGGATCCCATTAATCCTAAAGAGAAGGGTGTATAACCAATGCATCCTCCCAATAGTCACTTATGCAGCTGAAACATGGAATCTAACCAAGAGACAGATCTGCAAATTGAGAATCATGCAACATGCACATGAAAGAATTATGCCGGGCCTCACATAGAAAAACCACAAAACAGCACAGTACATCTGGGAAAAGGCAAGAGTCAGGGACATCATAAAATCCATTAAAAATCTCAAATGACAGTGGACTGGCCATGTTGCAAGAATGGCGGACAACTGATGAATATCACGACTCACGACATGGGTCCCCCGTGATCTCGTGCGTAATCGAGGCCGGCAGAATATTAGATGGAGAGACGAGCTAGACAAGTTCAGAAAGTACTAGCCCTGCGACGCCCATGATAGAGAAGTGTGGCTAATCCTGGGGAAGGTCTATGTACAACGATTGACGTTAAAAGACTGATGATGATAATGATGATGATGATGGTGGTGGTGGTGGTGGTGGTGGTGTTTGTGAGGACGATGATGAAGTGTGCGTGGAGGGTGGGGAACATCAATACACGGAGATAAAATATTTTCCCTCGGAAACAAAATAAGTTCTGGTGTTTTTTCGATACTTGAACTTACAGACAACATTAAAAGACAAGTCTTCCCTCCCACTATCCCCCAGGTGAATTAGGTGAATAATATACTATTAAACAGATTTCAAGTTGTCTCCCTTTGTTTCCCAAGCAATTCAGAATCGACCTTTCAGCGTCGTGCAAATGAGCAGTTGGTTATCTGTTAGTCGGGGAAATGAATGTGACCGATTATACATGTATATGTATTCAATACTAATCAGGAATACAAGAAAGTATAATAAAATAAAATATCCGATGTGTGTTGGGTTTATTTCATAAAGTGTTCGATATATTCAACATTAAGCATTGAATCAAGTTAGAGTACGACTTGAGTACATGTTTGACGATACACGTGTTTGTGAACCAAATGCTTCACTTCATTATACATATATATACATATATACATATACTGATAGATATATATATCGTGTGTGTTTGTGTGGGTAGAACAGTGTGCATTTTCTGTTTCTGTGTCCATAAAAATGTACTCTACCACTTAAAGGTTACAATTTTGCTGATAAAAATTTCTTATACCCATCATTTGAAACCTTACATTCATCCATTGAAATGTCATCTTATCTAGAATAAAATATGAAAATTCAAAATACCCCTAAATTCTTTCACGAAGATTAACTATTACATATATATACATATATATATATATATATATATATATATATATATATATATATATATATATATATATCGAGAGAGAGAGAGGGGGGTACATATTGTATTTTTAATTTGTAAAAATGTAAGAAGGAAGAAATAGAAAACAGATTTCATCCGTAGTTGATCCTCAATGTATTTGCTCAATATATAACGCAATAAATTGAGATATTGATGTATCTAAAAATATAAGAATTACAGGGATATATATTCAGTGAATTCAGTGTGCTTCTCTGTGTGCGTGTATTTGTGTGTGTGCATATTCTTTTTCTTTTTTTCTTTTTTTTTTGACGTATATACCATAGAAATGGTTACTTCCTCCGTAATAATCAAGACCATCACAAAACCAATCATAAATGGTTCTCTGTGATAAGCTGCCAATCCTTTCTTCCCAACTTTGGAAGACATCTTAAAGATGGAAGTATTGCTACAAGCCAGAGGCAGCCATTATGGCGTCGACACAGCACAACGAGAACTCAGCGCCAGACACACGTTGAATAGCGAGATTTGTTAAGTGGGCCGAGACTTCAGGTGCCATGTTGTCCATTTATTGTTGATTGTTGTTGTTGTTGCTGTTGTCCTCAATTGTTATAGAGAACGTGTATCATTATTTCTACTTATTTTTTATCTTTTGCCCACTAAGTAAGTAGTGTTTACACAGCTGAGCAGATATTCGTTTCATAAATGATTTATTGGTTAATGTTATGTGTATTTAGGTGAATATTGTTGCTTCAAAAGTGTGTGAACACAGGAATAGAGACATATCTATAGATACCTACACATCCTCTTATCTATTTGGTTCTCTCCCACCCTTGATTTCACTCTCTCTATCTCTCTATCTCTCTCTCTCTCTTTCTCTTTCTCTTCCACCTTTCTACGACACCAATCTCTCTCTCTTTATCCAGTGACCTCTCAGTCTCTCTCTCCCTCCTCACTTACCCTCTCTCATTATTTCTCCCTCATCTCTCCCCCTCTCCCACCTCATTATACAACCATACACACCCTCCCTCTCTTTCATTACCCCATCCCTTTCTCTGTCTTTGTCCCACTCTCTCGCTATATGCATTCTCATACTCTCTAACCTACCTCCTTCTCTCTCTCTCTCTCTCACCTCTTTACCCCAGCACTCTCTGCCCAACCCTCTCTCACTCTCTCTCTCTCTCGGTTTCATACCGTCTCTGTCTCTCTCCCCAACCAATTTCTCTGTCCCATCTTTCTGTTCACTCTGTCTCTCTCTCCCTCTCTATCCATTGACCTTCTCTTTCTACCCCACCTTTCTTTATGCAAGTCTCTCTCTCTCTCTCTCTCTCTCTCTCTCTCTCTCCTTATCCACCTTTCTATCCCTCTAACCCGATTCTCTAACCCACCACTCTCTCTATCTCATTCCTCTCTGTCTTTCAGACACTTGTCTCTCTCCCCACTCACCTTCCCTCTCCCTCACATATTTTTCACTCTTTCACGTCTCTCCCCCCTCTCTCTCCCCCCTCCTCTGTATATGTCGTTCTCCCATTCTCCTTTGTTCAGTGAGTATTCTTCTTTGTATTCGTTGTATATTAGAGATGACTTAATTGTTAACGTCACTGAGAAACGTCACAGAGAAACGTCACAGAGAAACGTCACTGAGAAACGTCACACAGAATGCCTTTGGCATGAATCCACCCCCATAGGTAAGAGACTCGGTTCAATACCAATGGTTAGCAATCAGTCTAGTATATATATATATATATATATATATATTAATAATTAAATATTTGTGTCATCCACGGACAGCTGTTTCGTTGTATTACAACAGTGTGGCTATAGACTATCCATTATCCCATCCAGTACCAGTAGGATCGAAACCTTCACTTCAGACTCAGAGGCTGGTATCCTACCTCTGCCCTACGCAGAACTGGACAGTCATCAAGGTTGAATTTAAGCGATATATTTCACTCAGCCACCAGAGTGCTCTATCCTGAGACGGGCACCCCTGATTCCAAACCAGGGTGTAGAGTCCCCCCAGGGTGGTTGGATACTAATTTTTACATCCTCCCGGCAGCTCCTGCAGCCAACCTAATGCTAGACATCGCTCTCTGCTTTTCTCCCGACTGGAACAATGATATTGGAAGGAGGATTTTCTGTCGTCTTAACATCACAAGATTTCCATACACTTCGCCCAGGCTTGCGCCCTGAAGAGGTCATTACAGTGCCAACCATTCTCAATCCAGACAGAAGAAGATGTTCTTCTTCATGTGTAATTGTTTGTGCAGAAATAAAACTAGCTACCAGACAATCTTCCTCAGTCATCTCTATGAATATTCAAATAACTCTTCATATTACAGAAATTCATACGTTGCTTGTTCAGAGGAGAATCAACTATTTTGAATATCTCAATAACGAGTTATGTGGCTTTGAAGTACCAGGACAATCAAGAGGGTTACTACACATATGTTAGCAGGCACTCTCCCATGGGGTTACACAATCAACAGTGAGACGCAATCGAGTGGACTTCTGTACTGTGTGACTGTCGAATTCTCAATGCTCAATCTTCAGGTCACAGGCAGTTTTTTTTTTGTTTTAGTTTTTTGTTTTTTTAACATTGCATCATGCAAGTTTTTCGGACCCCAGACCCCATACAGGTTAGCTTTAGCTCCATGCGATTTCTGGTTTTCCCCAAAGCTAAAATAACAGTAAAAAGGTTACTTCAGACAATGGGCAAGTTTAAGGAGATTGTAACAAGGAATTCGATAGATCCCGAAAAATGACCTTGCAGACTGTTTTTAAAAAATGGTGGGGCGTTGGGATAAATCTGTGAGGTCCGAAGGAAAGTGCTTGGAAGGGACTAAAGCACCATTGCCCTAATTAGGCTATTTTTTCCGTTTATATCAAATGGCTGGAAACTTTCCGCACAGACGTTGTACAGGTATGGTTGGTCACTCAATAGAAACCGTCATGCGACCAATGTCTTTTGGTAGCATGTGTTGGAGGTGATCAACTAAAAAATTTGAAAAGTGGTGATTAATGAATATTACCTCTCACATTTTGCCGGGAATGATCACTAAAAGACTTGATTTTTTCTTAAAAGAAAACAGGCTGATACAAACTAAGAGATCCATTTAGCACGAACTTGCATTGCAAATTGAACCCCTTAATAAAAAAAAACCTACTACGATCATAAAATCGATTACTTTCCGCACAGACATTGTACAGATATAGTTAATCACTCAATAGAAACCGTCATGCGACCAATGTTTCTTGGCAGCATGTGTAGGGGTGATCAATTAGAAAATTGAAAAAGGTGCTGATCAATGGGGTAATTTACAAAAACTTTTCTAGACATAATGAGGAGCTAATGTCTTGCTCCATTGGTGCGCAGCCAAACCAGCTTAAAAACTGAGGAAAGCCCATATTGGAAATGTTGTTTGACGGTTTACATATGTTTGTGCGTGTTTGTGTGGGTGTGTGATTACAAATTGCATCCCTTTGATCTAACCAGATTAAACAATTAAAGAAAATGGGGCTTCTCTTCAATTGTTTATTCCATTTACGTTGCCAAGGCCAAGTGATGCATCGACCATGTAATGACGGGAGATCATTTCAACCGAGAGTTTCTATATAATATAACGCAATTCATTCTGTCGGGTTTGACTTCTTTTTTTTTTATATATATATGTGTGTGTGTGTGTGTGTGTGTGTGTTGAAGTTTTTTAAATATCTTTCCAAATATTTAGACCATTTCTCCTTCAGTGAACTAATGTGAGAACTACGCAAAATGTGTCCACTCCCAATTTTATCCCCATTACAGATGATACCAGACCATCGATTCCCAGAAAAATGGCGTTTTACAGGTATCGCAACAATGTTGAGGATTAACAAGAATGCTAATGGAAGTACTGTACATTTGAAGAGACTTACTGGCACTTGATCCCTAGCACCAGCCATCAGACACTATAGTTGCGAATAAAGCTACGTCGACTTACGTCCTGGTTACGTTCTTGTAGAAAGGATGGAACTCTATTCTGGTGTGAATTGATCGTAGTACGGCGAACTGCACTACGAGGGATACTATGACACATATTTATGCAAAGTTCAATACTGTACATACGCTTTCCTTAGATTTCTGAAGAGAGGGTCACAGCTGTCCGTTCCTTTTACTAGGGCATTAGCTGAAATCCAGCGAGGTGCCTACTCTTCTACCTTCACCCCTTCCTCACACTCTCTTCCATGAAGAACTTGAAACTAACATGACATACATAGTGTTCTCTTTAACAAGCTGATAATAACATGATGGAAATATTCCTCATGCCCGCAATCGGACGTAAGTCGGTCGGGCGTAAGTCGACGTATGACTGTACATGCGCAAGATAAGAATTCAATCATCGAGTTTAAAATTTGCGAATAATTATATCCGGGTATCGGGAATACGGAAGACTGGAAAGAAAATTGTTTTCGATTGCAAGATGTTCGTACTTCGGCAATTCTGGAATTTTAATCATTATTTGAAAATAGTTAAAAGCAAACCGTTGACGCCGGAAACCACCTGACGACATATTATGTATCAATCTATCCACCCATCTTTTTTGATGTCTCCAATTTTCTGCGATTGTTTCGTTTCTTTCTATGTATAGATTGATCCATACATAGAGAGATAGATAAAAACAGACTGACGTAGATAGATAGATAGATAGATAGATAGATAGATAGATATGAACAGACTGAGATAGATAGATAGATAGATAGATAGATAGATAGATAGATAATGGAGAGTAAACAGACAGATAGATAGATAGATAGATAGATAGATAGATAGATAGATAGATAGATATGAACAGACTGAGATAGATAAATAGATAGATAGATATGAACAGACTGAGATAGATAGATAGATAGATAGATAGATAGATAGATAGATAGATAGATAGATAGATAGATAAATAGATAGATAGATATGAACAGACTGAAATAGATGGATGGATAGATAGATAGATTGATAGATAGATAGATAGATAGATAGATAGATAAAAACAAACCAAGATAGATGGATAGATAGTTAAGAGCAAACAGTGATAGATAAAAACTGATACACAAAAACAAAATGAGATAGATAGATAGATAGATAGATAGATAGATAGTTATGAGCAAATGGTAATAGATACATGGAACCATACTATGATAAATGAAAAAACAGATAACAAAATATTAGATAAAAACAGATATATAGATAAATAGATAGATAAACTGCGATACATGCATAAATAGATAGATCATTACAGATCGATAGTTGGATTCTCAATTCTTGTACCTGGGGTTATAATTAATCATTTTCCTATTGCAAATGAAATTCTCGTCCCGTGTGGTCCATATCCAAAATTAATCGCAGATATGTTTAGGCACTATTCACCTGTTCGTGTCTCTATAGTAGGGCAGTGATTCAATTTGTTCGTTTTCAATCAACATAGTTCTTTCAATGCCTGTAAAGTTATTCACAAAATACGTACGCATGCGGACGAGCATCAATATCTTTATACCTATCTCTCTGTACACCTATCTATCAATCTATGTGCATTTGTCAAACTAATGCTGAGGCAAAAAGAAAAAACAGCATAAGCGGGAACACGAGCTGAAGTTCCACAAAGATTCTTTTATTGAATATCACGAAACGAGAAGCAGCGTTGAATGACAATATGACAACTGGAAACATCGCCAGGAATTTAAAATTTTGATTTAGTCGGCTAAGGAGGATGAAAAATCAATCGAAACTTGTACTGGAATAAATAGATTAAAAGAAATAATAATTCCTGAAATTTGTCATTCATTTAAACACACACACACATGCACGCACACACACACACACACACACACACACACATATATATATATATATATATATAAATATATATATATATATTACTTTACATTTTTGCAGTATAATGTTCAATCAATGCGAGTGCTTTGAAAAGCCAGTTCGTATGTATCTATCTATCTCTACACAGATACACACACGCATAAAATGTGTGTGGGAGGAGGACTTTGGTGAAGGATATTATACAAGTAATTAGGTAACAAAAATGGAAATAGGCTGGACACTCAGCAAGAAGAAATGACAAAAGATGGAACAAAAGATCAACCTATCAGTGCAGATTGGATAGCGAACTCGATAGGAAAAGACCAGACTCAAATAGATGAATGAAACAGAAAGTTTTGCCCTAAAGACATAGCAAAGGGCAGTGCAGTTGTGGTTGTCATTGAAGGAGATGGGAAAAACCATTGCCCAGCAATGGACTCATGATTGCTGGTGAAGATGAAATATAGATATTTCGATCCGAGCAAAATTTAATTCCTAAACTGTCTTTCATTACTTCACATTGTCGGATACAAGTATCAATTACTAATCATATCCATTATATATATATATATATATATATATATATATATATATATATATATATATATATATACAGGAATGGTAGATGCGTAATTATGCGTAAGTAAATATATTGCGATCCTACTGACCATCCGGTCCTGCGTAGGGCAAGGGTAGAGCATCTGCCTCTGGAGCGAAAGTTTCGACCCCACCCAGCGGTACTGGAAGAGAATTTGAGTCTATAACCACACTGAATAGTAGTAATACAACAAAACAGCTGCCTGTGGATGACATAATAATTAACATATATATAAACAGCTGATGAACTCCACTGTAAAGCATAAACTACAAAACAAATAAAACTTGGTTATATGCACCAAGAATCAAATATTGAATGCTAAAATAGATAATGTGTTGAAATAACATTGATCGTGAATTCTTTGGGACTATATATACAAATTGCCTGAAAGGAATTCCTTTTTCAGCATTATAATATATATATATATATATATATATATATATATATATATATATATATATTAGTTGATGCTAACCCTTCCTTTATTGGTTTCCATGTAACTAAATCATTATCTATGCACAGTTCTTCTCAGAAGTTTTACCTAAAAATAAGCTCAACTTTCTTGCTTTTCTTTCCAATTTCCTTGTTGGACAATAGAATTCTTGACCCGGGGGGCTCACCTCGCCCACACAGTCCTTTAATTCTTTTGAGAATTGTAGTGATTCACGTGACGCGCCACACACAACTGACTCAAACAAATCGATCCTAGCTTTTATTCTCAATTTATTTAATATTTGTTCCGCTCAGATTACTAAGTAGATTTTGATCATTTGTCTTTCCTATAATATATATATGTACACACACACACACATATATATATATATATATATATATATATATATATATATAATGAAAAAGTAATCTTCGATTCTTGATAATTTTTTGAACCGAGAAACACGTGTTGGGTAATTATTAAGGAAGTGGATGTGTAATCCGACAGAAATAATTATTAATGTGTTATATTATTTTGAAACCTCTCCTTAATACATTGTGAATGTTTGGCCTAGACAGTGTGAATAGAATTACCAATTAAAGAGAATAGGTTTGGTGTAGAAATCGATTATTTAATCAATTCTTCAATTGTTTACACTATTTATGTCGTCTGGATATATATATATATATATATATATATATATATATATATATATATATATATTCTGCTGTAATATGTAATTCTTTCGTTTTTTACCGAAATTAGGAATTTGTTATTGGATGTCATATTATTGTAATACGGGTTTGGTTAGTCCCTCAATTGGAACTGTCACATGACCAATGTCTTCTGGGGAGCATATTGTGTTGGGTTGATCAATTAAAACATTGAAATAAGGGATGATCAATGAAAAAGCTTTTTGTTAGGCAGTAATCACCAAAAAGTCTTTATGTTAAAAAACAAAAGAGGGCAAAAACTGGGACCAATTTTGAATGAACTTACCTTGCAAACGGAACCCCCACTAAAAACCTTTTTATATTTGTTGAAATAGTAAGGAATATGAGGAATACCAGGTGCTGTGAGAAGTAAGATAGTAAACCTGAAGCGAAGAGCCCGAAGTCAGTTGCTGGAAAGATACTGTATCACATCCTCGTTTGGCTGCCTCTGCATCTGTTCTTATCTTCAAACGTATTGAGCAGCTTTTTTCCTCTGGGAGCCTTCAGCTCGACCAAGGGATTAAAGTGGAACAGGCAAAACGCACCCTCCATACTATTAAAAATGAATTCTAAGGGGTATCTTATTAAAAGACAAAGTCGGCTGGGAGATTTGAAAAAATCATTCACAAAAAAAACTCAAAAAAGAACATAGGATTAATGACATTATAGCATAGCATGGATACCAATGTCAGTTAAGACCAAATCTACTTTAATGCATTCATTCCCGTACGGTCACTGCAGTTAAGCAACATCCCAGTTAGTCAGTACATAGACGGGGGTCCATCTGGGAAAACTAGGTACTGTAACCAGCTTGTTGATTCTCTAAACGTATTGAGCTCCTCATCAATTCAGAGGCCTTCTTCACGATTGAGAAGAGAGAAGTGAAATTTGAGCACAACACTTCCTCTATACCAATCACCCAGGAATATCTGCTCAAGCTGCTAAGACCGTTTGCCTAGATGAACAGAGATAGCGAATTTGGTGCTCTATGGTCCGGCAACTCCCATGGTCCGGCACACTATGATATTTATTATTGCTGATATTGCAATCATTATTATTCTCCGAATTATTCCGAATGATATCCTTATCTTTGTTGTTTCAGTCATTATCACCAATCTTCTTAGTGTTCTCTGAAATGCCAAGATGGAATACAGATAGCAACTCTCTTATCCGGTACTGTGAAGTCTGGCAACTCGTGAATACGGAACGTCTTTTGAAAATTCAAACTTCTTTGTGATTCAACAAAAAGTGAGAGAAGTACCTTATGCCTGGATCAACCATAATCCCAATTTTTTAATTGATCCTCCCCAACATGACATGCTGCCAAAAGACGTTCCTATGAGATGACTTTTTAGGAAAAAGCTCTTGGACAATCATTTCAGTGGAACAGTTCATTGTTTCGAATGGTTGGTAGGAGATATCTTTATCTGCAGAATGTCTACCTTTGAGCGGGAAGGCACATTGTTACGGACAGAGAAACAGAAAAATCATATTGTTCATTTTATAAGTAAGTTATTCATATCATATAAAAACAAATCGGCTTTTTTCCACGTTATTAGAGAAGTTTCTGTGGCTAGTTCCCAAATTGACGAAGGTCGACAATACGCCACTTTTTCGACAAGAAGTTTGCACTTGAAACTTGAGAACTCAATAACTTAAGACTTATAAAAAATTTAAAGTTTCAGAATTTAAAAAAAAGACAAGAACTCCAGGTTAAACAATGCGTCCACCCTCCATGGTAGTAATAGCACGGGGGAGGAAGAGCAAATTGATTTTCATTATTGTAAAATATTGCGATATAGAAATATTCCGCTAGTGTTATTCTCAATGAAAATCCCAAATAGACATTTTAGGTGTTTTTTGGCCTTTCTGGCTTTTAGGACCTTTTTGAATTTAAAAAGCTGACCTTTGGCACACTATTTCTTCAACCCGTAAAAAAACTGGTTGGAATAGATATCATTTTGATGAGGTTACGCCTTTTAATGTTGTCACACCTAATAATGATATCACACCTTTCCCTTCCTTCCTATTCCCTTTGTTTTACAAAATTGCGACTGACTAACCGACGAGGCATCTTATAGAAATATGTGGAGATATAAAAAAAAGTGTTTGATAATGAAAGTACGTAACCAGATAAGTAATCGTCATATCGGTCTTGCACTAAGTGGCAACATTCGATAGCAGGTTTTTGCAAAGATGATAATGAGTATAGATTGGTGGATAAATTTTGTCTCTAAACAGTCTACCAAAATTCGTCTTTGCTTTTTCCAGAAACACTCAGTCAAAACTGTCAGCATCAACACAGGTTTCGTCAGTTTTCGAGCAAGTCTGCCTGGCTATGTATGTATCACGTGACAATAGAGCTAGAAGGTTGAAAGTTCAAACATTCGCTCGCGATGTCTAGAAAAAACGTTGTTTTTGGCTGACCTTTTAGAAAATTCTCACCTAAATAGTTTCTTAGTCGAGGGTTTAGTTTACAATGTAATTTATACTTTTATATCATTCAAACATTCGGAGAAATGTGTACAAATCAATTCCCATAAGTAGGAATAGTTAGTATGTATTATCTGATTTGGCAAGTTAGTTTTCTTACTAGTAGGCACAGATGTGATTAATATATAGTTATGATTGAGAAGTATAGAATTTTAAATCAGACAGAAAAAATTATTTGAGTAAAAATGCAAGGTCTGAGACCACCTGATGGAGTAAGTGGAATCATATGAGAGTGAACCTCAATGATGTATTGCGATAAGATGGAAGATGGGAGAATGAACAATAAGAAAAGAATGACGACTCCAATGTCTTGTTTTGAGATTTTGTTGAGTTGTAGGCTTTTTGTTTCTTTTCAATCCTCCATTGAATATTATTACAGCGTACAAAATAACCAAACTTACAATGTACTAACCAGTCTTAAACACATGGTTTTCTTTACATTCTATTCCAAGTTGCGACAGACGTTGCTTTAAATGTAGTATATATATATATATATATATGTGTGTGTGTGTGTTATTCCGTTGTCACTTCCCATGAACATAGACAATACTATCATTAAGTGCTCAATACAGCATGCATTAGGCACTCGTTTATCAAAGTGAAAAGTTACTTGCAAGGATTAAAACACATTTTTTCCGTGCAGACTCTTCTATGATTACATAACATATGACTCCTATAAGAAAAATGGCTGAAATTCTTCTGCCCAAAACGAAGCTAACAGCGGAAGCCATTAAGTGATTGAAATAACAAACTTGAAGCAAGTGATTCAAGCCGTCCCTCTTTCAACAAGCCCCGGGTCCCCTTACAATGCAACAGTTCTAATAATCATCTTTAGATGGAATAGAAACAGGAGTAGAGTTTGACCCTGCAGCAGCAAGGCTTATACATTTCTTTTGTCATAAGTAACTGGCCATAAACTTCATAAACATAAGATAATCAATGATCGTAGTAATTTTTTTTTTGTACATTCTGATTCTCTGGTCGTTCACAGGCGTTTTGGTCTCGCGTAGGCTATGAAAAAGAAATTGAGGAAAAATTGGCCCCAAGTCTTTATGTGTTCTGACTGGCTTGAATTTCCTCTTTTTTTATATATACAGTATGCCATAAGAGAAATACTATTGTTTGCAGATATTTAATGGAGACTCGATTTTCATGGAACTAAGATTTTTTTTATTGAACTACGTATCATCAGAAATAAGGAAAGAAGCACACACTCATACGTATACACGCCACAAATAAAGTCGCACACTCTAACAAATACTGCAAACACATATGCGACACACGCATACACATACTACATGAATACGTATCACATACTTGCATCCACACGTACACGCATACATGCACTTACACATACATATCACATACACACAAATATACACATGCAGACGCTTACAAAATGCCGATAAAAAAGTTGGGAAATGACAGAACAAAAGTAAATATTTTGGTAATTTCATATTTAAGAATCTATTTAAAAAAAACATAGTTTTATAACATTTTTCCATCTATATACCTACACATACAAGTTGAAATTGCTGGATAATACGGTGTTCAGTCTATAAAAGGAATTCAATAAAAAAAAGTAACTAACCAATTATTTCGTTGGAAACAGATTTGGACATCCACTCAATGTTTTCTTATATTTTGCTCGTCTTGTCTTAGCTTAAAGCAGTATTTCTGAATGTAGGGGTCGCACCCGATAAAAGGGGTTATATGAATACATTGAGAGGATTTTAAAGAGTGTAAAGCTGTATTTTGATAGTTTCGTAACTATGAATGAACTACATAAAACCATAATTTTGTTAACACACACTTTATCACCTTTGTTCTCAAAATTTCGCCATTGCACGGTAGCTCCGTTTGTGAGGTGAAAAGTTATTTTAGCCACTGCACAGTAACTTTGTCAGTTAGGCGAAAGATATATCACCAGGGGTAATAAAGAAAGAAAGGGGCGTAAGGAAAAGGAAGAAAGAAAAAAACGAAATAAAGAAAGAAAAGAAAGGAACAAAGAAATTCCGTTTTGTTTTTTTTGTTTTTTTTTTCATACATTAAGGCGCCTTTGTATGTTCTTTCCACTCTACACATAGAGAACAATTAGGAGTCAGGATTATAGAATTCATAAGAAAACTCGAATGGCAAGAGGCTTGTCTTGTTTCAAGAATGTCAGACTACCGCTGGACATCGTGACTCACAGCGTCGATCATATGTAAATTGTTGCATTGTCTGACTGATTTTTTTTTTTTTTACTTTCATTCATTCTCACCATATTTTTTTTTCCTTTCCTACTTATTTCTGTCAAAAAAGTAGTCGTTCCAGATGTCAAGTAATGGCAGCGAAATAGCTGTTCTATTCATTGCTAGCCTTGACGTATAAAGAACAAACATTTTTTCTCTCTCATTTTCATTCATTTTATTTACTTCCTATTTATCTCCTTGTCCCTCCATGTCTTTTTTCATTCATATTTTTTCTTTCATTCATTGTCAAATGTCCCTTCTTTTTTCCATTTTTTTTCCTTCATTCTCATCTCGTCTGGTTGTTTTTAGGTTTTGGGTTTTTTTTTTGCCTTCATTTATTCTCATCACAATTTTCTTTCTTCTTCTTTTAATTTCTTACTTATTTCTGCCGAAAGCCGTCGTCTCTGTGGGGATGAAAATAGTTTCCACCAAAAAGAAAATTCCACTCAGTAAAGTAAAAGGGGAAAAAAACTAAAATGTCCGACTGGACGTTGCAGTAAAAAAAAAAAAGTGGGAAAGCTAAAACCAAGATGGCGGACCGGGGAACGAGAAAGAAGAGGATAATCTGGTTTTGTGTTTAGGTCTGGAATTTGGTCTTCGGCCATCGAGTCCGAATGGATTAAAGGTTCGTGTTTGGAAATCATGAGCAGTTATTGGATATTGGACAAAGTATTTCTTCTTCTTCTTCTTCTTCTTCTTCTTCTTCTTCTTCTTCTTCTTCTTCTTCTTTTTCTTCACCACCGACTCTCTCTTTCCTTTCTTTTTTTCTTTCCTGTTTCTGCACCTTTTTTTTTGCTTCCACTTCTTCATCTTTTGAGCAAGGTTCTAGTGTCTGTTTCTCTCTAGAAAGTACCTTCTTTACTCGACGTTTGACATAGAATCCCTCGAGCAAGGTTTCACTACCTTTTCCTTTCTTGCAAGAAAATGTTAAACTTTACGGGTGCTGCTTTGTCCACAGTTTTACATGTGAATCATGTCGTTTTTTCGGTTGGCTTTGAGTTGCTTTAGATGTTTCTCTAAATCCTCAATTGTAGGGTTATTTTTTTTTATCTCTAGGGTGGTTCTTGGTTTTTGCTTATACTATTTGATTTAACTCGATTCGAATCTTTCGCACAGGTACAGTTCCTGTCTCTCCCCCACAACACCTCTCCCCCATCTCTGTCTCTCTGTCTCTCTCTCTGTCTCTGTCTGTCTGTCTGTCTCTCTCTCTCTCTCTCTCGCTCGCTCGCTCGTCATTCAACATCTATATCTAGTTATGTAGGTCTGTCCATATCAATCACGTCCTCTTCATGTGCATGTATGTATCCAAGTCTGTTTTTATCTATCTATCTATCTATCTATCTATCTATCTATCTATCTATCAGTCTGTTCATATCTATGTATCTAACTATCCTCAATATGTTCATATCTATCTGTCTATCTACCTACCTATCGCAATCTATTCATATATATATATATATATATATATATATATATATATATATATATATTGCCTAGTCTGTTCTTATTTATCTGTTCGATCGATCGATGGCTTCATAGATAGATAGATATAAACAGACTGAGATAGATAGATAGATAGATAGTTAGATAGATAGACATGAACAGACTGAGATAGATAAATAGATAGATAGATATGAAGAGACTGAGATAGATGTATATGAACAAGGTGAGATAGATTGATAGATATATAGATAGATAAGAACATGCCGAGATGTATAGATAAATATGAACATACATAGATCGGAAGACTCTCTCTCTCTCTCTCTCTCTCTCTCTCTCTCTCTCTCTCTCTCTCTCTCTCTCTCTCACGCGCGCGCACACACACACACACACACATGCTTACACGCGCGCACACACATGCATACACTTATTTTCTCTCCAAGCCTCTGCCATTTATGATTATTGTTGTTATTGTTACTAAAATAGCGGCGCTGGAAGGCGTGGCTGACGTCGAAAAATCCCGGGGATATTCGGGAGACACGTTCGACCGGTCATCCTGAGTTGTGCTATTATCTAAAGAGGCTGAATAGCCACCATTTGCTGGGGTGGATATGCCAGGTGACGGCGGGGAGGATCAGGGCGCCGCCGGCGAGAGCCAACGGATAAATAGGAGCTGCCTAGTGGCATGCGAGCAGCTTCGTACTGAATATGCGTAGATCGACAGGGACGGGGAGATGAGTGTCGTTAGGGACGGGCAATGTAAAAGCGAAATTTTGGATTTCGGACTTTCGTCTGCAAGGTTATTTATATAACAAAAGGAAATCAGAGTTAAATACACACACACACACTCGTTCACGTGCGTGTATACACAGAGACGGAGACAGAGACAGAAAGACAGAGAGTGATAGGGAAAGAGAGAGAAGGGGAAAGAGAGATAAGGGGAGAGGAAAGAGGATAGTGAAAGATGAAAAGAGAAAAGGAAAGAGAGGGATGTATATAATAGTCCAAGTGATGTCCATAAATTCTCGGAGGATTTTTAATGAGCTCCCGTGACAAACTGCACGGAATTTTCATGTCCACAATCTGATTTCTACTTCTCTAGCATTCACGCATACGCTACATCTAATGTCCATAAAGTCTCCGAATATTTCATATGTATTTAACACGGAAATCATGCAATGATTTTTCGTCCATTCCAAGACTTATACATCATCATCATCACCATCATCATCATCATCATCAGTCTTTTTTCCTTTCCCAGGATTCGCCACATCTCTCTATCGTGGGCGTCGCCGAGCCAATATTTTCTGAACCTGCCCAGTTCGTTTCGTCATTTCATATTCTTCTAGCCTCGGTTCTACATTTGATCTCTGAGGATCCATGTTGTGACTCGTGATGTCCGTCAATTGTCTGCCATTCTTGCAACATAGCCAGCCCATTGCTATTTGATTTTTTTTTCATTGTTTCTATGATGTCTCGGCCTACTGCTTTCCCCTAATATGGCGTGCTGTGTGGTGGTTTTTCCATGCAACCTTGAGCATGATTCTCTTACGTGCACGTTGCATTGTTCTCAGTTTGTGGATCAGTCTCTTTTTGTTTGGGTTCCATGTTTCAGCTCCATAGGTGACTATCGGGAGGATGCATTGGTTATACACCTTTTTTTAGGACAAGTAAGATTTTCTTTTCTTTTTTTGAGGGGGTGCATTTGCTCTACCGAAGGTTTGTTACTCCAGAGTGATTCTTTGCTTGATTTCTTCTTCTTTTGAGGATAAATCAAACTACGAAACACACAACACATTGAACATAGACATAGAAACACACACACACACACACACACACAGACCCTGTATTTTGTATCTGTAAACGACAGCTTGGGTTTACGGTTAGCTTTGCGACAGATTAAAGCGAAAAAACGTCATCCATCTACGATGCAAGGACTATGATTGAAAACCAAGCCCTTTTTTTTTAGCTTGAAATGAGCAGCAGCTGTCGTAGTTGATTTGAATTTTCGCACGAAAACGCTCCGCTCGGACCGGTAAGTTATGATAATATTGCAATCATGAATTGATTTCATGTTAAACCTCAACCATATACATGCCATGTTAGCCGCTGTCATGGTCGACATAAGAAGACAGAAGATTTTTGTTTGTTATTAATTGAAGCGGATACCACAAAAGAACCATTCAAGGTATCACACATAAAACATACACGTACATGCATGTATCAATGCTTTACGAAAGAAATGATCACCGAATACAATAGTTTGTTCAACATTGCACAGGATATTGATGATTTTAGCTCTGAAATGATGTTTAGATTTGAAATTGGTGAGTCTAGCCCTGGAATTGTTGAGTTTAGCTCTGAAATTGATGATTTTAGCTCTGAAATAGGTGTTTAGATTTGAAATTGGTGAGTCTAGCCCTGGAATTGAGTTTAGCTCTGAAATTGATGAGTTTAGCTCTGAAATAGGTGGTTAGATTTGAAATTTGTGAGTCTAGCGCTGGAATTGTTGAGTTTAGCTCTGAAATTGATGAGTTTAGCTCTGAAATAGGTGTTTAGATTTGAAATTTGTGAGTCTAGCCCTGGAATTGTTGAGTTTAGCTCTGAAATTGATGAGTTTAGCTCTGAAATAGGTGTTTAGATTTGAAATTTGTGAGTCTAGCCCTGGAATTGTTGAGTTTAGCTCTGAAATTGATGAGTTTAGCTCTGAAATAGGTGTTTAGATTTGAAATTTGTGAGTCTAGCCCTGGAATTGTTGAGTTTAGCTCTGAAATTGATGAGTTTAGCTCTGGAATCGGCGAGCTTAGCTCTGAATTTGGTGAGTTAAGCTCTGGAATTATCCAAAAGCTCAACTGATAGCTGCACATCTGATTATGTTTTTTATTTCTTTTATTCTGGGAACTGTGTTTCCTAAAGTGTGCATCAGGGAACCCAAGGAGCCTTGCAAATTCATTGAAACGGGCTATTTGAGTTCTATTACCGTTATCGACAACATATTTGTGTGAATCTGGGAGGGAATGAGAAAACTGAACACTGTGGTAGACTAGACGCTGCACCAATATCGAACAAATTTTCGAAGGACACTGGAATCCAAAAATCACCAATATTCTTCACATGAATCAATTCCAAATAATTTCTTTTACATAACAATTAAAAATCTATAATAATCAAAAACAGAATCGTTTTTTCATTTGAATGTTTCGTCTATCATACGTGTCTTATATGAATAAATTATCCCCTTAAAATATTTTCTTCATTTTATGTCCGTGGGAATAAGTATGGTTTTTGCAATTTGGGGAAAATCTTGTAAGGCACCAGCGACAAAAAAAAAGACGAAAATGACAACTCTAAATGAAATTTATCAATTTTACATATTTAATTTCTATCTTCTCATTAATTCAGCTCGTTTATTTTCTCATTTAATCTCACGTCTGATTTCTATCTTTTCATTAATTCTCATCATTTATTTTCTGTTATGCAACCAACTTGTACGAAATTGCTATTAGCAACTGGTTGATTGATATTTCTCTGACAATGCAAACTTTTTTTATGGAACCTAACCAAGCTAAAAAACCTGCAAACTGGGAAGCATGTAGCGCGCGCATGAGAGGATCATGCTCAACCTCACACGGAGAGATCACAATACTGCACAGTATATAAGGAAGAAAGAAGGGGTCAGTGACATCATAGAATCCATTACAAAAACTTAAATGGCAATGGGCTGGTCTCGTTGCAAGAATAACACACAACCGATGGACATCACGACTCACAACGTGGATTCCGAGAGACCATATGCAAAACTGAGGCCGACAAAATACAAGATGGAGAGATGAAGTAGACAAATTCAGAAAATACTGGCTCTGCGACGCCCATGAAAGAGAATTGTGGCGGATCCTGGGGAAGGTCTATGTCCAATGACGGACGATGAAAGACTGATGATGATGATGATGATGATGATGATGATGATATATTGAAGATTCACATTAATAGAATTTGTTTTTTATGAAATTTGAGCATTTTAAAGTCTAATTTTCATTCGTCTGTTCTGGTTCCCAATTGATATTATCAGAGTTCAAGTAATGACAATCTAAGTATAGTTTTCGGTCGAGTGTAAAAGTGAGGAGATGTGTTTAGGCTCAGCGGGTGGTGGATAGTTATTCGGAGTCGTCATGAAGTCTGGAAAAAAAAGTCGACTTCACGAAAAAA
>OY735242.1:1777688-1865188 GCA_963457665.1 Thysanoteuthis rhombus
AAGAAAAAGAAAAAGAAGAAAAGGGTGAGAAAAGACAATGAAGAAGAGGAAGACGATGAAGAAGAAGACGATAGTGATGAAGAAAAAAATGAAGGAGAACGTGAAAAAAATGATGACGAATAAGGAGAAGAACATGGTAAAAAAGAAGACGACGATAATGATGATGGTGAAGAAGAGGAAAACGACGATGATGAAAAAGCAGAAGAAAGAGAAGGGGAAGGAGAAGATGATGAAAACGAAGAAGAAGGAGAAGATGGTGAAAAAGGGTTTGGTGAAGCAAAGAATGGGGAAGAAAATGATGAAGAAGATGAAGGAATAGAAGAAACTGAAGTGAAAGAAGATGAGAATTGACGGTCATAGGAATGAGAGGAGTTGATGATAAGGGAAGAAAAGAGAAACAGGAGACGAAAAACGAAGAAAAAAATAAAGAAGAAGAAGAACAAGAACAAGAACAAGAACAAGAAGAAAAAGAAGAAGAAGAAAAATGATGATGAAGGAGGAAGATGCAGGGTCAAGTAATGGAAATAAACGCATATATTGGTGTCGTTGTCCCAAATGATCATTTGCATTTCAGAAGACATATCCGTCGCAGGATATTCCTTCTCTCTGAATCGATAGACAATATGCGAGAATGCGAATCTATAAGGGAATATATAATATACAGTTAATGCTGGTTGAAGAGTTTGTAGTGTTTAAGTAACGAACATCAACTCGCAATTTAACCTGACACTACGAAACTGAGAAGATACACGGTGGTTGAGACAGTAATGGCACATATACGGGAATCAGCGGGCCGAGTTCAAACCCTGGCTGAGACTGTACACTACCCTACAAAACTTGTTACTCACGACAGAATCCGACCACGACATGGGCATGAACGATGCACGAGGTTACCGCTTATAGCAATAGACTTGTATAACAAACTTCAGCTTAACAAGGGGACTCAATTGCCCAAAATAAAATCTCTTAGTGTGAACAATATAAGTTGAATTTTCACAGGAAGATCGACATCTTGGAAATTTCAAAAATCTGTTAGAAATTGGCAGATGATCTGATTTTAATAACATTTAGTTAATTTTCAATCAACAATGCGTTTTGTGGAACGGATATTCCTCGTCAAGATAGGTACCATAGTTTATACAGGGTTGATGAAAAGGAACTCCCTGTTGAAAATTGATAACTTGATTATTTTTTGGTCGATGGTAGTCCAACTAGCTCCATTTTGGATCATACAGGAAATAAAATTCTACCACTCACAGGACCAAACTAAAATCTGTTTGACGAAAATATAGTAATATCAAAAGTTGATCAAAGATAGCAAAGGGTTATGTATATATATATATATATATATATATATATATATATATATATATATATATATATATGCATGTGTTCGTTTATGCGTGTGTTTGTGTGTTCCAGCGCTTCTGGACTCATAGTTTTGTCTACAGGCAACGATATTTATTTTGTAAAACAATGGACTAAAAACTGACGTCTGCGGTTTTGATGTTTCTATGGGTAGTCTCGATTCAGCCGAGATGTCGGATCTGATCAGTTTGTATGCTTTATGTGACCTCATCAGAAAACTGGATCCAAAAAATATAGGACTGTAACCGGTACAACAGCCAGCTGATTGAAGAGAACAGTAACGTGCAAAACTGTGAAAAAAGTAACCTTGTGATTGCATTGTACTTCTAAAATATCAAAAACATTGTTGTGCAAGATTTTCTTGTTCATGCTCATAATTCCTGAGAATTAATCAAATGGTCAAGTTTGTCACTTAGAAGAAATCGTCATTTGCCCATGTCGTTTACTAGCATGCCGTGTTGGGGGTGATAAATCAAATTATCATTTCTGTCGCCTTCTGTTGGACAGTGATAGAAAACAAGCAAGATCACTGGCACGAATTGGGGATCAATTTAGCATAAAAATACACTGTAAATCGAACTCTCTGCTTCAAAAACCCTATTTAAAGGAAGGGAGTTAAATAGCAAAAAAACGGTTGGGACTTTTTTCTGGACATTATAAAGAGCAAACGTCGAAAATTTCAGTACTCTAAATTCTTCTGGCACGGCCTGTGCGTGTGGTACTGACAAACATACATAGAAAGCCAGCTGGACCAACATGAAAACTAAAGAAACCTACTTTGACATTTTTTACTGACGGTTTACAAATAAAGGTACAATTAAGTAAAGGTATAATTTATCAAGTTTAACGTAACATAAAATTCTATTTCTACTAGTTTACGTCATTAGAAGCTGTTAAATCCGAGAAGTATTTGTTTCCATGAATGAACATTTATATAGAATTTTAGTAGTGGTAATTATCCCCAAAATCATTAGTATGAGTGATTGATGGCTTTTCAAAGTGAAAACTGAGTTTTAAGATTTTGTCACAGCAAATATAGTTAAAGACAAAAAAACTTGAAACAGTATTTAGATGTATGTCTGACATTCTCCTGAAGAAATGTGTGAGACGTAAATCAAGATACCGTATCGAGTTTTTTCTTGGGTTTTTCTGTCTTAAACAGTTTACTTCTGGCCTAGACAACGCAAATAGAATAAACACTAAAAGAAAATTGGGCTGCTACGGGAAAAGGCCTAAATAACCTTCCTAACTCCCAATTCTCAAAGTTATTTGGGCCTTTGCATTGCTGGCGACTGGTGGAAAGAGCAACGATTCGTTGAAGCGGATACCCTATCGGTAGCAGGTTTGATTCCTGCAGCAGCCTCATTTTCTTTAATCGTTTAATCTATTTGCGTTGTCTGGGCCAAGTGATACATTAACCGTTTAATGACGGGAGATCATTTAAAATGAGAGTTTCTACATAATATATATATACTAAAGTTCTAGAGAAGCACGAAGATATGTGGATCAACAAACTCAAAACCCTATATCCTAATGGATTAAACGCTGAACTTAACAACCCTTATCACACAGAACCCTAATGCACAAAACTCCTACCAATAATATCCTCACACCCACATCTAAGATACATTCAATAATGGGAGCTTCAAAGTCACCCAGACCCATAGGAAAAAATTTACCTTAACCAGTTATAACCCCTGTCCAAATCATAGCCAACACATTTTTGATAACTTATAAGGTAGATACCTATGTAGCTCCTTGACCTCACCACCCCTCCATTTACACTATCCCTAACATACCAAAAAATCTAACTCTACATCACTCTCCACTATCCTGACATACTCTGCCCTCTCCAAGACCAACTTCTGCTGCTTAACCGAAGACCTGATACCCAACTGGACATTCTTCCACTCAGCAGGAGGCCTCCAGCAGCCTTTACAACACAATTTACCCACAATGCATAGCTCCTGATAGTGGACTCTGGTTCCACATGGGAACTCTAAACACATACTCACAAGGCACACAACACTGAAGATGGGAAGAATCCCCAAAACATGTCTGAACAATTTACATCTAAGGATTAATAAACCTTACCTCTAAACACTTTACTCCCGAGACTGTCTCACTCTTTACAGTACACATTATATATATATATATATATATATATATATATATATATATATATATATTCAAATGAGTGATAATTCAAAATCAAGATAAAAATACTCCAAAGTTGGGGTTTAGTATGATACCCTACCCCTGTTCGATTCATGTAAGAATAGAAAGCTTCCTGTTTCCCAGCAGGAAATATGCTATAATCTTTTTCAACCTATCAGTCCTAGTCTTTTCTCACTACAAACAAGAAAGGAATCTCTCACTAAGATGGGGGTGGTGAATTTACCAAGTAGGTTGGAAAGGAGATTTAATAATGTTGACTTCAGAGCAGACTAATACACCCAAGGAGAGCAACGTGGGGAGAAGAATACATCAATACTACGCATCAACGTTAAACGTAGTCCAATGAAAGCAAGTAATTGGATCACGTTAATTTAGGTATATCGCTTACGCGTTTTTGACCATGAATACATTTGAAAGAGCAACCAGCTAGCCACGTCGGTGCAAAATTCGTCCAGTGAACACAAATACGTAATGCTCAGTTTAGAATATCTGTTTCCCCCGGCACCTTCCCATCGCATTAAAAGAGGAACCTATTCGTGGAGACTGAGCAAAATTTGTTCTTGCCTGCACGTACTCGTTTGGGCCAACACAGCGAACTAATCTTGAGTCATGTTTGGTCCTCGTGGGGAAATTGTTAAATAACTATATATATATATATATATATGAATTAGGAATTGTATTATATCATATAGAAAGTTATTTGAAATGATCTCCCGTCATTACACAGCCACTGTATCACTCATCCTATATAACGTGAATAAAAAAAATTGGAAAATTGGCCACAGCAGGAATCCAATCGATAGGGTAGCTGCTTGAATGTAGCGATGCCCATAACATAAAGGTAAACAGTTGCCAGTAATAATGATACATTAACTGTGTAATAATGGGAGATTTTTTCAAATGAGAGTTTCTATTAATATAACGCAATCTATAATTCATTCTGTCGGACCAAATATGTCCATTTCTTAATACATATATATACATTTAAAAATTTATAAGTTTTTTTTTATTATCTCATTTAGGAGTAAAACAACGTATATCTCACAGTTTTCATATAACTGCCCTATATCCAAGAATCAGGCACTCTAAAAATGAAACAATTATATATATATATATATATATATATATATATATATATATATATCCTATTTTATATATATGTATTGTTGCAATTTATGAGTAGAATGCTACATATATGAAGATGTATACATCCAAAATTCGAGCACTCTAAGAATGAAACAATGATTGATATATATATATATATATATATATATATATATATATATATATATATATATATATATATATATCCTATTTTATGTATATGTATTATTGCAATTTATATGAGTAGAATGCTAAGTATATAAAGATAGGGCTATTATTAAAAAAAAGTTTAAAAAACAAGAAAGCTCAAAAGTACCAACAGCAGTTTGGGACTAAAATAGACGTTGGCTGAAACAAACATTGACTGGACTGTTTTTACAAATCTAAATTATTTATATACAGTTTTGGATTGAATAAAAGCCCCTCTGATTTTATTGATACTATGTTTTCATTACAATATATACATATGTGTGTGTGTGTGTGTTGTGTGGATATGAGGGGAATGCTACTAGGAATGCAAAGAGAAATTTAAAAGTAAGTCCTAACCACAGGAAATTTTTTATTATTCTATGGTCATGTTCTAATGCATTTCAATGGTTACCGACTACCTTTTTCAACTTCCAATTCTCATTTTACCAACACATATCTTGTGTGTATGTCTGCCATGGTGGTGTGTGTAAGTGCAAGCTTGTGTAAGTGTACTTTTTTTTTCGTATGCGATTAAAATTTTCCTTCTCATTACATATATCGTGAGATTCATCACTGATTGTGTGTGCAAGTTAATTCAAAATTGAGTGGTAGATAATTGAGATCAAAAAGTTATTTTGGGTGCAATGATCTGAGAAAAAGTTGTGATGGTTAGGAACCAGTGCCGTGGTGAGATTCTAACCGTGTGCATTGGATGCTATGTATGTATATGTATGTGAGCCCACTGGGGTCGACGAGCTAGATGTGTGTGTGTGTGTGTGAGGTGTGTGTGAGATCGTATGTGATGCATGTGTGTATTTGTGAGAGAGGTGCACTATGTGTGCATGATGTATGTGCATGTGTTTGCGTATGATGTGTGCGGGATTTGTGATGTATTTGCAATGTGTTGTGTGTATGTGCACGTGCATGTGTGTGTGTGTGTGTGTGGTGTGTAAATGCAAGTAGGTACTGAATAAAGGATACATGCTTTACGGTTGGGGTCGATGAAGTTCGCCCTATTGCCGGATTAACCATTATTCTCTCACTGCTAACTTAGTAGTTCACTCCTTTAAAGCTATTAATAGTGTGAATAAATGATAGCTCTGATCAGTTTCATTGAGTTTTTATTAAAGCTGACTCGAGCTGGTTTAGATGGAAGTGTCTATTGTCTCGAAAGAAGGATAGGTCATATCTTTATTAGTCGAAATATCACCTTAAAATCGAAGAGTCCATTGTTGCAGAAAATGATCATAAAGACTCATAAAAGCAATTTTTAAAAAGATACAATTCCAGATAGTAGCGCAGCCATGCAAATTTTTAAGGATGTAGCACGCCAAATGTGACCAGGAAGGACCAGAGACACACCACACATTTACAGATATACACATAAGTACAGACGAGCTGGTTGGTCGGGCGAGTCATTTGTGTTTGCATGTGATATAAGTGCGAATAGACAGTTGAAATCATTTATTTAAATATATCATAGGTAATGAGAGTTTGACAAGCTCAGGACTAGGCGTGTCCCAGCATGACCGGGAAGGTTTTTATTTCAGTTCATTAGTCGATACTAAATCGATTAGTATGTGATTGATAATGATTATATGTAAATTCATGTGTGCGTTTATCTCTGTGTATCGGTTTGTATGTTGGTATGTGCGTGCATGTGTGTGTCTATGGGTGTGCATGTTTTTGTGTGCTTGTGTGGATGTGTGGGCGTGTACGTGTGTGCACGATTAGTCCATCAATTTGAGTGGGTGTGTTTGTGTAGTGTGCGTGTGTGCGTTTATACATGTATTCCAAATTATGTATCAGAGTGTACCTGTGTGTTCCTGTATAAATATACGCGTATGTATTTGTTCGTGAGCGTGCGTGTGCGTGTTAACGATAACCTTTCCGTTCCTTTCCCGCTATTGTCGAAATTCCCATAATGCCCAAGTAAGCCGTCTCTTCCGGAAGTAACTGATACCATAAACTGTAGTTTGCGTGTGTAATGGACGAGAGCCCTGGAATTTTTTTTTATCGACTTCCCTTTTTCTTCCTTCCTTCCTTTCTTTTTCTCTTTCTTTCCTTCTCTCTTTTGTCTTTCTTTTTTCTTCCCTCACTCTTACTTTTCTGGGATTATTTTTTACCTATATTTTTTGTTTCTTTGTTTCTTTGTTTCTTTCTTTGCGTTTCTCTTTTACTTTCTTTTTTCTTCTTTTTTTTTTCTTCCTTCTTATCTTACTTTCCTGGAAATTTTCAAATCTAATCGCTTTTTCTTTCTTTCATTCTCTCTTTCTTCCTTCCATTCTTTCTTTCTCTCTTTCTTTCTCTCTTTCTTTCCTTCTCTTTTTTTGCCTTTTCTTTACTTTCTTTTTTCTTCCTTTTTATATTACTTTCCCGAGATTTTTTTATCTATTTGCTCTTTCCTTTCTTTCTTTTTTTCTTTTTTCTTTTTTTTTCTTTATTCTTTCTCTCTCATTTTTTTTGTCTTTCTTTTTAAATTTCTTTTTTCTTCCTTTTTTTCACTTTCTTGGGATTTTTCTTATATTTGCTTCTTCCTTCCTTTCTCTCGTTTCCCTTCTTTCCTTTCTCTATCAAGTCACACACCGCTCCGTCAGGTCATTACAGTTCAATCTGATCTACACCTATTTACATATAGTGTATTCCTGATATCAAGCACTCTTCGTTCATAGATAACCCGGTCCTCAAAAAGTAATAATAATGTATGTATTAGTTCTAGTCTGGACTGACCTCTTGTCCTTCCGATGATAATTTCTTTGTCATTGGAGAAGACAGAATAAGTAAAATAAATACTCAAGCAATTATTCAAAGACATCCTATAATGCATTTACATAAAACAATATACATAAAAATATATATTTATATATAAATATATATGTATGTGTGTGTATGTATAAATGTTTATATATATATATATATATATATATATATATATATATATATATATATATATATATATATATAGCACAAATCAGGTTTGCAATACAAGAAAATATAATATGATATAAAGCAATGTCCGATATGCTATGGATTTATTCCATAGAGTGCTCTATACATTCAACTTTATACCATAGGTCTTAACTTGGTTTAGAATGTAGATTCACTACACAAACACGTTTATGTTTCTGCCCTCTTTGGGTCTCTTCAGGCGAATGATTATATGAGGGCAGAAACATAAACGTGTTTTTGTAGCAAATCTACTTTCTTCTCTCTCTCTCTCTCTCTCTCTCTCTCTCTCTCTTTCTCTCTCTCTCTCTCTCTTTCTCTCTCTCTCCCTCCATATATATACATATATATATATATATATATATATATTACAAATCAAGTTTGCAATATAGCATAATATAATGTAATATGAAGCAATGTCTGATATGTAATGGATCTATTTCGTAGACAGCTCTATACATTTAACTTTAAAGTCCGAGAGTAAAGTAGGTTTAGAGTAAAAGTGGAAATATAGAAGAAGGTAGATTCACTACACAAAAATGTTTATGTGTCTGGCCTCTTCAGGCTTCTTCAGGCGAATGATGATGTTTTCGAAAAAATGATGATGATGTTTTCGAAAAAAAAATTCTCAAACTTATAAAGCTAAAAAATAAAAAATAAATAAAACAGATTAATTAAACAGGAAAAATGAAATAGCATTAAAATGCCGGTATCGCTCAAAATTTTCATTAAGAAATTTAACTCAACAACCCATACATTAGTACACTAAAAGTAATATAGACAGTTTACCCACATACAAATCTCAAAAAACTATCTAATTAACATTGTGTTCTTCCCTCTGTCTGAGTAAACTAAGAATAATACTATCCACCATGGTCATAAACGACCCTAACATAAGTAATGAATCTAATGTAAAACTCGAAGTTAAAATCAAGACATCCCCAATAACATACAGCACAGCATCCACTTATGAATAACTCCTACACCCAGTGGGTACCCTTTAATATGTAACTTATAACCACCAGCAAAACACACACACACAACAAACTTAACAAACAAAATAACAATAAAACACAAGAAAAAACCCTCTCACTCATTGCAACACCCAGAAAAATGTCCCCAAATTGCCCAAACAGGAAGCTGAAACATAATCATTCGCCTGAAGAGGTCCTAACAGCGTAAAAGCATTATATATATATATATATATATATATATATATATATATATATATATATATATATATATATATATATATATATATATCGACAATACAGTCAATACCTGAAGAACCATAGCGTCAAAATGTCAAGTGGAACAAATTCCAGCGAAAGAATAAATATGGTCAGGATAAATTCTATTTATGACATCTATGGTGTTCTCCACTGGAAAACATCGATAATAGTTTTTCTTCAACAAAAAAAACATCTAGATTCTGGAGCCGAAAAAGAAAAAAAACGGCTTTTCTCCCAAAAAGTGAAGAAAAAGTTTAGATGGGGTCTAATCGAGTACTGATGCCAATTCTCAAGTCTGAAGACAAAACAGTATGGCTTGATGCACTGAAACTTGCAAACAAGACTTGCACTTGTAAAAAAGGAGAGAATTCTTTGCCATGGATACGGTCGTTCGACATATAAATATATATATATATATATATATATATATATATATATATATATATATATAGAGAGAGAGAGAGAGAGAGAGAGAGAGAGAGAGAAAATATATATGTGTGTGTTTATACAATTAATACATGTATAATTCAACAATATGTATATAAAACAGAAAGTTATGGTTCTGTTTATAGAACCACCCTTTCTTGGATTCTTCAACAATTCCTTTTCTTGTGAAACCAAATAGTTCTCATCCTAGGTTCATTTAGTACGCATTCCAAATTAGTGCAAAATTTGATCGAGCTGAATCATTTTTCAATGTTTGGCAGGGGCGGAGGCGGGGGCGGGGGCAACAATTGTTTTTTATAAATAGATAGCATGATAGAATATATATATATATATATATATATATATATATATATATATATATATATATATTGAACGCAATTGGGCAGTTTTGCAATACATCATAAATCATTTACCTATGCCAGCTGAGTTGAAAAGAGGAATATATATTCGATCGTGACTCTTTGTTCGTCTCTCCACACGAAATCTCCGAAAGTACTGAATAGACTTCAATGACATTTGGTGAGTGGGTGGGAAATAGGGTAAGAAGAGTGGACAATAGGTTAACAGAGAACTACTTGAATTTTGGTGCGGATCCATGCATAATTATCTCCTCTACTCTGTACTTTTATGTCCCAAACCACACATTATTGCCATAATTTCACACGATATCTCCGAAAGTTCTAAATGAATTTCTATGACATTTCGTGAAAAGGTGGGTAATAGACATCAGAAGAATTGATTAAGTCTTGGAACATTTCCTTGCACAATTACCTTCCCTAAGTCGAAGTTATACGCCAGAACCACATGATATTGCCAAATTTCTCTTTTTTGCATGATATCTCCCAACGTTTTCAGTGAATTTCACTTAAAGTTTGTGGAAAGTTGGACAACAGACTGTCACATGTCCAAGCCATAGAATGTTGCCAAAATTTCACGTCTATCTACCCGATATCCTCGGAAGTAATGAATAGATTTTGATGAAATATTTCGAGAAGTGAATTATAGGCTACGGAGGAGCTGATTAGAATAGGCGGATCATTTCACAGTCACTTCCGCTGACAATGGCATTGACAGAGGTATGCGCTCTCTGGGTGCTTTTTAGTTATACATGTAAATGGACCCTACCACCGAAAACACGTGAGAAAAAAATCTTTCCGAAAAATCAAATAACCGAAATTCTTCTCTTGGTCCACTAATGCATATAAAATTTGGTTTAACTGCGCGAATGATTGACCAATATTTAAAAGGGGGACAGACTGACATACATCAGTTGTTCTATATAGATAAAAAGGTGTGGGTGAACGTATTTTAGTGGGCATGTTGTGTTTCGGGGAGGACATGTAGTCTAATTTTCAATCCTTCGGTTCCTCTTAAAGGACCACAGAGGGCATTGTTCATCATCTTGTAAAAAGGTATATGTTAGAAAACAAAAACCAAAGCTATCACCAAAACTGTCAATATAGCTCCCTTCACTTTTTAGTTGGTCTGTCTGTCTACCTGTGTATCACGTGTATAGCCCTCAGCAGAGGAGCTAGACCAAAAAATGTGAACATTTACTTCTTTTTTTATAACTAGGAGAATGTCGTTTTTCGAAAATTCACCCCTTACATGGGTTTTAGGAGGGGTCAATTTTCAATGAAAGTTTATTCAAAATTGATCCCTTGATTTGTGTTCGTATTCACAATTGTTGTTTTTTTTTTATAAATATTCAGACGTTTTAGTGATCATTGCCCAACAAAAGGCGAGAGAAGTATCTTATTTATTGATGATCCCTTTTCATGAATTTTTCTTTAATTTATCAACCCTAGACAACATGCTACCAAAAGATGTTGGTCACAAGACAGTTTTTATTTAGTGACTATCCCTCGAACTATCAACACAAATGATGTAACTGTTTCGTAGAAAACTTGTGTTTAAACTATTTTAAATTCAAAAACTTTTTTAAAGATACAAATTAAACAAAGATTACAAAAATATGCTAATTACACACACATTGTTACTTTGCAGCAGATGTTGGAAATTATTTCCTTCCACCTGGATGCAGGTTTGTATTATGCATAAACATTTCCTTACATTGGAAAACGACATAGTACACACAACATAAAAGAATGGATGCACGAATGAGACTAGCGGGTGATGCAATCATTTCAACAGCTGAATACCATTGATTCTGGGCACTGTGTTGCTACATGACTAAGATTTTTCTATCGAGCAGAGGCGTCAGAATTTGCAGATTTTGAACGTTATAGCAAGGCTACGTATGTAGATGAAGGAGTGTCTGCATGATTTTTGTAAATGCAATGAGTGACAACTGAAAACATTTCGCAGAGTTTTTGCTAAACATGCATAAAAATACTATTTCACAATCGTCATAAATCGAGAAATTTGAGATTTGATGAAATAGTTCTATAAAGCAATATATTTTGATTTTCATTTGAGAAAACCAATTTGAATAGAGCCACTGGCAATTATTTTTGCTGTGGAATTATTTCCGCAGTGGAATTACTGCGGTTGCCCACGGAAACCGAATGATCGCTAGGATATAATGCCAAATTTATTGTCAGGTTTGCATCTAAAAACAGAGTCAAAAACATAAATTGAAATATTATTCTATTAAAAAGCCATCTAAATATCAATGTTTGCATCTATATACAATTTAAAACATAAATCTAGATGGAAAACATCTAGAAACATCAAAAACCATGGATTTCAATTACCTTTCTTTGTGTCGTCAGCATTTGTAACAGATTTTGATGCTGTTATTGTCCCGTTGTAGTATTGGGCTCGCTGCCCCACCCAAAATAGAATTTACATGCAGATAAATTCTACCCAATTATCCTTTGTGTTAAGCCCTTTATAAAACATCTTGTATATGTATCTACATTTTAACATAATTATCTCTTAACATAATGTCGGATCGGCCTCTTCGGTGGTTAGGTTAGTTACCCATTTTGAACCGGCATCGGGGGTGTTCCGAATCCAGGTTAAAAGCTAGAATTTTGAATACTGATTTTCAAGGCAAGCCAGATAGTTCCAAGTCGGAAGATTGGCGTAACACAATCTTCCTATCACACCTGTCATTTCGATACCACCGTTTGGCCTAGTGCTGTATGAAACTAAGCCTACTGAATATGTATCATTATATATCCGTACCTTGTACATATGGCTCAACGTAGCCCACGATTGTATTGGAGATTATTATTGAAAAATTATCTATAATTATCCAAAAAAAAAAATCTTTTATCTAAAATTGTCTTTAAAAAAATACCAGCACAAGATTTGGGTATTTTTGGTCCAAAATCTTGATAGTGACTTTTTAAAAAAGCACTCATTTGAAAAAGAACGTATTTTGAAAGGTGCTTAGTTATGTACCAATGCAACTTTCTTGGCTGTAGTCCCAAAAATGTGACCAGAAGCGCCCCGAAGATACACACAGACAGACACAGACGAGCAAAGAGAGAAGAATCTGTAAGCCCACTTGGCTGGTTGGTCATGCGGGCCATTGGTAGGTCTACGGTGATTCGATTGACAATGAATCGGATATGACCTCTTCCATTCACTTTCTATTTTTCAAATTGGATGCCAAAGATCATCTCTTGGATCTTACAGTAGTTCATGAATGGCAGAAAAACAATGCGCCCTTCCATATTTGATCTGATCAGCATTCTTCCTTCTGCAACTAATTCACGGCAGTGTAGTAAACAAAGCTAATCTCAATAAATGTGTCCATTGTGTCAAGCTGGCAGGCACTCCTCTGTTAGGGGAACGGCGTAATCTTGCTCCAATCAAAACTTTTGAATCTTTCATATCCAAAATTAAAGCAAAAGAAATCCAAAAATATCTAGCTCTTCTAGAATATGATCTGAAAGGTTATCTAAAATTGAGCGAACAAGATATCAAAACATATCTAGATATCAATGCTTGAACTTGAACCAAATTTAGCCAAAATAATCTAAAAGTACCTGAGCCTCATGAAATAAATATTCAAACTGATATCCAATATCTAAAAACAAGGGGATTCGGGGAAATGTGGATATTCTGGGTATCCCAAAAATATCGAGATTTTGAAAAAAAAAAAACCCCTGAATTTTATCGAGATTTTGTCAAATGTCTTAAAATATCTTAGCCTGATTAAAAAAAGTTACTGAACTTATATTTGATTTCTTAAACAATATCTTGTATTCAAACCCAAAACTATCTAAGTTGGGAACGCTGTGCTCAGTAAAGGTAATAAGACGAGATTTAGTCGTTCTAAACAAAGAAAATAAGACTTGTCAGGTAGCGGATATTACTATTCCAATAGATCTCGGGGTGAAATTAAAGAGTTAAAAGCTAGAAAATGATCATGTCTGCTTAGTCACTCAATAGAAAACGTCACGGGATCGATGTCTTTTGGCAGATCGTTGTATTTGGGGTTGAATTTTAAAAAATGGAAGAAAGGACGAACAATGAATGAGTTTATTCTGTCGCCTTTTGTTGGACAATGATCACTAAAAAGGTCAGTTTTTTTCCAAAAAAACAAGCTTAAATGCTGCTGAATGCAAACTATGGGACAATTTAATCTACAGTTACACTGTAAATTGAGCCCCCACTAAAGACCAAGAGATTTTCGAAAATAGAAAAAATAGTTATTTAGACATCATGAATCAATGTTTAAATTCTAAACCCATGATGCATGCATAGTAAGTCAACCAACCAGACTCACTTAAAAACTGAAGAACAGTTGACAGTTTTGGTTGACAGTTTCTAATATCTAAACCTTAACCAAGAAATGAAAGAATTTTGGACACACACAAACACTACTAGAACAACTACTACTATTTTGGAACGGAGAGATCACAAGACAGCAAAGTGTATTAGCGAAACAAACAAAAGTCAGAGATATAAAAACATAGGTAAATTTGAATGGCTGGTCATGTTGCAAGAACCACTGGATTCATTATTAGGATCTTCATATAGAAAACTGCGACCGGCAAAATTGAAGATGGTGTGACGAACTGGACAAGTTCAGAAATTGCTGGCTTTGCGACGCCCATCATAGAGAGGCCTGGTGAAATTTGGGAAATATTTATATCCGACGACTGATGTTACAGGATGATGATGATGATCATCATCATCATCATCATCATGATCATGATGATGATCCATGAATACGTGGACAATTGTCTGAAATAATCTATGTATATAAATGATACCGACTTCCACGACCTCAGACATAAATGGAGGTGAGAGCTATTTATTATTATTGGCCTGTTTTAAAGATCCAGCGCGCTTTACGAACAAGTGAGAAAAACGGACAACCTAGGAAGAATCAGAACCATTCCAACGATAGTATTACCAAAATTACCTAGAGTTCTGACGGGAGTACGAGAATGTAGAGGAAACTTGCTGTCACATTGTTCTCAATGAATTTGAATGAACTTCCGTGGACGGATGAACAATAGGCTACGAAAAAGCTGATCAAATTTCTGGATTGATACTTGCACAGTTACCTCCCTTGAAAGCGGTGTTTGCTGAGTCACTTGTTACAATTGGTGCGAGATAATAATTCACTTAGTGGGTGACGCCGGTTATCTCCCCCTTGACTTGACCCAGGAATGAATAGTATGGTGTTATAAAGAATTTATCAGTTAAGATTTAGGTTGAATTATTTCTAAGCCACGAAATGCTCTCTGCCTTACCCCCCCCCCGCACTCTTCCGAATGAGCCCCCTATATATTCAAATTGTCCCTTTGTGGGGCATGCGCCCCACGTTCAGAATCACTGCTCTGGGCAATATAATAATTAATCATGAACAAGTCTACGATCAATTTCAGATAGTGAAGGAAAAAATTACGCGAGAGCCAACAAGTAGAATTGATCACTTCCATTTTTGGCGAATGGAAGTTAAGTACAGAAAGCAGGTTGGGCAGCGGCGGCGTTGGCAGTGGGTGTGCGTGGTGGGGGGTGGGGGCTGGGTGACAATGCAGAGCGTGGGTGGTTGTGGCAGGATATTGAAAAACACTTCAGCCACTCCAACGATGGTGTCCCGGAGAAGGTCGGGCCAGGAGACGAGAGAGAGAGAGAGAGAGAGAGGGAGAGAGAGAGAGAGAGAGAGAGAGAGAGAGAGGTCGCACAGAACAGCAATGAGTTTTTCACAGCGGAGTGTTGGTTTTTATTGACGAAAGGTCACGAACAGGCAGGACATTGACGACCTTTTCCAATTAATTCGAAATACTTGGCGAGATTTTTTTTCCCTCATTATTCTTTCAGGCATAACTTAGAAACTGCCAACAAAAACTGTCAACAAAAACTGTCACTTAACCTGTCAACATAAGTTTCTTTCATTTTTCTGGTTGGTCCGGCTTGCTGACTGACTATGTATCAGTGTGGCCAATTTGGATATTTTACATCCAGATCTGGATATTATTATTTTTTTTTTTTTTTTTTGCGTTTAAATGTAAATAAATTGTGTTTAGATATTTCACATCCAGACAAGTGTATTTTAATGAGACTTGGATATTTTTCAAAAAACTTTTTAGATATAGCTAAAATTTTTGGATATTCATTTGAATATATCTAAAATATTCATCTAAAATGTATATGGATTTTCAAGATGTACATTGGGAAATATCCAGAAAGATTGAGATATCAGTCTAAAAATTTGTATATGTAAATGAGACTTGGATACTCATCAAGAACTTTTTAGATGTAGCTAAAATTTTCAGATATTCATTCAAAAATATCTAAAATATTCATCTAAAAATATACATGATTGTTTTAAAATCTACATGTGAAAATATCCAGAAAGATTTTGATATCTATCTAAAGATATCAAAAAATTTAGATATTCATCAACTGATGTCTTTATTTAGATATTCATCTGGAAAAATCAAAAATGTAAAAATATCTAATGTACTAAATTTAAACGCATCGTACAAATTCAAATATATTTGAGTCCGAACTTTTTTTTTAAATTTGATTTATCTTTGTTTAAGGAATTAAATCTCATTTGTCAAAAATGTTCAATTATATTTCATTTTCATCATTTGTAGAGAAAAAAAATCTCAATGTATACACAATATATTTTTGGATAATTTTTTAGATACTTTCCGCAAGAATTTGAATATTTTTAGAAATGTTTTGATATGAAAATTTGAGGAGTAGCAACACTATTATGCATGTGTCAGGCGTACAGACCACACCAATGGAGCTTGAGGGCTGAAATTTCCTACTTCCACTCCTTATTGTGTCTGATTTTTAACCACTCTTTTAATGCTAAATTGACCCCTATTTTGCGCTGGGGCCTGTTTTTGAAAACTCGGACATTTTTAGAGATAACGGCCAAACTTTAATTGATTACCCCTTTTTCCAATTCTCTTATTGATCATCCCTAACACGAGATGCTGCAAAAGGACGTTGGAATGACTACAAGACCTGTTTCTAAATTGTTTGCCATCGACAAAATCTGGGAAAGGACATTCATCTCGCTTTTTCTCGTTGACTAACGTTATCTTGCAAGACCAGCTCTCGTAATCCATCAATAGCTGAATAAAGCCAGCGCCAAGCGTGTAGTCTATGCAATAAAGAGGCCCAACTGCAAATGGAGAAACGCTTGCAAAAGGAAACGCAATGTATAAGTCATGTTTGTTTCAACTTCTCTCGATAAGGAAGACGAGAAAGAGAGGAGCACCGAGAGAACACCTTGCCTGGTTCAGCTAATTCATTATAGAAATGTAATGGATGACAGTTGTTCTTTTCTCTTCAGAAAAAAAAGAAGTATGTGGAATATTAAGGTTCAGGTAAATATGTAATTGCAGAGATATCTCATGCTGAACAGTGCGTATCAAATAACACCCAAATCGACTTGCATCCATATTACCAAAAGTTAACTTGAACGCAAGCCGACGCATTGCTTTGTATGAAATATAGAACTGTAGGGACCTATGTAAGCGTCGTGCTATATTATGTTGCAAAGTGCGTATATTTCATTTAACCCTATAATGATCGACTTACAACTAGACAGACTTGTGTCCACATTACCTAAACGTTACACAGGCGCAAGTCAATGCAAACCATACTACCAAAAAGATAATCAGGGCTCATTATTGCATTTTTGCTCTTTGTTTATCACAAGCTGTCGTTAAGTCTTACCATTATTTTTTTTCAAACTTCAATCTAGGTTGAATTTGTTGACCACCGTAACAAGAATAATCCTCACCTATTTCAAGGGAGCAGATATTTCTCTGTTTGTCTATCCCGTCATGTTAAACCAAAACAATATATAAAAATCAACGCTTCCTTACTGTAATTTGAAATCGTGACCATATGATTTGCGAGAAGCTCTTTTACCAACTGAGCCAACGTTTTTATCTATCTATCTATCTATCTATCTATCTATCTATCTATCTATATATATATATATATATATATATATATATATATATATATATATATATATATATATATATATATATATATATATATATATATATATATATATATATATATATATATATATATATATATATATATATATATATATATATATATATATATATAATACAAACGTTGAAGTAATCATCTTAGGTCGGAATAAAAGTTGCAAGCTTCCTGTTCCTAGTAACCATCATTACAAACCGTCAACCAGAGTTGTCACTAAAACTGTCAACATAAGTTTCTCTCAAGTTTTTAAGCTAGTCTGGCTGATTGACTTGCTATATATATCTATTTGAAACCAAAAATATCAACCTACTTTTTTTTCAGTTTCCAAGTCGGTCTGATCGCACAGATGGAGCAAGAGGGCTGAAAATGTCACCATCTACGCCTTATCATGTCAACAAAAAAACTTTTCCACCCCATCCCAAAATCGGGTTAAGTTTTCAATCTAAGTTCATGCTAGATTGATCCCTAGTTTGCGCCCGTTGGTTTTTTGAAAATGCAGATATTTTTTAGTGAGTACTGCCCAACAAAAGGCAAAAAATTAACATATTCATTGAACACACTTTTTTTCATATTTTTTAATTGATCACCCTCAACGCACCAAAAGGCGTTGATCAAGTGACAGTGTCTATCGACTGACTAACCAGACGTGTGTTTCACTAACGGTTGCAATCTCATTGTTTCTTGTTAACACTTTGAGCTATCAACCTTTCTACTTTTCTGTCTCTCGCTATCTACAGCAATATATGTGCAAATATATATATATATATATATATATATATATATATATATATATATATATATACTATTCTCACCTTAGTATGCAACTCGTTCGGGGGTTAGTACCCTCGAACGAGTTGCATACTAAGGTGAGAATAGTACAATTGCAGTTTAATTAGAAGAGGTGGATTTTTTCCCGCCTACCCTCTTGCACCGGAAATGACGTGTACATACTACAGACTGGTGAGGTGAGTGTTAAACGAACTTATTTTGATCATTAAAAGTAATCTTGTTGATTATGGGAAAGGTCCATGTTCAACAGTGGATGTTATAAGACTGATGATGATGTTGAGGATTTATTTGAATTAGGTTTATTTGTTTTTTCAATTGGAATTTCGGAAGTTTCAGAAGCTGGGATTCTTTTAATTTTCTAGATTGGGTTGGGGGTCATGAAAAGGTGCAATATCTGCACAGCTAGGCTTTATTGTATATCGTTTTGTGTTTATTGATAATCAGGGGCCGACGTGTCCTGACAAGGGGCAAGTTTAACCCTGTGTCACTAGGTCGGCCAAATTGTGAGATATGTTACGCTAGCTTAGCCATGTATTGATACCTCGAATCTAAGCGCGATGTGAAGAATGAAATAAGTTGCTCGGTCGTTTTCAAAATAGAATGTTAAAAATAGCTTTAGTCTACAGAGTTTTTAAAAAAATGATTTAGATAAGTTTAAAGATCATGGAGAGTTCATGAGCTTACAAAGATATGTTTGGCATCTGTATGATGATATTTTCAAAAGAGTCTGATTTGTGAATGGTGTTAAATTAAAGACGTTTGTATCTGTGTCCATTGAATATGTGTTACGAATTTTCTATTTGTTTTGAAGTTGATGTGTAAAAATTGCGTATAGTTTGAGATGCCCGAATAGAATAATAATAATAATAATAATAATAATAATAATAATAATAATAATAATAATAATAATAATAATAATAATAATTGATATGAGTGTGTTTTCTGATCGAAACATTCCAGTAAAGGAGCGTGTGAAACTAGGCAGAAGATGTGGCACTTGAAGATACAAACTGTTCCCAATATTGTCGGGGCACGGGAGATGACCGAGACAGGTACTGAGGAAAATCTCACCCAATTCCCTGGCGGCCCTTCTCTCTGTGAAATCCAGAAAATAGTTCTTATAGACATTGCCTGTATATCGAGAAGAGCGCTATCATCTGTTGTGTACAAATGTAAACTGCAACGCAAAAGAGAAGAATATCTGCAGCACAAGAAAAATTCAACACGGGAAACTGCAAAACACACACAAAAGAAAAGACTGCAACACGAAAGAATCGTGCATCAGTTCAACCTTCTTTTGCCCTAAGTGGTTGGTCACAAATCGGCAATAAATTGTAAAGAAAAAAGAAAAACAGAGACCAATAATAATAATAATAATAATAATAATAATAAAAATAATAATAATAATAATAATAATAATAATAATAAGAAGAAGAAGAAGAAGAAGAAGAAGAAGAAGAAGAAGAAGATATTGACGCTCGGTTTAAAATGGATCCTAAGTCTCTTTCTAAGATTTTCCACGCTGTCTAGGGTCGATTAGCCTCGTTTTTTCCTTCTATCTACTTACGTAGCTATCTTTGTTTATATATATATATATATATATATATATATATATATATATATATATATATATATATATATAAAACGATAGGAACAGACGGAAATAATAATATATAGATATATATCTTATTATATCGGAAATAATAAGATATATATATATATATATATTATTATTATTATTTCCGTCTGTTCCCATATATATATATATATATATATATATATATATATATTATAAGTATTATTATTATTATCATTATTATTATCATTATTATTTCCGTCTCTTCCTATCGTTCTATCTATCTATCTATCTATCCAAATCTGTTTGTGTCCATCTTTTTTTCTAATCACCAGTCTATATATGTATCTATCCACCTCAGTCTGTTCGTATCTATTTATCTATCTATATATTTATCTATCTTAGTTCATATATATCTAATTATCTCCGTCTATTCCAATCTTCCTCATTCCATTCTTATCTATCTATTTATCTATCCTAGCCTATTTATATCTATCAATCTTTTTGTCTATATCTGTTCATATCTACCTGTCTATGTCGTTTCGTTCATATCTATCGCCTTATTCTGGTCTGTTTGTATCTATCTATCTATTTATGTATTTATCTAATTCCAGTCAGTTATATCTATCTATCTCTCTATCAGACGTAGATAAATATGCTGCAATATCTGGACTCTTAACGATCTAAGGCAGCAACCTGCTGATTCACCGTCTCCCTGGTCTATACAGTTATTAGGTAACCAAGCAACAAGTCGTCTTCAATTTAAGTCTTTCTATGAGGTTGGGTAATCTTATCTCGTTTGATGAACACTGGTCGGCGAAAGAAAGTCACCGATAATAATATTTGTCTCTCTTAATTCAGTGCAGTCTCTACGATTAGGAACTGTCAAGCAAAACTGTCACCAAAACAGTAAACATGGGTTTCTTTAGTTTTTGAGTTCGTCTGTCCGTCTGGCTGGCTGGCTGACTGGCTGGCTATATATGTATGTATAAAGGTTACATCAATGAAGCTAGTGATATAAAAATTGAAACATCCGCTCCTTGGTATGTCTACAAAAAACATATTTTTATTTTCTCTAAATTTCCGCCTAAAGTAGGTTTTGAGTATGGGTTTAGTTTGCAATCTATGCCCCTAATTTGTGCCTGCTCGTTCTTTTGTAAATTCGGACGATCACTGCCAAACAAAAGGTGAGAGAGGTAACTTACACCTTCTTCAATGTTTAAATTGATCTCCCACAACGCAGCATGATTTAACTTTATCTGGTAAAGAAAAATTCGGCTAATCTGGCGACTCGAAGTGAAGTTTAGCATCATCATCATCATCATCATCATCATCATTTTCATCATTCTTTTATCGTCCGTCATTGGACAGACCTTCGCCACGTCTCTCTATAGTGGGCGTCGCGGAACCAATTTTTTCTGAACCTTCCCAGTTCGTCTCGCCATCTCATATTCTGTCGGCTTCAGTTCCCCGTTTGATCTCTGGGGATCTATGTTGTGAATCGTGATGTCCATTGGGTGTCTCTTATTCTTGCAACATGGCCAGACCATCGCGATTTGGGTTTCCTAGTGCTTTATATGACGTCTTGGACTCCTGTTTTGTCTCCTAGTATACTGCACTGTTTTGTGGTCTCTCCATTTGAGGTTGAGCATGATTCTCTCATGCGTGCATTTAGTATTATGTTCACAGTTTATGTAAATCGAAGCCTTCACTGAAAGTTCAAGGTATTCAACTCAGAAAGGATATGAACAGAAGAAGAAGAAGAAGAAGAAGAAGAAGAAGAAGAGCAACAGCAACAACAACAACTACGGGGGGGAGTAGAAGAAGAAGAAGAAGAAGAAGAAGAAGAAGAAGAAGAAGAAGAAGAAGAAGAAGAAAGTTGAAATCGTTTTTGTTCTTTTTAAATGTCTTTGTGATTAGATCGTAAAGGCGAAAGAGATTCTAGGAAAGGTTAAACCCTGAACTGAATGGACGTAATCTTTCGAAGTTGACAAGATTAATGTCATAAATGTTTACTGAGTCTTTAGAAGAAGAGTTTGTCTTATAATTGCAGGATTGAATTTCACAAAGTGTTTGGTTTCGCTTGGTTTCAGGTTCAATTATCTCTGAAATCATCGTCGGGGGAGAACTGTTTCTAGAGTCTTCTTGAAACCTCTAAATGTCTAAGTATACACAGACATCTATCTCTTCCCGAGTGCCTCTCTGTTATATTTCGTCGTTATGTTTACAGCCTCTGAGCCATAATCATGGTTACATTTGCATTTATAAACTTATATATAAATGTGGCCACCATTGTGGGACCGTCCGTCTGTTAGCGTTGCCCGTCTTCCTCTTTCTCTTTTCTTTCTCCCTCTTTCTTTTTTTCTTGTTTTCTCTTTCATTCTTTCTGTTTCCTTCCTGGCTCTCTTTTTCATCTATTTCTCTTTTCCTCTATCCATCCGTCTTTCCCTCTCTTTATATCTCTGTCATCACTGACAGTCTCCTTCATTCTTTCTACCTTTCTTTCTTCCTCTCCTTCTTTCTTTTTTCATCTCTTTTTTCTTTCTTCCATCTTCCTTTGTTCCCCTGTTCTTTTCATTCTTTCTTTTTTCTTTCTTTCCTCCTTCCTTTCTTTCTTTACGTCTCCATCTCTTTCCTTCCTTCTTTCTTTCTTCCTTTTCATCTTTATTTTTTCTTCCTTTCTTTACTTCATTCTTTTCTTCTTCGAGTCCTTCTTTCTTTCTTTCTTTCCCTCTTCCTCTCCTTTTTCCCGACCTTTTTTCTTTCTTTCTTTGCTTCGTTCTTTTTTAACTTCTTTCTTTCTTTTCTTCTCTTTTCGTCTTTCTTTCTTTCCTACTTCCCCCTTTGTTCCCTTCTTCCTTCATTTTCTTCTTTTTTCTTTTCAGCTTTAATATTTTTCCTCTCCTTTCTCCTTCTTAATTTCTTTCGTCCATTCTTCCTTTCATCTTTCCATTCATTCGTCCATTAAATTCATTCCGTTTCTTATTTGATCTATCTCGAGTACCCCGCCAATATAAGTCGTTTGCAAATATTTACATAAGTTGAAAACCTAGACGAACAGAGTAATTTGTTGTTAGCGACAGTATCACACTGACGAGGTGAAGAGGAGTTGGCTAAAGGAATGAGGTACAAGAAAACCAAGAAAAATGGTCACCGAGCGAAAGCGGGGGCGGTGGAAGTGTAATCTGACCATAGGTGGAAAAATCTGCGATCCTCATGGGGATTAAATATGGCTTTAGACATTTATTGCAAAAACTGTTATTTCCTTTCTTATTTATCAATATTTGATCTATTCATACTAGTGCATGGCCGTGCTGCGACAAATGGACGCTCGTGTACACACACACACACATATATATATATATATATATATATATATATATGTATATATATATATATATATATATATATATACACTTATGAAATCTCAACTACAAAATGTCAATATTTAGCTACAAATTCGTACTTTTTTTCAGAAGTAGTTTATCGCTGGTAAAATCAAATATGTTCTGCTTTTCTTCGAGGCATGGGTAGCATCTTTTTGCTATATCTTTTAATCCTGTGTGTTTGTTACGTGTTTCTATTTAATTATATGTTTCATTTTTCTTCTTTCAGTGTCCAAATATATTCTGATAAAGGTATGCTGTTTTTGTATCCTTCGGTTTGGCAAGAATGTCCGTGATTAGTGAACCTGATTTTAAAGCCAGATTATGATGTTCGCACATACATAGAACTTTAATTCATCAAGTTTTCCGATGGTATTAATAGTGGCTCGATAAATCACATTAGCTAGATTACATTTTTTGTCCATTTGGACGATTCTCGTTATTTTTAAAATTGCAATTCGTGTTTTTTTTTATCTTTTATTTTTGTTCGTGATTATTTTATTGTTGCATGATTTGATAATATTGCCAAGTTGTTGATGGACGTATCGAAAACTTTAAGGGTATTTTTATCAAATATTTATCTAAAACATGACCATTGGGGAAATGTTTAGTAATCATGTTTTAAAATTAATATTCCGATACAAGATTTTACATTTGAATTATAAGGTGGATTAAACCAAAACGTGTTTCTTTTTCTTTTGCTTTCCTTTTTTTTTTTCATTGGGAATGTTTTTTAATTTAGAGTTTAATTTGCTTAGTCTCAAGTCTTTAGTTTAAGTGTGGTTCTTTTATGCAAGATATTTTTATTATTTGTGGAATTTTTAGATGGTCTTTTCTCGATGAAATTCATATTTGTTTAATGATCCTAAGTGGGTCGTTAGAATTGGAGTGACATGTCAGTATCTTTCCAAAAAAGTTTATAAGAATTATTGTTTATTCTTACTGATTCAAATGATTTCTCATATGAATATATTTGATATTACATATACATTATAAACACTGGCAACTAGCTAACTATTAGATACCACCGGTACTTTCTCGATGATCTTTTAATAACTGTTGCATAATCTTTTAATAACTGTAATACATTTAAAAATTTCAGATTCTAAATCCAACAAGTGTAATACATTTTTTAATTCCAAGTCTAGAACCACCAGAAAAGATTTAGCGTAAAAAAACGTGTTATATATAACATCTCGGATTGATTTTATTAGAACTCACTTGGTATTCGCAGAAAAACGTGAAAGCGTTTGTAGTGATGATTTCATAAGTGTTTCTTGAAGTAGCTATATTTCATTGGATACATTGAGAATTTTGATTATAAACACAACTTCATATTTTCATCAATATATATATAGATAGATATAGATATACATACACACACACACACACACACACACATATATATATATATATATATATATATATATATATATATATATATATATATACTCATGTAAACTTTACATTTTTAACGCTGAGTAGGAAGATTACATCCTCAAAAGAATAAGAAATCGAGAGGAAAATCACCTAAGGATAGCAAGCCTTCGGTACAGCAAGTCCAACCTTCAAAACCAAGAAAATCCCATTAGTCCTAAAAATAAGTGTATACAACCAACGCACCTTCCCGATGGTCACCTACGGAGCTGAAACATAGAGCGTAACCAAGAGACTGACCCACAATGAGCACATGGAAGAATCATGTTCAACCTCACATGGTGACATCAAAATACAGCACAATATATCAGGGGGAAAGCAAGACCCAAGACATCATAGAATCCACAAGAAAACTCCAATGACAATGGGCTGGCCATGTTGCAAGAATGATAGACATCTATAGACATCATGACTCACAACATGGATCCCCAGAGGTCACATGCATAACCGAAGCCGGCAGAAAACAAGATGGAGAGACGAATTAAACAATTCAGAAAGTATTAGCTCCGCGACGCCAATGATAGAGACGTCTGGCAGATCCTTGGGGGGGTCTATGTCCAACAACGGACGTTAAAAGACTGATGATGATGACTACTCTGCCCCGTTTCCCCGTTTAGGGTCTAGGCCGCCTGCAAAAACTCCCCAGACGTTTCAGTCCTGAGCCAGTCTTTCTAGCTGTCCCCACATTTGCCGCTATACTTTATTGCTGATAGAATTAAGCCATCAAATTCAGAGCAATCTTCTGGGGCAGTTGTTGACAAACATCTGAATTCTCTTCTTTGCATTAATAGTTATATAGAGATATAGAGACAGACAGACAGGGATATGGTTGAATCAAAATGTTGTTTGGTTACCAAATAAAAATAAGAAAAGCCAAAGAAAAAGAAACACGATTGGTTTAATACACCTTATAAATCAAACGTAAAAAGTAATATTAGAAAATTATTTTTAAACATTATTACCAAACATTTCCCCACTGATCTTATTTCGCATGAATATTTGATAAAATAAAATACCCTTAAGGTTTACTAAATGGGCATCAATAACATAGCTAAAATTATCAAATCCCACAGCAATAAAATAATTACGAACAGACAATAAGAGATAAAAATAAACCAAGTTGCTATTGTTGAAATACTGATAATTGTCCAAATGGACAAAAATGTAATCTAGCTAATGTGATTTATGAAGCTACAGTTAATACCATCAAAAAACTCGATGAATCAAAGTTCTGTGTTGGTGTATTATTCGCCAACTTTAAAATCAGATATACTAACCACAGAAATTATACCCAGAACGAAGAATACAAAAACAGTACATCTTTATCAAAGTATATCTGGAAACTGGAAAAGGGAAAATCGACTCCGATAATTAAATGGAAACTCATAACAAATACATCAGTTTCCAAAATTACAACAAAAAATGCTATCTTTACCTCGAAGAAAAACTTAACGATGAACAACATCTAAACGAAAGGGAACGAATGCTAAATGCAGACAATTGAATTTTTCATCAAAGTATGTATTTTCTGAGGAGTCTTACTTTGTTGAGAGTATCTGTCGAAAGAAGCTTTTAAGGATTTATTTCAATAAACAAATTTAGAACTTTTTTCTATTCTTCTTTAATGTTTTCTCATGTATCCGCTAATCATGGGATTTTCTAGATTTGCACCACTAGAAATCCTTTCATTAATTCCTATATTTAATTTTATTTGTTTGTCATTTGTAACATCAGATTAGCGAGGGTGTGAAATTTTACTATTTACAATCGGGACCACCTTCTCTAGATTGTGCCAAAAGAGCTTTTAAGGTTCGTTGCTTCTTACAGACAGTCTCAGAGCATACCCGTGATGCAAAGCACATACCCAACTGTTACGCTATTCGTGTTTCTGTGGAGTTCGAGCTGCTTCTTTCACATATTCTCACTCACTTTGTCTAATTAGTTCACTAATTCAAAGCTGTTAGTAGCGTTAATAAACAATTATGTCTTATCTCATATGATGTTTTATTAAAAAGTCACCCGAAATCGTTCAAATGGAAACTTATTATTGTTTGAAATGGAGAGTAGGAGATGTTCCCATCAAGAAGATTGTTACCTTTGAATGGAAGTGGGAAACAGGAAATGATGCACTATTCATTAAATGAATAAATATGTGAAAATCTTCCCATTACTTGTGCAGATTGCAATATGACGAAATGCTTCCTCGGTCCAATCAGTAAACACGTGTAACTCACAACAGGAACAGCAAAGACATTGAACACCTTAAAAAAACACCTGGATAAATTCTCGGAGAATCGGGGGATTTCGTATGAGAATTATGAGGTGGAAATCAAAATAACTACCCGAAGTCATGGCCATTGGAAAGAATTTGGAACCTGGGAGTCCAGTCGAGAGGATCCATCAGGGGCCTGACTGAAAAAGATCTTCAAGTATCTTTTAATATGAACAAGCTTGGCTGTGTTATGGTCAAACTCTCTCGCTTCATTAAAATATCAAAAGTAAACAAAACAGAATTCACTTCTCCATACAATATGATCTGAAAAATCTGTTTCATTTCAACCCCTTCATTTATAGTTCCTGTAAGTTGACCTCAGTCAGGCTTTAGAATTGGAAGTAACTTCGTCATCAGTTTTTGCGTTCGTCACTGTTATTCATGCATGACGCCACTCATTTTTCCTCCCGTCATTGTCATCCGCCATTGTTACATACAGAAATAAAATCAAGATTCAATAGTAAGAATTTGACAGAAAAAAGAAAGGAAAATCCAACTCAACCTAATGGTTCTATCTGCTAATGACCTCGAGAGCAAGGAACAATGTTTTGTTTCCAATCATATTCGATACGCAAATTTGCTAATGTATATGAGAACGTATATGAGCCATTGAAACATTACTAAATACTATAATTTATTTGTAATTATAAATATCACGGTCGAATGAATACCTCAAAGTCATGGACGAATATTCGTCCGTGATTTTAAGGCATTCCTACTGCCTTTTTAAAATCCTCATGTTTTTATAGTGTTTAATGGTTCGATTGTTTTATTAACTCTTCTAATGACATCCTTACTACAAAGTAATTTTCAGAGAAATGAAAAATAAATAATATATATATATATATATATATATATATATATATATATATATATATATATATATATATATATATATATATATACTTACCATTATATGAAAATAATATTTTTCATAGCAAAAATTTAATGTTAACAAAAAATGATAGCGAATTCGAAAACACCGGTTGACACGACATGACGTCACGGAATCACACTCTCTCACCATCTCTCTCTCTCTCTCTCTCTCTCTCTCTCTCTCTCTCTCTCTCTCTCTCTCTCTCTCTCTCTCTCTCTCTTATCTATGTCTGAAATTCACACATCTCTGCCATTCGTACTTCAAACGTTCACTTAGCACTAAAGCCTCTGGGGTAGGCATGAACCAACCGGAATTAATTGAGCATGGATCCGACCTGAAATCCAATCACTTTTTTCGAAGCCAACTGTTGACCCTTTCACAAGACATAAAAATCTCGCGATATTATGTGGTGTGGACATATAACTACGACGGTGTGGATGTAATTGTGTATGGATCCGACCCAAAAGTAAATCACTCTTTCCGTATCTTATTGTCGACGCTTCTACGAAATTACATTCGAATTCGTTGAGTACTTTCGGAGATACAACGTGGACAGACAAGCAGACGAAAAGACGGACAGACTGATAGACGGAAAGAGACGACTATATATATATATATATATATATATATATATATATATACATACGTATATATATATATATACATATATATATATATATATATATATATATATATATATATATATATACCTCCCCAACTATATATATATATATATATATATATATATATATATATATATATATATATACCTCCCCAACTTCATTAACAGAGATGAATTTTTATCAGTGGTATATGATGTTTTGTATCAAGGGTGTGTTATAGATGCAAAAAACGCAAAAAAACATTTTAATGCTTGCAAAAAGCAAAGGAAAAAAAGCGTTTTTGGTACAACGTAGGGAAAGTGGTCCTGATTGTAAATTGTAAAGTTTCACACCCTCATATATTCGATGTTACAAACGGTGAATCGATAAAAAGAAATTAGAGAAAAAATAAGAGAAAAATAGAATTCGAACTGGGTCCTATAATCCGCTGAGACTAAAATATGTTTTTGTGCATCCGTAGTATACAGCATACCCAGGATACAAAGCACTATGCACCACTAGCTTCTATCCATTTATGTTTTATGATTTGTTGAAGAATTTTCCATTCTGCCATCAGATCTGACAGATATTCAGACGAGTATCCTTAGCTTAGCTTTTTTTTTAGATGTGTCTACATGCCTCAATTAGATGCTTTTCGGTCGGTCGGTCGGTTGGTCGGTCTGTTGGTTGGTCGATCCCAGTTATGTTAAACAATAAAAATAGGACGGAAGGAGGAAGTATGATATGATTTAAAGGTATGATGTCATTAGAAAGTGTGACGTCATTAAATGATGCAACATCTATTCCGAACCATTTTTATACCAGCTGCTAATAATGTCATAACAGAATATCCAAGACCCACATAAAAAACAAAACAGTCGCAAAACGCCAAAAATGTCCATTTACGGTTCTTAATGAAAGTAGTACTTGCAGAATATTTCCATATCCCAATATTTTACAAATCAATTGACTTAAAGAAAGCTTATTTACTCTTCTTTCTCTTCCTCCAGCTACTATTACCACCACGAATGGTTGACGCATGGTTGAACTTATGGTTCTTGTTATAAAACCATTTTGGGTCCATATGCTCTTCAGTGTTCCGAAATGTCGTGACTAAGTACAATACTTTGTTGAATAATGACTATAATCCTTAAAAAACAACTTCTAAAGGCCAAAGATCACAGTGGTCTGAATGAAGAGGAAAAAACAAAGAAGATATTCGTCTGACCAACTCGTGGAAGAGTGAAAATTTCATATATCAAAACCTTAGATAACATTAGGAAGGCTGAAGAGCGCACCAGTCAGAGAGGTAGATTTTCAAGCTCAAGAACCTAAAGTTCAATGAGGCGTCCACTATAAAGTCTAAAGCCTATTATTGTCAAATCACGTCACCCTGAGTAGAACAAAATTTCGGGTAAGAAGCATCTTATCGAGCATCACCTTTCTAGCAAGTTCCAAGTGATTCTAACTCAAAACACCTGAAAAACATCGACTTTAAGACGTAAAGTTTAAACACCATTATTTCAAGATCACGTGGCCGTGGGTGGAATATTTTTAAAAGCGGGAAGCATCTTATCAGGGAACGCCTTTTTACCAAGTTTCAAGTAGATCTGACACATAACACCTGAAATAAATCGATTTCTGAGAAACAATCTGGGGACAGACCCACCAACCGACGGACAGAGCCTCTTATAGAGATACAGGAAAGTCTCCAAAAATTGAGTATAAAGATACTCGTCCGAATAAATCTTAGAACAATGAAAAATTCTTTATGAGAATTTAAGAAAATATCAAGAAGGCTGGCAGGCTCAACGAATAAAAGGTAGTTCATCAAAATGATTATGAGGAGGAAAGAAATCATATTTTCTGACTGACCCTACACCTTGGAGGAGTATAATTCTTTTCCATTATATCAAGGCGACGTCGAGATAACAGAACCGACTGATCCGATCTTAGCAACAGAAATCAAGGCCTCTCATCCGGTCAGTCCAAAGCTGGGTCGTACGCAACGGTGAACAGGAGGAGAACAACTGAACAACATATGCTCGGGAAAAAATATAATAAACAATAAATAAAAAAAAGGTGGAAGGGAAGAGGAAAGGTAGATGTCTCCAAGAAAGTAAAAAAAAAAGAAGGAAAAAGAAAAAAAAATGAACGGACAGATCCTACCTACGGCGATGACGTAACACCAAGTGAAAGGTCAAAACGAGGCTGCAGCAGAACATACAAAATGTGCAGAATCACGTCGTTATGGCGGCACATATGTAGAGGAGGCTATTTTTAACCCGACCAGGGCAGCGAACTGAGCTAAAACCAGTGAATCACCCGGTGGTAGAAAAATGTATCACAACTCTCTCTCTCTCTCTCTCTCTCTCTCTCTCTCTCTCTCTCTCTCTCTCTCTCTCTCTCTCTCGTGTGCACAGGCTCTCTGATAAATTTATCTCCTTGCTAGATAAATCCGAACATATATATATATATATCACTTGAAATCTCAATCTTTTCATATCAATCCATGTAGCAATTACTCTATTCATATCCAAACCTTATATATATATATATATATATATATATATATATATATATATATATATATATATATACACATATATATATACATATATATATATATATATATATATATATATATATATATATATATATATATATATATATACACACACACATCAGTCTGTTCAGATTTATCTATCTAGTGCAGATAGATATACCAGAGGGCGCAATACGTGTAATCATAATGATACCAGAGAGACAAACCGTGTTTTGTGGGAGATAGATATATATATTTATGTGTGTGTTTGCGTGTGTGTGTGTGTGTGTGAGTGTGCTTGCGTGTGTGTGTGTGTCCCAATTAATTTAAACAGCTTCATTTGTATTTATATTTAAGGATTATTTGGAAATTTGACGTCCATATCTTTTAACACACACACATACACACACACACACATATATATATATATATATATATATATATATATATATATATATATATATATATATATATACATGTGTTTGTGTGTGTGTGCATGTGTGTGTGTATGTGTGTGTGTGTAAGTGTATGTGATGTGTGGACAGATTACATAGATACGGTGCATATATATATATATATATATATATATATATATATATATATATATATATATATATATAGATAGATAGATAGATAGATAGATAGATAGATAGATTCGTTGCAATTCATTCCTATAACCAATCATGCCCAATTCAGTGCGTTCTTTTCAATCTGTATATTTTGTCATTTCTTAGAAAAGTCTATGTGGATATGTGCGCAAATAAATGTCTGTGTACGTTGGTATATGTGTGTGTATGTTGGTATATGTGTGTATGAGTGTGTGTTTAAGTAATTTCAAATGTGTTCGTTCGTATCAGTCAGTTTCACTCAACTCTCGTATCTGTTTTAAGATACTTTTCTCTCTCTCTCAACCGGATCATTTCAAATCTAAGCTCGTTTACATATACGAGGGCTGTCCATAAAGAAACCGAACTTCTAAAACAGCACATCAGTGAGACTTCTTCGAATGTTCTCTGCTGTTCATGGTGTGTAGTGGTGACTCTAACCTCTGGTAAGTATTTGAGCTACACGCACTAGTTTGAATGTGTGTGCCGAGAGTTTGACTTTTTTCTGTTTTGTTTGTTTTGTTTTTTTTTTTCTTCCAGGCCAATGGACGACGATCACATTAAGAAACTGTATATCGTGATCCGTGGAAACCGTCGCCTGACTGTCCGTGGCATTTCCGAAGAGTAAAGGTCAAGTGACGACCCACGCAGATCATAGGGTGCAATTTCCCAGTGTAACCGTCATCCGTTGACTTTGAAAGAAAAAAAAAGACACATACGTTCATTCCAGTACGTGGAGCTCAAATACTGACCGTCGTAGCGTGATGCAGTTTTATTCTTGCGAAAGGATAAAGTCACAGCTACATAATCGAATAGTAGTGAGCACTGTAAAACGTCTCATTGAGGCACTGTCACAAATTTTTAAATTTTTCAACATGATCTCCTTCTTTCTCTCAATGCACTCAACCCAACGTTTCTTTATTGATAGCATAGATTGAACATGATTAATTTTTATTGTTTGTGCACTAGAGAATGCATGTCTGGATCCAATGAACGTGGATACGATCCAAACGTTTGGGATCTAGCATTTTCGGCTTCATTTCTGGCTATCATCTAGATCAGGGAAAGAATATGAATAATATTTTTTTAGGCGTCTGAGCAAAGAACGATTTAGCGCAACAGAGGGGTGTGGGCCTGACATTATACACTCTGCAATGTAGCACTAAAGATCTTACTTAGCTTTGGGTTTCTTAATTTCAATAATCTAAAGCTTTTCTATTTTTAGGTTCACTAACATCTCTAACACCTATTGCCGTCACTAACTATCCGACGAACTGACATACTGAAACAATGTTTGCTAAGTTAGTTCTTTTGGAGCAAAATCTTACTTCGTTTTAATGCATTAAATTCTCCTATAAATCACTGAAAGGCTGACTAAACAAAACTTCAATGAAATGGGCTTTTAAAAGAATGCTCTGAATGGATCTGAAACATGGAACCTAACCAAAAGATTGACCCTCAAACTGAGAACCGTGCAATGTGCACGGGAGAGAATCATGCTCATCATTGCATGGAGAGATCACAAGACAGCACAGTATATTGGAGAAAAAAACGGGAGTCCGAGATATCATATGAATCATTGGGAAACTCCAATGGTAATGGGCTGGTCATGTTGCAAGAATGTCAGATAACCGCTAGATATCACAACTCACGACCTGGATCCCCATGGATCATATGCAAAACAGTGGCCGGCAAAATATAAGATGGCGTGATAAAGTAGACAAGCTCAGGAAGTATCAGCTCCGCACCGCCTATGATAGAGAGGTCTGTTGAATTAAGGGGGAAGGTCTGTGTCCAACGACGGGCTCTAAAAGGCCCCTGCTGCTGCTGCTGCTGATGATGATGATGATGATGATGATGATGATGATGGTGATGATGATGCCAAGAAAAACAACAGTATCAGATTGTAGTTGTACCTTCAGTTCTGGGAAAAGAGGCAAATAAATCTCAATTACTTTTCTATGCGTCATTATCAACGATTTATTAGGTCGTTATGCACAGAAACCCCACTCATAGAGGTACAGTAGTAGAATGCTAACATCCGGTTCTATCCACTGCCACGTCATATCAAAAATCTTTAAAATCGTACTTGGTGCCTCTGCGCTAAGCACACTGCACAAGAGCTAGGATTGGGGAACTTATCTCCGAAGCTAAATGGTTACAGCCAAATCACGTTGGATTCAACGGCTATTGTATGATCACCGAAGTAATGCAACGACGAGCCTGGTCAGAATCTTGATGGGTTATGACAGCATGTGTGTCACTCATTTTAAAAGCATATAGAATTTACGTTGGCATCCTAAGTTTGAAATAATCCACACCAGAAATTTAACTTTTAGAAATTAAATTCAACAGATTTGTCATAACAACCAGTGTTGCCTATCTATCGCTTTTTGCACTATATTTAGCGCGTGTCTTGTTTTGGCAGGGCAAAAAGGCGCTAAATTAGCGCGGACGTGATTAAACATTTTAGGCATTTGGGGTCGTTTTTGCGTATTGTTGGTGTGTTTTGTCCATTTGGAAAAGGGAGGCAATTTTTCTTTCAATTTAGCGCTCTTTGGCAGTCAAACTAGAACTAGACTGTTTTATTTTTTTCGGTGGCAGGATTGATAACAGCATAATAACGTTTTTATTAAAAACGAAATGTGGTAGGTGGCCATTGTTTAGGAAACCTGTCAGTGAGAGAGAGAGACGCAGGGGAGTGTTTCCAAGTGCTTTCTCTCTGTAAAGGTTACACGAACATACTGAAAGGTCGCTTAGTATTCTTGCGTGTTCTCTATGATAATAATAGCGGAGAAAAGTAATGCAGCTCGACAGAATTAGCTAGGGTTTTCAATGTTGAAGTTGGTAGATTTAATAATTGACGACCAAATTTGATTTGTTGCTATAAAACCCTTTACCCCCAAAAGCGTAAGAGGATGAACAGAATTGCAGGAATAAATGCTGGGGTAGGGTATGGTTGAGAGGGCCATTAGGGAATACCAGATGCTGTAGGCAAAAAAAAGCTTGTTTATTTTTTGTTTTGTTTTTTTTTTGTTCTTTTTTGATCGTTGAGAATAATTCAGAAAATGAAAGATGTACTAATGTAATTGCATTTTTTTTTTTAGATTCAATTATAATAGAGGTAGGTCTGGTTAGTCGTTCAATCAAAACCGTGATGCATGTCGTGTTGGACATGATGAATTAAAAAGAATGAAAAAAAGGTGATCAATGAATAAGTAATAAGTAATTCTTTTGCCTTTTGTTTGGGCAGTGATCACTAAAAGGTCTGAATCTTTAGAAAAAAACAGGCAGACACAAAAAAGTGATCAATTTAGTATAAATTTACATTGTAGATTGAACTTCCCACTAAAACCCTCTTGAGGGGGTTTCAAAAAACAAAAATACCGTTTCCGTAAGCATAAGGAGTAAATGTTAAATTCTCAGAGCTCTGGGACTACACACATAATACCAACGTGCATACATAGCCAGCCAGCCAGACCGACTTGAGAACTGAAGAAACCTATATTAACAATTTTGGTGACAGTTTTGGTCTGCAATTTCCAAAATCATTGGAGGTTTTTGATCCTTTAACGCCAATGGTGTCTCCCTAAGAATCGGACGGATTTCCAAGTAAGATTTCAAATTCAAACATAATGCTACTCAAAGTGCTGATGACGTCAACAAAACATTTCAAGTGAACACTTCTGCAATGCGAACTGTTCAGCGTTGTCTAATTAGTTCAGGTCTTGAAATATAAATACCAATAATGGATATCGAATGGGGTCTAAATGTGTTCATTATGATGAAAAAATATCGACAGCAAGGGCCAACGACCCACGAGCAATGGTTCCAGTATTAACTGGAGACCTTCGGCCTTCATCGGCAACCATACCACGCCATCTCAGGACAAGAGAAAAATTTGAAATGTTGGAGAAATGGTTATTACGTGAAGTGAATAAAATGCTCCGTGATAATTCCAAACGTCACAACTCTCTATTGATAGAATTTGGATGAGACATCTTGCAGTGACCTTCAAATTCACTTGACATTTCTTTTGCAGATTATCATTTTTACAGCTATTTTTTGCTTCCATTGAATTCGTGACTACTAAGCATAACATCTTTTATAGAGATCATATCATTAAATGGTTGTTGGAAGAAGATAACTGATTAAAATGGGTTTTTTTTTATCAATTATTCATCATGTTATTGGGGTTTTTTTATCACACCATCCTTCATCGTACAATTTAGCAAGCAACATTTCAAGTGGTGACGGTTAAGTGTCCCATTTCTGGAGAGGCAACTCCCGCTAGAGTATGGAGGCTGCTGACAAACTCCCGGTTTCTGTTGCATACGTCAGATTAATCATACTTGCAAAATCTGCTCCAGATCAGGATTTTATTCCTACAGATTTTTATGACCATTCCCTTGGCAGTATGCTAGTCTTACAAACGGATACCTCCTCCATAATCACACAGCTTAGAGTATACTCAATAAGCTGCTGAATGCACAGAGATTTTTTTTTCCTAAATGAGCGTTTTCAACACTCTTCGCTCATACCAGGAATCGAATCCAGATCCTTCAGCGAGTGAGACAGACGGGCTAACATTTACAACATCCAAGTGGTTATATAGACAAGATAAGGATTAAATATTCAAATGATCAGCCCTTTAGCTCTATTGGTAGGGCCTCCACGGGTGATACGTATATAGCCAGGCAGACAGATTTAAAAACTGAAGGAAGCTATGTTGACATTTTGGGCTGACGTTATCGAATAGTAACATTAGTGTGTTTGGGAGGGGGGTCGCTCATACCAAACCCAGGACCTTCTGCGTATGAAGTAGACGTGCTAACCATTGCACTGTCCAAGCAAACAGAACATCGTATATAACAACCTGATACTTATAAAAGTAACTTTATTTCTAAAGGAACCATTTTTAATTAGACTAATGTTAACTTCCAACATCGCCTCAATTTTTCTTGGCAACATAAATCAATACCTCTTTGAAGTTCGTCAAGTACGTTCGGCAGTCATTCCTGGGCTAACAATTAGTCTATCGGGAGAATAATGACTGATTTGAAGTGTCAATATTTAGGAATTATGCATCAATTCGTAATCTACAAAATCAGAAAGGAGACAGGCCTGACTGCTGCCGGGCCAAACTCAACTCCTAACTCTATTCCGACTGAAAATATCTACAGCAACTTTCGTGTTGGCTATTTGTTAGTCGTATCGTTGAAACCGCCTGATTGGATGAATTTTAACTTCATTTAATCAAAACAAGGAAATAAAACAACTATTTTTCACAATCAAGAGTTGATGTTATCAAAATGAGATCAAACTTTGATTTCTTATTAAGCAATACCACCGATTCGGGGTAACATATGAAACTAATGAAAAAATATATAGAAATATACTTTCTTAGCATCAGTGTTTATTTATTACATGATTTTTCGAAGATATGTAAGATTTTTTAGTTTGGCTCAGTCGGTAAGTGAGCTGCCTGCTGATCAATCGTTAGAGATTTCAAATCACTGCAGAGAAATTTTACTTTTATATATCGATTTGTTTTAATGTAGTGGGACAGACAAACTGTGAATCGTTTACTCTTCTAAATCAAGTGAGGATTGTTCTTGTTTTTGTTGTTATGGTGGGGAAACGGGGTTAAATCCAGTCTCCGCCTTGGATTTGAGTTAAGCAATTGCAAACACCTTCTTTCGTGAAGGTATGAACCTTTCTTGCTGTAAAAACAGCATTTGACGACATTAATCTTCTTAATGAATATATATATATATATATATATATATATATATATATATATATATATATATATATATATATATATATATATATAATGATACAAAAAAACATTAAAAAAATCGTCCAGTTAACATTGAGATACTTTTGCTTCTGGCCTAAAAAACGATAATCAATGATTAAATCAATATTAATCTGGGATAATTAAGAGAAATCAAAAGGGAAGAGAGGTAACAGTTTTTTGAAAAAAATGGTTGTAGCGTAAAAAGAATTCCCCTTCTTATATTTTCGGATTGCTTCGTCAAGATAATATTCTCTTTATTGGCCGATGAGTAATCGGTTAAGTATCAATTATCAGACGGATGAGATCAAGACTAGTTTTTGCAACCAACAAAACTCTTATTTAATGAGGATCCTCCAGTCGGGCATGGTTGGGGGGGGGGCGAAGCATTATTACGATCAAAGCGCCCCAGCAGTACCTTACAATGTCATCGGACCTTTGTTTTCCATCACAATCTGAGGGTACGAAACGAAAATATATATATATGTATATATATATATATATATATATATATATATATATATATATGTGCGTGCGGATGTATGTATGTGTGTGTTGTGTGAGGAGATTTACAATGTATTTGTTACTGAGCAGTTTCACGCAGCCTTAACGATCGACGGACAACTGTTGTTTTTTCTGTTTTTATCCTGTCTTGATATACAACTACAGTATTGTTCCTTCGTATAGGTTTTGGTGGTGTATGAAGATATATATATATATATATATATATATATATATATATATATATATATATATATATATATATATAATATATATATATATATATATATATATATAAAGATATATATATATGTATTGTGTATATATATATATACATATAGATAGATAGATATATATGTATGTATTGTGCATAAATATATATATATATATATATATATATATATATATATATATATCCATATATATATATATATAGAGAGAGAGAGAGGGAGAGATATGTATGTATTGTGTATATATATATATATATATCTATAAATATATATAGATAGATATATATATATGTATTGTGTATATATATATATATATATATATATATATTGCGTGTGTCTGTGTTGGCGTTGTATGCTCTGCCCTCAATATGATCAAGTTGAGATTTTATCCAAATCGGCGACTCTAATTTTGTTATAGCTTTTGTAAAGCGCGACCGATTCTAACAAAATCTTGCAGAGACCGTTATTCTGAATAACGTTTTTAATTACATTGAATCATGAAAATCGCTCCGAAAACCGCTACATACAAACTTCTAGGGAATTTTTACTTCGAAATTGATGTAATGCAATGCGTGCTTCAACAATAGAAGTTGATTGCACCAAAATTTCCATATACTCTCAATTTGACCCTGCAAAATGTTTTCTTCCTAAACAGGAACACCGGCTCCTAATTTTGTAAACATATAACAAGAAATTCAGTATTGGAAACGGGAAAAGATTTTAAATCGGGAACAGATGATTCATATTAAAAAATAAATTATCTCTATTATATATGTCTCCATGGCACAGTTGGTTTAGGTGTTTATCTTGTAATCGATAGATTTGTGGCTCAAATCTGCTCACGAACTACCTTCTTTTCAAAACAATAATAGTTGTAGTAGAGAACGTCGTGTGTTCATCCATATATATATATATATATATATATATATATATTGAAGAAAACAGGACCAGGGAGAAAAATGCGTTGCACAATGTGTTGATATAATCGTGAAAACTTTTGAAATTCTGAACAAGAATATTATTACATAAAATAGACGAAAGAATCTCAATGCCGTCATAAAATTGAACAATCTTATTCTACCAAATTTAGTTACATGTGGGTACATGTCACTATAAATAGCTATTTTGTGTCTTTTTTATGTTTGAATATCATTGTTCGGTATTTCTTGAAGTTTTTTTACAATTCTATTAACACTGTGTGCAGGTACGCATTATGTAAGAGTGTGTCTGTCTGTATTGTCTCTGTGTGTCTCAGTATGTGGTGTTGTCGTTCGGCTAGAAAAGGCGAAAAAATTTATTTTTATTATTTTCCCTTCCAGCCGTTCACTTCTCTATGAAATTTCTGAAATAAAAAAAAAAAAAAGAATTGTTTCATCCCAACAGAATTGATCAGATTTTCCGTATCTTTTCAAAGCTTTCCAAAAATAAATCCAACCCTTTGTTTACTCCTAAAAATACCGCATTTTTAACCAGCGGTATCATCAAAAATAAAATTCAAAATAGATCTGCGTTACGCGAAGCCACAGCTGTTTGTGATGGAAAGAGGTGACCGTTAACCCATCAACTGCAGATGACTGGTATTTCAACAATTGCAGCCAGGATCGACCCTTGGATTCTAGGCGCCCTGGGCAAGCTGAACTTCGTAACCGAATGTAAAAAGGGATTAAAACAAGAACCATAAGTTCAAAGACCTGTCAATCATCCTAATAATAGTAGCAGAAGGAGGAGGAAGAGGAAGGAGAAGATGAGGATGTTTCAACGTAAGGTCTGGACCAAGTTTCATATCAATTCAACCTGATACAGCTGAAAGTAAAATATTGATGACTGACTCAAAAGTGTCTTATAGCGATGCGGGGACGCATCCAAAATAGAAGCTATCGTGGACTTGGTGTAAACCTAGCCTAGTTTAGTGCACTATTTTAGATGAGAAAATCTAGCAATTTTTAGCCATCAAGGGGGATAACTTTCGACAGTGTTTATGCTGGTCGGTTTTAGCACCAAATTCGGTGCCTGGCTGAGCTTGACGACGGTCATGATAATTTCCTTTGCCTATTGATCCTTTCAACACGACAGAACTCATGTACAATCGACCCTTCCACATAATGTTACAAACGAACACAGAAACAAGCAGAATAAGTTACGGGGTCAAAGGCCACTCTTACTTCTATTATGACTAAAGATGATTTCTGTGACCTCTGTATTTTATACGTAATAAATGAAGTCGTGAATATATGACTTGGTATTTTGATTCAGTTATTGTGAGAGCCGTCTTGCAATCAATAGGTCGTCGTTTCAGATGACCGTAGGGAAATATCAATTTCATATATCTGTTTTGTTTAACGTGATGGCTCAATTAGAAGACGAATTGTGATAGTTTCATAGGAATTTAACGTTTTGATGTTTATTAAACATCATCTGCAGAACAATAACATTGGGAAGGACTATTTGTTTTAATATAGGAGTTCAAATTGGCAGAAAAGCTCTTAAAAAAGCTTTGCCTCTGTGTGTGCGCGTATGTGTGTGTGTACAGTTGCACATGTATGTACTTGTGTGGACGATTGTATGTACGCTTGCATAAGCGCATGTGTGTGTGTGTGCATCAGTTTGTGTGTATATGTGTGTACGTATTTGTGTGTGCGGATATATGTATGTGCGTGTGCGTCATTTCAAATCACAGGAGGAAAATGTGAATTTTAAACATCTGTTTTATTCAACATGGCAGAATAGACCAACAATCAAGAGTTTATCCCCCTCCCCAGAATTTGGTGAGGATTGTTCTTGTTACAGAGTGGGGTGGATGAGTCAACTACATCTTGGACTGAAATTTGACATAAAGTCGTCCGTAGCTTCAAGTTGAAAAATTCGTTGTTTAGAGAGAAAATAAACTGATAAACGCACCACTTCGTCCAATCAAAGTGTGCGCTACATTTAGAACATGACAATTGAGCTTCACCCTGCTGTGGGTAATGGGTTAATTCATTTATTTTTCCTTTTATAGCGATTTTTATAGTACCGGGAAGTTTCGCAATTATACAATGAATTATCCAGACTAGTATCCTCACATTTTTGTTTTGAACTCGTGGTTCTGTTTGGAGCAACCCTCACTTTCTCAATGGTCTTCGAATTTCTGAGACGAAATATGATTATTATTCCAATAAATGGGCTGTTATTTTCATCCTAGTTTTTTCATTAATATGTTTTGGCCGGATCGGGGTCTTCGTCATATGTATTTCGCTCCGGTATTATTATAACAGTCAGCATTGTCTTACTCATTTTCCAATGTATAATTCTTTGTTTGATTTTCCAACTTTATGGTTGCAGCGTTGGTGAGAACACGCAGGGGGAGATAACTTGATCTGCTTCAAAAATAACCAGAAAATCAAGAACGCTGAGTTGAAGAAAATAGACTATCACATCTACCCGAGAAAACGAATCTCCGTGAGATCCACGAGAGAAGAAAGAACTAAAGCGAAGAATACCACCTCGTTTGATGAGTTTTTGGCAGAGCAAACTCAATATTCAAGAACAAAAGGATCCAATCAAAAAGAAGGGTCAACAATTAATCCGTCCTCCTGATAGTCACTCATGGAGCTGAAACATAGAACCTGACCAAAAGATTGACGCTCAAACCAAGAAACACGTAACGTGCACGAGAGGATAATGCTTAACATCACGTGGAGAGATCAAAAGACAGCACAGTATATTGAAGAAAAAAAAAAGGTCAGAAATATAGAATCCATTAACAAAAAAAAACTCAAATGGTGACAAAATGGTCGTGTTGCAAAAATGTGAATCAAAAGCTGGACTTCACGACCTGGGTTCTCAAAGATCATATGTGAGACAGTGACCGAAAGAAAATAAGATGGAGTTATCATCATCATCATCATCAGTCTTTTAGCGTCCGTCGTTGGACATAGACTTTCCCCAGGATTTGCCACACTTCTCTATCATGGGCGTCACGGAGCCAGTACTTCCTGAACTTGTCTAGTTCATCTCTCCATCTAATATTTTGCCGGCCTCGGTTGCGCATATGGTCTCGGGGAATCCATGTTGTGAGTCGTGATGTCCATCGATTGTCAGCCATTCTTGCAACATGGCCAGCCCACCGCCACTTGAGATTTTTTATGGATTCTATGATGTCTCTAACTCTTGTCTTTTCCCGGATGTGTTTAAAACCTTGACAAATTTCGGAAATATTGGCGCCGGGAACCCCGAGAGATCTGGCGAATCTTGGTTAAAGGTTTGTGTCCAACGACAGACGATAATGTCTGATGATAATGACGATAATGATTCTATTGGAAAACGAATTGAGAAGATTCGTGCAGGATAAACATTTCGATGTTTATTGACATCGTCATCAGAACAATATCATTGACATTGTTTAAATATAGGAATGCAAATAGGCAGAAAAGCTTTTAAAGGAGACTGTGCCTTTATATGCTTGTGTGAGTGTGTGTGTACAGTTGTGCCTGCGTGTGCTTACAAAAGTGAGTGTATACATGCATACGTAAATGCATGTGCAAAAAAAGTAAGTTAAAGTGTCAATTCCTGAAGGGACAACCCCCAAAAGAGGACGACTCCTGGTTTCTGTTGCATACACCAGCTTAGTGATCCTTGCAAGTCTCAAGTCTGGCCGAGACCAGAACTCTATACCTACGAAATTTGTTTTTGTTTTTATTTCATGACCACCCCCTTAGCGGGATGCAAGTCTACCTAAAGGTATAACATCACCCTAATCACACAGCTTAGAGTGTACTCAATTAACTAATGAGCACGTATGCATATATGCTTCAGTGTATGTGAATATGTGTATGTACATGTGTGTTCATTTTTGTGTGCGTGTGTGTGAGTGCGCGTATGTATATGTATCTATGTTTGTGTGTCTGCTTTTCTCTATGTTTATACGTGTGTTTATGCTTCCGTATGAACATTCGTGCGCATGTGTGTGTATGTGTCTGCGTGCGCGTGTACGTATACGTGTGTGTCTGTTTGTATCCATAAACTGCTAGATGATCTGAGCAGAAAATTGGTATTACAAAATGCGAGTATCATTTTCAAAAAAAAAATCTATTACAACATCATAACATCAATGATGTCTCACCTTTTGACGCCGTCACGTCATACCTCTTCCTTCCTTCTTTCCTATTTCCGTTGTTTAACATAAATGGGATGGACTGACACACCGACTGTGAGATGTCTACTAGAGATGTGTGAACGCATCTAAGAATAACATTCGAAACGAAGGAAAGAGTGTTGGACTCGCATAATCTCTAATATGAATGAGAATGTCACAAAGAATTTTCGTCACAAATGGAGAGAAGGTCTGAGGCAACCGAGATACAGTTTAATCGACGAATGAACGTTGTGTGTAACAAATGGTGAAAGTTTAAGGAGAGTATAAAGACTGACTGATGCAGGGGCAAAGTCTAGTCTAACTTCTATTCTGTTTTAAGATAATTACTGCAGCTTTTGTATTGCATATATAATGGGTAACAGGTTATAACAAGCCTATCACAGACCCTTCTCAATTCAGACCAAACATGACTACCAACACGGAAACAAATACTTTCCTTCCTACTCAAACTAAACGAACGAATAACAGAGAAATATCCCCAATTCTGTCCTCGACAGTAAACAGTAAAACCTTCTGTAAACCGCTGCAAATCTTTCTCTGAAAAAGATGACTAGCAACCGTCGAAATGCATCGAAACATGCCTACGGAATAATAGAAAAGTTTTTAGATGTAACACCTGCTTCCTCTCAAGTTTTTTTCTCGTCACCTTCCAATTTTCACTCTCATCGACATTCTGTGGAATCACTTCACATCCACAATACAGACATATATATATATATATATATATATATATAACTGTTTTGTTTTTAAAATACCCAAAACGGCGACATGATAAACAATTGATGATCCCAACAAGAGAAAATTTATACATTGTACCATAATAAAAAGAAAAAATGTATAGGGAAAACAGGAAGAAAAAAACACGGAAGAAAATTACATAAATTGTATTGACAGATATTGGGAAATGGGTGACTGATGTGACACAGAAATATTATTGAAAAAGTAACAAAGAAAAGGAAGCTGTGGAGAGCAGTAATCGCCTACGTCCTAAAGGGATATGAAACATAGGGGTAAAGAGACCACCATCATTTGTGTTGTAGTTGTATGGAGAGTTCCATTGGAATTGCAAGGAATTATTTCGGTAATCAGAAAAGAACCTTCGGTAATACATTTAGTATCATCATCAGTCTTTTATCGTCTGTCATTGGACATAGACCTTCCCCAGGATTCGCCACAATTCTCTATCATTGGCGTCGCTGAGTCAGTATTTTCTGAATTTGTCTAGTTCATCTCTCCATCTTGTGTTCTGTCGGCGTCGGTTTCGCATGTGGTCTCTGGGTATCCATGTTGTGAGTCGTGATGTCCATCGGTTGTCTTTCATTCTTGCAATATGACCAACCCACTGCCATATGCAACGCACGCATGAGAGAGTCATGCTCAACCTCATATGGAGAGATCACAAGACAGCACAATACATCAGGAAGAAAACGGGGGTCCGAGGCATCACATTTAGTGTATAATGTGCTAAATCATTTTAGGCTTGCACCAATAGAATATATTAGGATGTATTAGATGTGTTCACACACACACATTTCTAGAAGAAGTTTTGTCGGTCTCCTGCTAACTGAGGTCCTCAAAAAACAATCAGTTATTCTTTTCTTTCCAATCAATTATTGTGAGGGGTATGGGATGTAAAGAGCGTTTTGTTTTTCAAGATTAAGTCAAGAATTTTTTAACGTCTCATATCACGGTGTTTATTGTCTCATCAAAATAGTATTGAACGAATATGAATTATAAGTTGTACAAATAGTTAAGTTAAGGGAAGAATCGTCAAAATTAATAAACAATAGACACTGAAAGGAGAAACCATAGAGAAGGAGGAGGCCCTGCTGTTTCAATTAATTCATATTTTTCTTCCTTTTTTTCTTTATTGCTCTAATTTTCTGCAGTGTGTATATTTACTTACTATTTATACAGAGAGAGAAACCGGGAAAACAAAGGAATCAGAATAGACGGTGAATACCTAAGTAACTCAGATTTGCAGACGACATCGTCCTTTTTGCAGAGAACCTCCAGGACCTCCAACTAATCATAGACAAACTGAACGAAGAAAACAAGGCGGTTGGCCTTTTCATGAACTTCAGCAAAACAAAGGTCATGTACAACTAACATACCAGAAATAAACACACAACAATCAAAATGGAAAACGCAAAGCTGGACAAAATGAACCACTACGTCTACCCAGGACAAGAAATCTCCATGAGACCTTCAAAAGAAGAAATCAATCGAAGAATCACTGTAGGGCGACAACTTCCAGTGGAGTGAGCTCAACCTTCAAGAATTAAAAAACCCTAGTTGTCCTGAGAAAGAATGGTATACAACCAATGCATTCTCCAGATAGTCACTTATGGAGCTGAAAAATGGAAACTAACCAAGAGACTGACCTGCAAACTGAGAAGCATACAACGTGCTCATGGGAGAGATCATAAGACTGCACAACATAATAGGGAAAAAACACGAGTCCGAGACATCATAGAATCCATTAGAAAACTCAAATGGCAATGGGCAGGTCATGCTGTAAGAATGAACTCACAACATGGATCCCAAAAAGATCAAATACGGAATCGAGGCTGGCAGAATAAGAGATGGCTAGACGAATAGGACGGGTTCAGAAATTGGTTCTGCGATGCCTACGATAGAGAAGTGAGGCGAATTCTGGGGAAGGTCTAAGTTCAACGACGGACGTATAAACACTAATGACGATGATGATGATGATATTCCGGTGTTTGTTTGATGATGATGATGATGATGATGATGATGAGGAGGAGGAGGAGGAGGAGGAGGAGGAGGATATTTCGGTGTTTGTTTTTTTATCTTTCAATGTCTCCATTGCAATTTCCCTGTCAGTGGTCCCCCTTTATCCACGACTTTCCTTCCAGCCCCCTTTTTGTGGTTCTTTTTTCACTGGTCCCTTCTTACTTACGCTTTCCCTTTCAGTGGCCCGTCTCATTTGTGGATTCCTTTTTAGTAGTCTTCCTTATCTAATATTTCCCTTTCACTGGTCCCTTTATCTGCAGTTTCCTTTCAGTGGCCCCTTTTTGTCTGCGGTTGTTTAACTGTGACATTGTTAATTATTAAATATCAAAAGTTTTTTTTAGATATTTTATTTTAAAGATATTGTCTCTCAATTTGTGTCTGGTCGCGTTCACTCTCGTTCTTTGAACAAAAGACGAAAGTAACTCCTTAATTGATCACCGATTTTTCGAATTTGGAATTGATCAACCCCAATATGACATGCTGCCAGAAGACAATAATCACCTTAGAGTTTCTATTGGATCGCTAACTAGACCTGTGTGTTGGCAAACTACGACCCCTGAGCGAAATCTAACTTCATTTCGTCACACCCGCTGTCTGTTTTCATCCTCAATCCAATTTTATTGAATGTATGACGGTCAGTATTGAAAAATCGAACAAAACGCTTATTTTTGCAAATGAATCGATATTTTATAGCTTGTTTTCACAAATGAATCAATGTTTTATAGCTTGCGTTTACAATAAATCAATGTTTTATAGCTTGTTTTGCAAATTAATCGATGAATTATAGCTTGTTTTGCAAATTAATCGATGTTTTATAGTTTATTTTTGCAGATGAATCGATGTATTATAGCTCATTCTCATAAATGAATCCATATTCCATAGCTCATTTTTGGAATAGAGCCAAAACTTAATTGGAATAAACGTCTTAACGCTATGCAAACTATTTCCATAGCTTTGTGCTATGATTCTTCCATTTTCTATTCGCCTTTGTCCTCAAGACATCAAACACTTCTAATCCCACCCATCTCGTGACGTTTGCTGTCCTCTACACGAAACTATAAATGCTGCCCAATGAAAGAGGTTCTTATTTTCCTATAATAATGACGATATTTATTCCCAGTACACCCAATATTTATGGAGTGATCAGCGCAAGAAGCATATACAGGGTGTTTTATAAAAAAACGCAACCCATAAGGAGAAAAGGATATAATTAAAACTAACGTAAATTTCATGCTACAATATTAGTCATGTCGCAACACTGTGCTTAGAGACAACAGTATTTAGTAGTTAAAATGATTGCATCACTCGCTAGCCTCGTTTGAGCATCCATTCTATTATGTTGTGTCAGCTGCGTTTTTTCCCTGTGTAACGTTTATGTAATGAACTTGCATCTAGGCTGAAGGAAATTACTTCCAACATCTGTCTTAAAGTTAACAAGAACGGAGTTCTAATTATATGTCTACGTAAAGGAAATTATGTGTCTATGAAAAGGAAAATGTGGATAAGGGGGTTCTTATTAAAGGTAAACCGCGGATAGTGGTGACCACTGGAAGGAAAAAAAACGTGGGTAAGGGGGGCCACTAGAAAGGGAAGTCCAAATTATATCTAACAAAAAAATTTAATCTATAATCCAATGCGAGTGAACACTGATGACATAATTCAACAAATATCATGAAAATCGATTTTTAGAAAAATAAATGATTGTTCTTTGATGCCAAAAAAGAAGACATCACTTAAAAGGAAATTGTTGATATCTTTTCTATCGTAAGAATTGATTTTAAAAAAAAGATTTTCGTTGACGTCAGTTAACAGGGTACAGACAAAACGACGCATCAAAGAATGCGTGTGTAATTAGCATCTTTTTTGAAATTTGCGTCTTCAAAAGATAGCATTTAGATTTAAAACAATTTTAATACAACTTGTCAGAAATTAGATTAGATTTGAATTCTCACTCCTACTCCGAGGTCTCGTCAGTTCCGCTGGGATGGATCACTCCTTTGCTAAAGACGCCGGTGATCTTGGCATTGTGGTTGTAAAAAAACGCCCTGATTCTTTCATACCTCATCCTTGCTCTCCTTAGATATGTTCACACTTGGTATTGGTACTATATGATTAGAGAGGCTGTTCAAAATCGGTGCTATGCGCTGTGCTAAGCTGTTTCTTCTTGGCTCTGTTTTACATCTCTTTATCTGGAGTAATTTTTCGTTTCACTTCGTCCTTGTCTGTTTTACATATAACTCAATCGTCGGTGCAGCTGTTTCGTTCATCCCCAATCTCATGTATCTTAGCGAAGGTGAGTCCAGTGATCTATTTCGTCCTTCGATTATTTTCTTTTGATATCCCGGGACCATTCCAGTGACTCTCCCCTTTACTGATTCTATTGCATTGATCATTTAGAGGCTCCCCACACTTACTTATGTTTCCAGACGAAGACAAACCAGTTCCTTCATACAACAGCAGAAACATTTTATCGTTAAGGAATTTAAATGGTCCTCCAGGAAACACCCATCCTGATGTAAGCATAATGGTTGCATCTTTCTTGTCACTCTCCTCTCTACTGATTCAATCGCATTGATCATCTCGAGGTCACAGAGGCACCACACACTTACTTATGCTCCCGGATGAAGACAAACCAGTTCCTTCATACAACTGTAGAAACATTCTATCGTTAAGAAATCTTCATTCCCTCTGGGTGGCATCTACCACGTTGCTGGCAAGATGATTGCATCTTTGACACACCCTGTATGAAAGGCGTCATTCGCTCTTTACCCCCAAAGTAAATTCCATTTGCCGTTGACTTAGTCAAAAATTTACTTGCAAATTCCCCACCGTCGTTGAGGCAGGGGGTGGGGAGGGAAAAAAGGCGAATTTTCTGCGGATACCTGGAAGAATCGGATTAGAGATCGTCCCAATGTGTGAAGACCCTGGGCTACGCGACTTCATTGCTTCACTTTTGTTGATGTTACGGAGCAACGTTTGAAACGTCAATTCTCGTACGTAGTTGTAGTAGTGGTTGTAGTAGTAGTTGTAGTAGTAGTTATAGTTGTAGTAGTAGTTATTGTAGTTATATTTATTTCTATTGATATTCGGACCATCCTCATCTTGGTTGTTTTTCATACAACGTTTCGGCCGTTGCACTCTACGGCCTTCGTCAGGTATCATCTGGTAGATGTGGGGAAGTAACGAACCGAACCCTTTATTTATCCGTCGGGGGTATATCGACCGTACTCCCCTCTTAGCATTAGTAGTATTGTTATATTGTCTCACACTAGGATCGAACCTAGAACCATCAGATTACTTTACAGTAATTTGTCTGATGCTGTAACCACTGCACTATGCGTCCATGTGGATACCTGCAACGGCTGAAACGTTGTATGAAAAACAACCAAGACGAGGATGGTCCGAATATCAATGGAAATAATAATACCACCTCATCTCAAAAATTCCGAGATATACTAATAGTAATTATAGTTGTAGTAGTTGTAGTTGTAGTTGTAGCAGTATTTGTAGTAGAAGTAGTTGTAGTTGAAGTAGTAGTTGTAGTTGTAGTAGTAGTTGTAATAGTTGCTGTAGCAGCAGTAGTAGTAGCAGTAGTAGTTGTCAATGACAGTGCAAATGATGGATGAGGAATATATTAAATACTGTCAAAATTATTGGATATCTTTACTTCAAAATTGACTAATTTCATTTTTATCCCCTATTTAAACCACAAAGAAATAATTAGTAACACATGACTTAATACATTTTGGATTCTACATTCATTTTAGTATTCTGTAAAAGAAGAATTTAAACCATTGATGACCTCATGTGATCACAGGTAGACCTCTAGCAAACATGACCTCATCTTACCCCAGGATGTCAGCTGAGCTCAGGTTAAGTATTTGTCCTTTTATGAAGTCCTCTTTCCAACTGTGTGTCCATTTAACCTCATTTATAGTAGTAACAGGTCTCAAATCGAACATGTTACTGTTGTAGTTGTGATTATCGTGCCTACTTGTCCAAAACTGCCATCATTGGATCAGGTAAAAGGTTGAGCCCGAAGAAAAGAGTCCAAGTGGAGGTTTATCCGAAAAATACCTCCTTGAGTTGCGATAAAATTACAAAAAGTTGGTATATCAATGAGAAGTGTTTTCGACATCAAGAAGAAACTGAAAAATGGTGAAAATTTGTCTTCTTGACATGTCGGGAAATGTGGACGAAAGCGTGTTTCAAAAAAAATACAGAAAGTTGGTTGCACTTTGCAAAACAGAATAACGATGGACATGATCAAAGGACTTGGCCAATCTATTGTCCATGTCCAGAAGGTCTGGTACTGCAAGGAGGAGACTTTCAAGGAAAAGAGCGTGCGATAGGGGGCAATACGTGCAATAGCCTGGCCCGTTTTCTTTTAGTAAAAAACTGCGATGCCAATTTTTTATGCATAACTGAAATAATTTTATGCATTATTAAATTTCGTCTTGTTGTTAGTAAAAACTTCAATTTTAGAATTTTTGGGTGAATCAAATACAAGAAAAATAAAAACTTTTTTTCACAGTCAAAAAAAATGGGACGTAAGGCAGCAGAAATTGCTCGCGATATCAAATAAGTATTTGGCCAGGGGACCATCAACGAACGTATAGCTCAATATTGGTTCCAAAAATTTCGAAACGGAGACTAGAGCCTTGACGACATTATTGGGGTGGATGAGCAAAAAAACGTTTGCATGTCCCAGATATCTACCTCGCCCAGCTTATTCACCAGACCTCTCTCCGACGGACAACCACGTTTTCAAGCATTCTGATTGCTTCCAGCAAGGAAAGGTGTTCAAAAACCAAGCAGTAGCTCTAAAACGCCACCATAGAATTAATTGGTTCCAAGACCCCAGAATTCCGGAATAAACAGACTTGTTTCTAGTTGGCAAAAATGTGTTGATTCTGAAAGTTTATTATCGTGATACCTACATGGCCAGCCAGACCAACTCAAAAAATGAAGAAACCTTTGTTGACAGTTTTGGTTGACAGTTTTGGTTGACGGTTTGGATTAGGAATTCGTAGGAGGATCGAAACTGTACAGACCACAGCGCTGTTGTGGTCTGCGAAGATACTGAGAAAGATGCTGGAGATCAGATGAGACTTGTTCTCACTCAGTCTTCAGCAATAACCACCAGACAATTAGTGTGAACATGCAGGTGGATGAGAATATTGATAACAAGACTGTCTGCTTCAGAGTCAAAATCCAGTCTAATTTCTTTTCCGACTGAAGTTGATCATTGCAACTTTTGTATTGTATAATAAATAGAAAATTGATATATATATATATATATATATATATATATATATATATATATATATATATATATATATATATATATATATATATATATGTATTCATTTATTAGAATTAATTAAGCCCACACGATTCTGTACGATAATTTGTCGTTAATATTTACGACTAGTTAATTCAGCTCAGTCTATAAGAAAGCCACTTGGCAATCAGTTGTTCGTGAAATCAAATCACGGTAGAAGAATGTAGACTTTATATATCTGTTTACGCCCCTCATTTTGGCGAGGATTGTTCTTGTTAAGATAACAAAGTCAACTACAGACTTCGTACCGGTATTTGACAATAATGATTATTATAAGCTTGGCTGTGCGAGGGTCAAACTCCCTTGCTTCATCAAAATCTAAAAAGTATACAAAACAGAATTCATTTCTCCATACAATATCGTTCAAAAATACGTATCTCATTTCAGCTGCTTTAATAATAGATCCTGTATAGGGGATTTGGCAGAAAAAGTCAACCTGAGTTGGGCTTTAGAAAGGAGAGTGTATTTGTCAACGGTTTTTGCGTACGCCACTGACACTGTAATTTGTGCATGACGTTACTCGATTGGTCGTTGTCATTGTTACATACGAAAATAAAATCAAAAGTCAATAGTAAGAGTGCGATAAGAAAAGGCCAACTCAGCCTAATTGCTAATCCACCACAAGTGTCAAAAGCAAGAATGAAAAGGCCTACTCATCCTGATGGTTAATCCACCTGTGACTTCCAAAGCAAGGGAAAAAGAAAAAAATATTACACACCTAACGAAGTTTGTAGTTTATTTGTAATTATGAATAACACAGTCTGACAAACACCTCAAAATCACGGACGAATATCTCGTCTTTTTGAAATTCTTATGTTTAATATCATTTCATGGTTCTATTATCATATAAATTGTTTTAATGAAATCCTTAGTTGTAAAGTAATTAATTAGAAAATTATATATATATATATACTTATATAAAAATGAAATTGTTCATAGCTAAAATTCAACATTTACAAAAAAATACCAAGAATTACGGAAATACGAGTTGACACGACATGACGTTACGGAATCACTCTTTCTTTTCCTCTCTCTCTCCCTCTCTCTCTCTCTCTCTCTCTCTCTCTCTATCTATCTATCTATCTATCTTATTCATGTCTTAAATTCACACATCTTAAATTCCAGATCTGACTAATAGCGATCATAAAGTCAACTCTGAGAGTTCGACAATTATTAAATGTTTTAATGACATCCTTGGTAGCACGGTATATATATATATATGTGTGTGTGTGTGTGTGTATGTGTGTGCGTGCGTGTGTGTGTAGGTGTGTGTTTGTGTGTTTTATCAAAAATGGATGCATTATCCGACAGAACGATTATTAATTGCGTTACATCATATTGAAATTCTATTTGAAATGATTCTCCGTTATCACACGGTGAATGTATCATTTGGTCTGGTAGCAGCCACATTTTCTTTAATTGTTTATTCTATTCACGCTGTTTAGGCCAAGTGATACATTCATCATGTAATGACGGGAGATCTTTTCAAATAGTTTCAATGCCATCATCAGCCTGTTAGCGTCCCTCGTTGGACATAGACTTTCCCCAAGATTCGCAACACCTCTCTCTATCATAGACATTGCAGAGCCGGTACTTTCTGAACTTATCTAGCTCATCACATCATCTTGCTTTCTTTTGGACAAAGTTTCGCATATTATCTCTTGGGAATCCACGTTGTGAGTCGTGATGTCCAGCGGTTGTCTGACATTCTTGCAACATGTTCAGCCCATTGCTATTTAGATGTTCTAACTGTTTCTATGATGTCTCCGAATCCTAACTTTTTTTTTCTTATATACTGTACTATACTATGATCTCTCCACGTGAGGTTGAGCATGATTCTCTCATGTGCATGTTGCATGATTCTCACTTTGAGGGTCAATCTTTTGGATAGGTTCCACGCTTCAGCTCCATAGGTCACTATTGGTTGTATACCCTTCATTTTAGGTTTAGTGGGATTTTTTGTTCTTGAAAGTTGATTTTGTTCTGCTGAAAGCTTGCTAACCTAGTGTGATTCTTGACTATATGTTTTCTTCTTTTGATGATTTCACAGAGACTCACTGTCCTAGATAGATGTAGTGGTCTACTTTCTCCAGCTCTGGATTTTCAATATAATATAATGCAATTTATAGTCATTCTGTTGGGTCATATATCTATTTCCTAATGATATGATTCCGCGTTAAAAGAAACAAATACAGCAGATATAGACCGTGGATAAGCGAAATGAGAATTTGGAGTCGAAACAATTATTTTGGCCTTTGTATTACCGGCAGCTGTTTAACTCAATGGTAAGAGCAACGGTACATTGGAACGATCAAACTATTGATTGCCGTTTCGTTTCCTGTAGCAGCCCCATTCTTTTTATTTGTTTATTCTATTTGCGTTATCTACGCCAAATGATATATTCGCCGTGTGATAACGGGTGATCATTTCAAATGGAATTTCAAAATATCGTGCAATATATATATATATATATATATATATATATATATATATATATATATATGCACGAGTGTGTGTGTATCTGCTTTTTATTACCATAAACACATGATTCTTATTACATTGTGGCATACGACCATGTATTTACACTTAGATTGTGCAAAAGGGCTTATTTCCACGTAATAATAGTATTTACAAATAATAATAGTATTCTGAGATATAATTTGCAAGCTTTATCTTAGCTACAACAAACTGAAAGACAACAGAGAGAGAGTTTTTTTTTCGTTGTTTTTACCTGAAACGAATACAAGAATTATCGTAAATACCTCGCGTTAAACTTTCAAATTACTGCGTAAATATACCAGCGCAGATTCAGCTTTAAGTACACTATTAACAAAAATCGGTTACTAGAAATAATAATAAACACGTAACACACTTATCTTAAATTTTAACATATGGTCACGTATTTACTCCAGGATGGCTTATCTGGGCTTATTTTTAGAACAGATATTTAATTTGTTAATTCGCTTAATCGACTATAAGATCATACACGCATTCGTGTGGAGGCGAGGTACATTTCTATAAACATTAACCCAGATCTTGAAACTGTGATTGAAAGCGTTTTCGGGTTCTTTCTGTTAATATTCAACGAGCAGACACAATGTTACTTAATGTGGGAGGGAGGATATCAGCAACATTAAGGTGTTTGCTAGATTAGCGCTCACTACCGAATCACGTTGAATACGCTGGTTTTCGTATGATCACAGAAGTTGAGCAATGTCGAGCCGAGTCGGTGCCTAGATGGGTGACTTCTTGGGAATACCAGGTGCCGTAAGCGAGAATGGTGAAGTGAGCAACGCCACTATGGGGGATGGGGGTCTCTCAGTCTATTTTCCTTATCGCCAGCCAAGACTAGACAAAGAACTGATATGGGGAGTCATGGAAAGCTTTTCTGATACCTTAGCCAGCGCAAGGGCACTAGCTAGCTTGCCACGAAAATAGCGTTGAAAAGTGTTCACAATAACTTATTGAAACGAAGAAAAGAATGTTCCCATGTGCGCCTACAGTTGAGCATGCGTCTGTTGTGGATCCCTTTACAGGTATCGTGAGTTCGATCCTTACGAGCATCCCGCTGTTAGAAAAACCGTGCTGAATATCTCTCCCTCAAAAGGAATTCATTGGTTATAGCTCTGATGGAATGGATATTCTTTTTCTGTCTGTAACTGTATGTATTCTGTACATGAACAAAAATAAATGTCCACTAATAAAAATGATCGTTATTCTACAGAGAGAAGAATTATAATGATAGTCGTTTGAATGGAGTTGAAATTAATCTTGTTAATCGAGTCTGAAACATTATAATACTTGTGCAAATAGAAGTTGAATTATGATGTAGCTGTATGGATAAAAGCTGAATTGGACGTACGAATAGAGGTTGAATGATTTTAACGGTTGTTTGAATAGATGTTGAATTGTAGTGATAATGGTGCGAACGGGAGCTTAACTATTATTGCAGTGGAGATAGAGGTTGTATTATTATTATTATAACAACAACAACAACAACAACAACAACAACAACAACTCATCCGGGCAAGAAGACTGGACCTGGTAATCGTAGGCAAGGAGAGAAAAATCTGCCAAATAATAGACGTGGCTGTGCCTGCAGACCATAGAGTAAAGAGGAAGGAGAGTGAAAAACTGGAAAAATACCAAGATCTGGCAAGAGAACTGAAGAAGATGTGGAACATGAAAGTCAGGGTAGTACCGGTAATAATAGGTGCACTAGGAACTGTCCCAAAGACACAGAGGGCGAGACTGGAGGAGTTCGGGATAGAGGGAAGGATTGAGACGGTACAGACCACAGTACTGCGAGGAACCGCACGAATACTGAGGAAAGTACTAGAAAAATAAGATCTACGACACTAGATGTTAGCAGTGGCCTAACAGAGGAAGGAAAATGGAAGCGAAGGTGTGAACCACAGCTCTTGTGTGATAGGTGAGGGAGAGATAAGATGTTGGCTGAAGACCTGAGGAGACTTACTGTCACTCAGCTTTCAGTGATAACCATCGGGCAACTAGTGTGAAACTGTAGACCACAGTATTGCTGTGGATTATGAGAGTGTGGAGAGGAAGGCTGGAGACTTGGGGAGACTTGCTGTCACTCAACCTCCAGCGGTAATCATCAGGCAACTGGTGTGAAATTGCTGATTATAATAATGATAGCAATAGCATACGATATGATCCAACACAGCTAGATTCTCAAATTCCTCAGAATATTCAAGATCTGCGAATCAATGGTGAGATACATAGGCAACTAAATGAAAAACTGGAAAGTAGCCTTTACAGCTACAGGAGAAAACTTAGCAGTGATTAGTATAAAAGGCGAATCTTCCAGGGAGACTCGCTGTTTCCACTATCATTTGCTCTAACCATGATACCACTCAACAGAATCCTGAAAAACAGCAAAGGATGCCAATTCTCCAAAACAGAGGGGAAAGTTGATCACCTCATGTACATGGACAACATGAAACCATTTGCAAAGAACAGGGGAGAGCTCGTAACGTTGTTCAGCTAAGTGAAAGAAAATAGCGGTGACATTGGGGTGGGATTCGGAATAGAAAAATGTGCCATGATGGCAATGTATACAGGGAAGCTCGTAGCAGCAGAAGAAATCAAACCATCGGACGGAAAAAAAAGATCAGAGCTTTGATCTCACAGGACTGATATAAATACCCGAGAATCCTCAAATGCGACGCGTTAAAACCGGAAGAAATGAAAGAGTAAATAAGAAGAGAATATCTTAGGGGGATGAGGAAAATATTAGAGACTAATCTAAATAGCAAGAATCTGATAAAAGGAATGAACACATTGACTGTATCAGTAGTATGATACACAGGACTATTCCTTGAATGGACAAAGAAAGAACTCCAATCTATGGATCGGCGAACAAGAAAGCTTATGATAATGCACAAGGCCTTACACCCCAGAGCCAACACAGATAGACTGTACGTAACGAGAAAAGAAGGCAGTATAGGACTCGTCAGCATAGAAGAGTGTGTCCAATAGGCAAAAACGGGACTAGAAAAGTATGTGCAAGCAAATGGCGAAGACATCATAAAGAGTGCCTGGAGCAGCGCAAAGAACAACAAAAAAGTAACTAACGAAGTAGCAACACAGCAAACAAGGAAAGGAAAATGGAAACTGAAAAAACTATACGGAGAATTCAAAAGACATATACATAATGTCGTAGACGAGAGATCATAGACATGGTTACGCAAAGGAAACCTGAAGAGAGAAACAGAATTACCCATCATGGCAGCCTAAAACAAATGCATCAAGACAAACTATACCAAGACGAAAATTGACAGAGCCCCAAACAGCAAATACCGCCCATGTGGGAATAGGGATGAGGCCGTAAACCACATAGGTAGTGAATGTAGTCAACTAGCCCAGAAAGAGTATAAAACAGACACGACAGGGTAGCAACATTGATACACTGGGAACTGAGCAAATGAATGGGATTTAACTATACGGACAAGTGGTATTTGCGGATCACAGACTAAATGCGAAAAAGGAGAAAAACTTGGGAAATGAAAGGACTTGGAAAGGGAACTAAAGAGGATGTGTAGTACCAGTAATAATAGGTGCACTCGGAACCGTACCAAAGACACTGAAAACCATACGGGAGATAAGAGGAAAGATTGAGATTATACAGACAGCACTCCTAGGGACTGCACGAATACTGAGGTGGGTGCTGGAAATATGAGATCTACGACCCCTAGCTTGTAACTGGCTAAACTACCACGAAAGGGGGTGTGGAGGCGGTACAAATCACAGTGCTGCTGTGACAGGTGAGGACGGCTGGAGACCTGAGGAGACTTGCTGTCACTTAGCCTCCAGCGATATAAGCAAGCAACTGGTGTGAAACCGTAATCCACAACATTCGCTCGATTAGAGGTTGAATTGTTAAAATAGTCGTGTGAATATGGGCTGAATTATTTTAACTTATATGACAAGAGGTTGAATAATTATTATCATCATTATCATCCTTTTACCGTCCGTCGTTGGACAAAGACCTTCCCAGGGATCTGCCAGACCAGTCTATCATGGACGTCGCGGAGTCAATAATTTCTGAACTTGTCTAATTGTCACACTATCTTACATTTTATCGGTCACAGTTTCGCATATGATCTCTGGGAATCCACGTTGTGTGTCGTGATGCCCATCAGTTGTCTGACATTCTTACAGCATGACCAGCCCATTGCCATTTGAGTTTTTATGGTTTGTATGATATTTCTGGCCAGTTTCTTTTCTCTACTATACAGTGCCGTCTTGTGATATCTCTATATGATGTTGAGCATGGTTCTCTCCGATTCACGTTGAATGGTTTTCAGTTTAAGGGTCAATCTTTTTGGTTAGGTCTCATGTTTCAGCTTCATTGGCGACCATCGGGAGGAAGCATTAGTTGTGCACCATCCTTTTCCTAGGCTAATGGGATTTTCTTGTTCTTAAAGGTTGGGCTTGCTTTACCGAAAGCTTGCCATCCCAAAGTGATTCTTCCCCTGATTTCTTCTTTTCTTTTTAGAGTTTCCAGTCTTGCGAATGGGGACTAAATTAATATTATAACAGTCGAGTGAATGGAGATTGAATCTTCGTAACAGTCGCGTGACTTGGGACTGAATTATTATAATATTCGTGTGTATAGATGTGGGATTGTAACAGTCGTGTGAATAGGGGCTGACTGATTAGCAGAGTCGTGTGAAAAGAGGTTCAAGTATTACGACAGTCGTGTGAATAGGGGCTGGATTATTACAATATGAACATGGATAATGGTCGAATAATAATAATAATAATAATAATAATAATAATAATAATAATAATAATAATAGCAACCGTTTGTAATCAAATTGTTATATCATTTATGTGTGTAGAGGTTGTATAGTCGTGCCGATATGAGCTGAATTATTATAACATTCGTACGAAAGGTTGAATTGTTATAATGATGTTTGGAATAGGGATTGAATTGTTATGTAATTCCTACGAATAGAGATTAAATTATAATGATAATCGTGTGGATGTGGGCCGAATTATAATAACCGTTGTGTAAATAGAGGTCGAATTGTAATAATTGTCGTGTAAACTGGATCTGAATTGATATAACAGTTATGTGAATAAAGTTTGAGTAGTAATAATAGTTGTGATATTAGGTTGAATTATGACAATCGTCCTGAGAACCCTGACTTAGAATAACGGGGGTGATGGTTAAATTATAATATATAATAATGATCCTTTGAATAGGATTGGATTGTCATAACAGATGTATGAATAGGAACTGAATTGTAAAAAATAATCTTGTGAACAGGGATGGAGGGTCACGTAAATAAAGTTTGAATTGTGATAGTTATCGTGTTAATACAGGTATTGTAATATTAGTAGCATGGAAAGGGGATGAATTGTTATAGAGGTTGTGTTAAAATAGGGTGAATTATTATACACGTCGTGTGAATTATTCTGATTGTCGTGAAAAAACTAGTTGAAGTGTAAGAATATTCGTGCTGGAAGTGATAAATTAGATAATAGTCGAATGAAAAGGAGGGGAATTATATTGATATGCGAGTGGATACAGGCTGAATTATTAAAATAGTTATGAGAATAGAGGCTGAATGGTTAGATAGTTGTGTGGATAGGGGCTGAATGGTTTGATAGTTGTGTAGATACGGGCTGAATTATTGAAAGTTATGTGAATAGAGGTCAAATGGTTTGATAGTACTATTGATAACAGGCTGATTTATTAAAACAGAAATGTGAATAGAGTTTGAATGGTTTAATAGTTGTGTATATAGGGGCTGGATTATCAAAACATTTATGTGAAGGGAGGCTGAATGGTTTAATAGTTGTGTGGATAAGGGCTGAATTATTTAAACAGTTATAGGAATAGAGGCTAGATAGTTTGATATTTCTGTTGATAGGGTCAAAATTATTAAAAGAGTTATGCGAATCGTGGTTGAATGGTTTGATAGTTGTGTTGATAGGGGCTGAATTATTAAAACAGTTATGTGAATAAAAGTTGAATGGTTCGATAGTTGTGTTGATGGGGGCTGAATTATTAAAAGAGTTATGTGAATAGAAGTTGAATGGTTTGATGGTTGGTCGGGTAGGGGCTGAATTATTAAGACAGACATGTGAATTGAGGTTGAACAATTTGATAGTTGTGTGGATAGGGGCTGAATTCTGAAAACATTTATGTGAATAAAAGTTAAATGGTTTGATAGTTGTTTTCATAGGGGCTGAATTATTAAAACAGTTTTATGAATAGAGGTTGAATTGTTTGATATTTGTGTGATTAGGTTCTAGATTCTGGAAACAGTAATGTGGACGGAGGTTGAATGATTTGATAGTTGTGTGGATGGGGTCTGAATTATGGAGACAGTTATATGGATTGAGGGTGAATGGTTTGATAGTTGTACGATTAGGGACTGAATTATTAAAACATTCATGTTAATAGAGGTTGAATGGTTTGATAATTGTTTGGATAGGGGCTGAATCATCACAAAATTTATGTGAATAGAGGTTCGATGGTTTGATAGTTGTGTGGATAGAGGCTGATTTAATGAAAAAGTTATATCAATAGAGGTTGAACTGTTTGATAGTTGTGTGGATGAAGGCTGAATTAATAAAACAGCTATGTGAATAGAGGTCGAATGGTTTGATAGTTGTGTGAATAAGGGCTGAATTATTGAAATATTTATGTGAATAGAGGCTGAAAAGTACGATAATTGTTTGGAAAGGGCTGAATTATTAAAATAGTTATGTGAATAGAGGCTGAATGGTTGGATAGTTGTGTGGATAGGGGCTGAATTATCAAAACAGTTATGTGAATAAACGTTGAATTGTTTAATAATTGTGTGAAAAGGGGCTAAATTATTTAAACAGTGATGTAAATAGAGACTCAATGAACTGATAGTTGTGTGGATATGGGCTGAATTATTAAAACAATTATGTGGAGAGGTAGTGAATGTTTTGATAGTTGTGTGTGTACAGGCTGAATTATGAAAACATTTATATGAATAGAGGTTGAATGGTTCGATAGTTGTGTGCATAAGGGCTGAAATATTAAAACAGTTATGAGAATAGATGTTGGATGGTTTGATAGTTGTGTGAATAGGGGCTGAATTATCATAAGAGTTATATGAATAGAGGCTGAATGTCTTGATATTTTTGTGCATAGGGGCTAAATAATTGAAACAGTTACGTGAATATTGGCTGAATGGTTAGATAGTTGTGTTGATAGGGGCTGAATTATTGGAATGATTACGTGAATAGATGTTGAATGGTTTGAAAGTTTTGTGGATAGGGGCTGAATTATCAAAACAGTTATGTGAATAAACGTTGAATTGTTTAATAGTTCTGTGGATAAGGGCTGAATTATTATAGCAGTGATGTGAATAAAGGTTGAATGATTTGATAGTTGTGTGAACAGGGGCTGAATTATTGAAACTTTTATGTAAGTAGAGACTGAATGGTTTGATATTAGTGTCGATAGGGGCTAAATTATTAAAACAGTTATAAGAATAGGGGCTGAATGGTTTGATATTTGTGTTGATAGGGGCTGAATTATTAAGACAGTTATGTGAATAGAAGTTGATGGTTTGATATTGGTGTTGATAGGGGCTGAATTATTGAAACAGTTATGTGAATAAATGCTGGATCGTTTGATATCGGTGCTGATGGGGGCTGAATTCTTAAAGAAGTTATGTGAATAGACACTGGATGGTGTGATAGTTGTGTGGATAGGGGCTGAATGGTTTGATATTTGTGTTGATAGGGAAGACTTATTAAAACAGTTATGTGAGTAGAGGCTAAATAGTTTGATAGTTATGTGGATAGGGGTGGAATTATTTAAAAATTTATGTAAGTAGAGGCTGAATGGTTTGATGGTTGTGTGGATGGGGGCTTAATTATCAAAACAGTTATGTGAATAGAGGCTGAATGTCTTGATATTTCTGTGGATAAGGGCTGAATTTTTTAAACAGTTATGTGAATCGAGGTTGAAAGGTTTGATGGTTATGTGGATAAGGCCTAAAGAGTTTTGTGAATGAATGTTGACTGGTTCAACATTTGTGTTGATAAGTGCTGAATTATTAAAACAGTTATGTGAATAGAGGTTGGATGGTTTGAGAGTCGTGTTGATATGGGCAGAATTATTAGAACAGTTATGAGAATAGAGGTTGAATGGTTCGATATTTGTGTGGATAAGGGCTGATTTATTAAAACAGTTATGTGAATAGAGGCTGAATGGTTTGATGGTTATGTTGGTAGGGGCTGAATTATTAAAACAGTTATGTGGATAGGGGCTAAATCGTTTTAGACTTGTGTGGATAAGGGCAGAATTGTTGAAACAGTTATTTGAATAGAGGTTGAATGGTTTGATGGTTGTGTTGATAGGGGTTGAATTATAAAAACATTTATGTGAACAAAGGCTGAATGGTTTGATATTCGTGTTGATACGGGCTAAATTATTGAAACAGTTATGTGAAAAGAGGCATAATGGTCTGATGGTTGTGTGGATAGTGGCTGAATTCTTGAAACTTTCATGTGGAAGAAGTGTAATGGTTTGATAGTTGTGTGGATAGGGGATAAATCATTAGAATAGTTACGTGAATAGAGGCTGAATGGTTTGATATTTATGTGGAAAGGGGCTGAATTATTAAAAGTTTATGTAAGTAGAGGGTGAATAGTTTGATGGTTGTGTGAATATGGCTGAATTATTAAAACAGTTATGTGAACAGAGGTTGGATTGTTTGGAAGTAGTGTGAATAGGGGCATAAATATTTAAACTGTTATGTGAATAGAGACTGAATGGTTTGATAGTAGTGCGGATAGGGCCTGAATTATCAAAACAGATATGTGAGTAGAGGTTGATGGTTTGATAGTTGTGTGGATAGGGGCTGAATCATTAAAACAGCCATGAGGATAGAGGCTGAATGGTTTGAGATTTGTGTGGATAGGGGCTGAATTTTTAAACAGTTATGGGAATAGAGGCTGAATGGTTTGAGAGTTGTGTTGATAGGGGCTGAATTATTAAAATATTTATGTCAATAGAGGTAGAATGGTTCAATAGTTGTTTGGATAAGGGCTGAATTATTAAAACAGTGTGTGAATAGAGGCTGGTTAGATAGTTGTGTTGATATGGGCTGAATTATCAAAACACGTGAATATAGGTTGAATGGGTTCCTAATTGTGTAGATTGGGGCTTAATTATTGGAACATTTACGAGAACAGAGGCTGAATGGTTTGATATTCGTGTTGATAAGGTTTGGATTATTAAAACAGTTATGTGAATAGAGGTTGAGTGGTTTGATGGTTGTGTGGATAAGGACTGAATTATAAAAACAGTTATGTGAATAGAGGTTCAATGGTTTGATATTCGTGTTGATAGGGGCTAAATTATTTAAACAGTTATGTGAATAGAGGCTGAATGGTCTGATGGTTGTATGGATAGTAGCTGTATGTAAAAATATGTAAAAAGAAGTGTAATGGTTTTATAGTTGTGTGGATAGGGGATAAATTATTAGAATAGTTACGTGAATAGAGGCTGAATGGTTTGATTATTGTGTTGATAGGGGAGAATCATTAAAACAGTTATGTGAATGGAGGCTGAATGATTTGATAGTTGTGTTGATAGGGGCTGAATTATTATTGCAGCTGTGTGATGAGGGGTATGATTGTCATGAACGTTGTGTGAACAGCATCTGGATTATTATAACTGTTTCTCTGATTAAAGGCTGAATCATATCATGATCCTGTGAATAGGGGCAGAATTGTCATTTTATTTGTTCAACACGGATTGGATTATGATAATGAAAATCGTGTGAATAGGGACTGGAGTATCATAGCAACAGGTGGATTGAGGTAGAATTATGGAACAGTCGTGTGGATAGGGCCTGAATTGTTATCAGAGTCGTTTAGAGTTTGATTTGTTAAAACTTTCGTAAGTATAGAGGTAGAACCGTAATACCAGTCGTGTGAATAGAGTCTGAAGTATGATGACACTTATACGAATAGAGGCTCGATTATTTCAGCTATATGTGCGTAGAGACAGAACTATAACATAATTTGCATGAATAGGGACTCGATTGATATAAGAGTCATGTGAATAGACGTTCATTTATAACAACACTCCTATGAAAAGACAGTGAATAACGGTCGTATGAATAGGGACTGAATTATTACAATTTATGTCAATAAAGATTATTCTATAATGATAATCGTATGTCTAGGGGCTGAATTATAATAAGTGTAGTGTGATAGGGACGAATCATTATAACAGTCGCGTGAATGGAGGTTGAATCATGACAATAGTCGTGTGAATATGGGCTGAATTATTATAAAAGTTTTGTGAAGAGCAGTTGAATCATGATAATAGGTGTATGAATATACGTTGATCTATGATAATAGTAATTTGAATGGGGTTTGAAATTTCTTTAGAAATCACGAGGTGATCTCGTACTTTGTGGAAAAAACACCCGTGAGATCTTTCTCATATTTCATTTTTAAATCAAGAGGTACTTTATATTTGTTTGTTTTCTTCAACGATTTGTCCTCCATCGTAACGTTTGCTGTATTTTCCTCAGTTACAAGCAACGTACAATTAGTGACGACAGTCTTACCAAAGGACTTCTTAGCGGTACGTTGTAATTAGCGCAACTAACAATTAGTGGCTTTTGTTTCTATGTATGAAAATATAAACAGAAAACACAAATAAAAGCATTCAAGAGTAAACGAATTCAAATGTAAACTTTCTCTTAGATATTTTTTTCAACAAATAAAATAAGTTTTCCCATTCATTTTTCGAGAAAGGGAGGAAGAGAGTGGATGAGGGGAGAGAAGAAGAGAGAAAAAGAATCGGGCTTTCACTAAGTTTAAACTCTTTGGTCGTATACTTTCCTTCGCAACCGGAGAGGAGAAGAATTGTACAACGGTTTTATCCGGAGTCCTGGCCTAGATTCCAAATAGATCTAACTTATGTGCAACAACCACGTCGGAAATGAGAACACCTTCGATCAAATTCGAGAACACAGAATTGGAGAAAGTCGACCACTACATCTACCTAAGACAACGAATCTCCAAACAATGTGCACATGAAAAAATCATGATCAGCCTCACATGGAGAGACCACAAGACTGTATATCAGGAAGAAAACGGGAGTCCGAAATATTATAGAATTTATTAGAAAAATTAAATGGCAATGGGCTGACCATGTCACAAGAATGGCAGACAACCGATGGATATCGCGACTCATGACATGGATCCCCAGAGATCACATGTGCAAGCGAGGCAGGCAGAGTATTAAATGGAGAAACAAGCTGAACGAATTCAAAAAGTACTGGCTCCACGACGCCCACGATAAAGAAGTGTGGCTAATTAGTTAGGTCTATGTCCAACGACAGTCGTTAAGAGACTGATGATGATAATGATGAACCACCCAAAAGGTCATGAGAAAAGAAAAGGGGAAGGAGAGGGACTAGCTTTCAAAGAGAAGTTAACAGAAGAGGGGGAGGGGCTTTGTGTGCTTGTGTTTGCTAATAAGAAATTATTATTGATTTCAAAGGGGTTCGAAACGTAGTAGTAGTAGTAGTAGTAGTAGTAGTAGTAGTAGTACCAGCAGCGACAGAAATACCAGTTGTAGTAGTAGGAGGAGGAGGAGGAGGTGGAAGAGGAAAATGAACATGGTTCACCTGAATGTGTGGACCAAATTTCATATTTATCTAACATGATACGGCAGAGTAAATTGATATTTAGCATATAAGTCACCGACAGGCAGACCGACGGGCAGACCGACCGACAGAAAAGTGTATCATGGAAATATATGGGTGCATCTAAAAACTCAACAGATACACTGGATTCGTAAAGAAAGCTGAAGACGTATTTGGGGCTTGTATGAAAAAACCAAAGGGTCTTCTCATAAAAATCTCTACAAAAACAAATAAAAAATAAAATTGGACCTAACTAGCGAGTCGCTCATTTGATACGAAGAATTTTCGAGAAAAGTGGATCCAGGGCCGAAATAACCGAGTGCGTGGCCTGTAGCAAATCGTAGGTCCTAATTTGAGAAAATGCATATAAATATCAAGATAAATATCCATACCTTGCATAAATGAATAAACGTAGCATGCACATGTACCAAAACTAATTATCTGAAAGATTATGAAAAATTGTCAAAAAAAAAAGAGATCTTTTATCTAAAATTATTTTTTTCGGGATACCAGCACAAGACTTGGGCATTATTGGTCCAAAATGACCATAGGGACCAAAAAAGAACTAAAAAACAAACGTTTTTAGATGGTGCCTAGCAGTATACTCTCGTAAATCTTCAGGGTTGTAGTCCCAAAATGTGACCAGAAGTGCTGGAGACACACGCAGACGAGCAAAGAAAAAAGAATCTGTAACTAACTTGGCTGGTTGGTCGGGCAGGCCATTTGCAGGGCTACAGTCATTCGGTACATTTCAAATTTTTAAAGTAATTAATTATTTCAATTTCCGATACCGTAAGATCATACAACAAATATGTCTGACATTCTAGTAACAGCATTAATCTGTTTTCGTTTTGAACATTGCTCAGCGGTTATAACTTCAGTTTCAAATACCTTTGTATCTATGTCCCGTAAAAGTATCACAATAGATAACACACATCCATTAATTATTGATTTGAAATAATAACCCAAGGTGATAATCAACTAAAATCACTCACCTTGGACACCTAATATCATTTTTATTTTATACTGCTACTATTTGCCCAAAGCTTCATAGTTATTGCTTTTTTTTTAAGCGAGCCAACCTTCGGTACAGAGTGTCGTGAGTTCGAATCTCGTCAAGAATTTACACTTTATTCCGATGTGCACTTTGAATGTATTTACTCACTGTTGAAAGAACTATGTATGAGTTAAGTTGCAGTAAAAAGCAACAATAACTAAGATGAAAGTAAATAATTGTAAAGAAAAAAATGATTATTATGATTTACAATACTTCATCTATTAAAAAAAATTTTTTTTAAAGAAATTGGATTTAAACATCCTATTACTCACAAAAGTTGAGGACAGTAGAATACTATTGTTATAGAGCTAGAGCACGATCAGTGAATCGGGATTGACATCTTGCGAGCATTTAGCGCAGGGTCCCTGAAATTGCGGGTACCCTAGGAAATACTTTTATTTTGCCACATAGATAATCAAAAGGATGGGTTGAAATGTGCCCAAGAGACGACGATTGGTCTCACTGAATAAATTTTCGTTATTATTAGAATCTTGCTAGAAGGAAATATTTCTCATCGAGAAGAATTTTCTACGCTCACTATTGTACAAACAGGTGAAAGACGGGTCTGGTTAGTCACTCAATAGAAAATCGTCACGTGACCAACGTATTTTGCCACTAAGCTGCGTTGGGAGTTACCAATTTTTGTAAAATGGAAAACGGGGTCATCAATGAATAAGTTACTTCTCTCGTCTCTCGTTGGGTTGTGATTACTAGAAACATCTGAAGTTTCAAAAAAACAAAGCCGAGCACTGTCTGACACAAACTGAGTATTTAACATAAACTTACATAGTAAATTGAACCAAGGTGTTTTTGTTTTTTTAATGTTTTCTTTTGGCACGATAAGAGTAAATGTTTAAAACCCCAAACCTCTAGCTCCATTGTTGCGGTGATTGATACATATCCAGCTAGACCAACTCAAAAACTGGAGAAACGTATGTTAACAATTTTGACGACAGTTTTTGGTTGACAGTTTCTAATAGTGTCTAAATCCACCAAAATTGGTACAATTTTGATTTACTTGGCCATTAATGAACTTGCAATGTAACCTGTGGTATCACAGGTTAGATTTATTTTTTTTTAAACCATCAAAATTTCGTCTTCCCTGATGTCTACACGAGGGTAGATCACTAATGAATTAAATGCATCGAGAAGGAAGGAGATTATGTTAAAAAAATAGATAGGCTATGGACTTATCGATGTACATACTAATAGAGGAACGCATCAAATGCTATGATAGAAGCAGGGTGTTAGCAGATAGTACAATTATGACACATTCAGCGCGTCATTGGGTACAGCGAACCTACCAACTTTTGTTCCGACAATCTGAACTCTTCTTCCCATATTCGATGTAGGCAGAACGTCTAGGTCGATTCTACGGCTTTCTTCGGGTGTTAAATATAATATCCGAAAGGAGAGAAAGTCCCTCCCATTGCTTTCTTTCTCTGGAATGAATCAGCCGAAATGTTGTACCTACACCGAAGACGGGAAGAAGGGTTCAGAATAATCAGGAAAAAAAAGTTACAGATAAAAGATATAGCGAATATGATATCAACAAGCCTGGCTACTGCAGGGCCAAACCTCACTCATATTTCTATCCCAACAAGAGATGATTGCCGCATTTTTTGTATTGAATGTATAATGAATAAATTCGTAGGTGTATAACACTTGTCAGATTGGCTCAGTTGATAAGAGAGCCTTGGGATTTTCAAAAAGTTTTTTTCTAGATATAATAGAGAGTAGCCCTCTAGCTCAATTGGTGCAGCCTTCAGTTGTGACTCATAGCGCTTAAAACAGAATCATTTAAAAACTAAATAAACCTATTATGATCTGCGGTGTCTAAATACGATTTTACGTCATCCAATCAAAGCGAGCTTTAAAGGCAGCTCACGGGACTTTTGGACGAATGAATGAAAATCATCACGTCTGGTTAGTCACCAAATATAAACCGTCCCGTGAACAAAGTCTTATGGAAACGTGCCGTGCTGGGAAGAAGGAGATCAATAAATGAGATACTTCTCCCGCCTTTTGTGAGGCAGTGATCACTGAAACAAAGTCTGGATTTTCAAAAAATAAATACTGCCAGACACAACCAAGGCATTAATAGATGATTTAGCATAGACTTACAATTAAAATTGAAACCTGACTCTAAAAATACTTAGGGAATTAATTTTCGGGGAAAAAAGGTGGGGATGATCAACACTGCTGGAGAGCCATGTTAATACGACTGTTTTGTTTTCCAATCCCCCAAACGGTTACATGGTAAACAACTGATGATCCCAACATGACAAATTCACATATAGAACCCTAATATCAAATTCTATGTAGAACATAAGAACCACTGGGAAAAATTGAATCAACGGATATCGGGAAATAATTGACTGAAACGACAGAATTCGTATTTAACGTTTAAAGCTTTCTAGATTATATATATATATATATACATTTATATATAGGTCGACTGCAGTCGGAAGCGAACCTTAGGCTCCTCGTTCATTCGCTACTTTCATTTAGTGGGAATGCGACTTCAATCCAAATTCATTGCTTAGGGTGTACTCAGTTGGCTGCGGAGTGCACGTAGAAATTTGTCCTTATGAACAGTTTCCCATTCTCTGCCCATACTGGAAATTGAACCCGAATCCTATTTCGTGTGAGGCTGTGGTCGCTAATCTTTTTATGCCTAATACTCACTTTTGTGACTTTTTGGAGAGTAAAATTTCCGCACCGCCCATTTATATTTTAGATCTGGATGGACACTTACTTCTCATTTTGAATGGCTGAAAGAGGCTAGATTTGTAAAAAAAATTCCAATATAAAAAAAAATAAAAATGAAAATTTTCAAGTGTCAAAAATTGCATAGATTTCATTTCCACAAAACTATAAATTGTATAAGCAAAAGAAAGCTCTCACAAAGGCTGGAAAAAGTAAATATAAAACGTGTTTATTATGCATTACCACAATGATGAGATTAAAAGCCATTGTACGAGGTCATGAAATCGTGCGTATTGACTTCTAGTGTTGTCTATGGTGGAAGTGAGACGGACATAATACCCGACCTTACGACCCAGTAATGAATCTATCACCCACTTAAAGGAAAAGCTTAAATCGCCCTGTCGAGTGGTATCTCCCAGGTGGGCGACAACTGATATATATATATATATATATATACTCACACAACACACACCACTGATGATGGGAAGAATCCCGAAACATGTATGGACTATTGACATATAAGGATTAATAAACCTTACCACCAAAAACTTCACTCCCGAGTCTGTCTCACTCTCTAAAGTACACATTATATACATATATATATATATATATATATATATGTGTGTGTGTGTGTGTGTGTGTGTGTGTACTGAAAATGCAATATTAATGAGTTTATAATAGAAACGCAACGTAAATTATTCTATTATAAATCATTACACTTCAGAAATACGTCTCCAATAACGTGGTTTAAAACCTTTTTTTGTTTATAATCCCTCAGCTTTTTATGATCTTCGGTGCAACAAAAGAATATCATTACATTTCGAACATGTTGCTGTTGACCGTTAATTCTAGTTTAAGAATATTTGGGAGTTATCATAGCAAATATTGTGGGACCTGATTGACTCCAGCCCACAGTCACTAATTTGGGAAACCAAGTCAGCTTAGAACGCACTGACTTTGACTCGTCAGCCTTTGCATTAAAAGCGGTTCAAGAGCTTTCTCCAGCATGGTTATTAGGATTATAACTGAATGCAATTCAAGTCCTCTTTGGGGATTAGGTATTAAATCAAACCATTTTTGGCATGTTCGAATTGGGTGTGTTAGTTTAAATTCACATGAATAATACATGTAAGCACACACACACACACACACACACACACACACTCATTAATCTGTGAGTGTGTATGCGTGCAAGTGTGTGTGTAAGAGTGTTTCAATTCGTTCTTAGCCTGATAATTTCGATCTGAAATTTTCAGTGTATAATGTTTGAAATGTGAAATAGATATTCACTATTAGATTATGTTCAATGATATGGAGATTATTTAAAATGGATGTTTTTCTCCATTACGATACTGACTTATCGATATACCAATGAATATATATATATATATATATATATATATATATATATATATATATATATATATATATATATGTACAGATCAGGCTAGCAGTATAGCATTATATAATGATATATTAATAATATTAAGCAACTTCTGATGTGTGATGGATTTATTTCATAGAGTGTTCGATACATTCATCATCATACTATGGAAGTCAAGTTGTTTTAGAGTAGAGCTGGAAATAAATAGTAGAATGTGGATTTGCTACACAAACTAGCTCATGTTTCTGCCCTAACAAGCTAGTTTGTGTAGCGAATCCACATTCTACTCTTTATATATATATATATATATATATATATATATATATATATATATATATATATATATATATAAAGATAGAGTGCTTCCAGCAGTATCTTTTATCTTTTAAAAAGTATTTATATTCATTGAAACCAAAGACCCGTTCACTTATAAGAAAACAAGAAAAGGCTAGCACAGAGAATAACAAAGATGCTCATTGTCCGTCATTTTTAATGAAAGATGTATAAAAGAAAATATACTGCCAAATTATATATATATATATATATATATATGTGTGTATATATATATATATATATATATATATATATATATATATATATATATATATATATATATATATATATATATATATATATATTCTAGAAAGTTTAATAGTTTTAAGAACAAAAGATGTAAAAGATTTTTTTTTTACTTATATTATTTCAGTCAGTTATTTCCAAAGATCTATTGCAATTCATTTCCGATTCTCAAAGAGTTTTATGTTTATTCAGAATTGAATATCAGGGTACTATGTGTGAATTCTTCCTGTTGGGGTCATCAAATTTTTACCTTGTAAGCGTGATCGAGGATTTAAAGAGAATTACTTGTTTATCGTGTAACCGTTTCGAGGATTTAAAAACAAATCAGTTATATCAACAGGGGCTCCCAGCTGTGTTGATCAAACACCATGGTTTCAATAGTTAGCTTGTAATATTATTTTCAGGGTCGTGTCATCATACATGTAGTTTTTTATTTCATATATATATATATATGTGTGTATTATTTGATCCTCGCAGGATACATCACACGTGGCGTTGTGAATGTCTACATAGTTTGTTATTTTGAATCGCCACTACACAGACCGAATATCTTATGAGGGTGGATCAATAAGTCAGTAGCTTGATACAGTTATTAATTGGGTTTTCATGTGTATAATCTTCGATCCAAGTATTTGATGAAAAGGCGATGGATTAAGAGTATTAACAAGAAAGTAGATCATTATAGATTTGCTACCCAGCTAAAAGGCGACCCTCACCTGAAAAAAAACTCTGACCCTAACCCTTGCTAAGTGTTCAATGGGGTATGCATTAAATCATTACAAACTTTTAAACGGTAACCAAATAGTCAAAGCTGAAGTTTACGACCGATAACTTTGACATTTGGAAAGAGCTTTGGGTCGAGAACGCTCAACCTTAATGGATAGAAAAAAAAGAGTCATTGTTATTAATACTTTTCTACTATTTATCTTAATCTCAATTAATGTTGTTCTTTATCGCATTTAAACTCAAGCTGTGTTCCCTTCATCATCATCATCATCATCATCAGTCTTTTAGCGTCCGTCGTTGGACATAGACCTTCCCCAGGATTTGCCACACTTCCCTATCATAGGCGTCACGGAGCCAGTACTTCCTGAACTTGTCTAGCTCGTCTCTCCATCTAACATTTTGCCGGCCTCGGTTGCGCATGTGGTCTCGGGGGATCCACGTTGTGAGTCGCAATGTACATCGATTGTCTGCCATTCTTGCAACATGGCCAGCCCACCGCCATTTGAGATTTTTAATGGATTCTATGATGTCCCTAACTCTTGTCTTTTCTCGGATGTACTGTGCTGTCTTGTGGTCTCTCCATGTGAGGCCCAGCATAACTCTTTCATGTGCACGTTGCATGGTTCTCAATTATTAAATAAATTTCCAGCGCGAATCAATGTAAAAAATAAGTTCTAGGTGAGATATATCTATACTGGAGGGTCGCTCGCTTAACACACTGCTGTTCTTACCACTGAGCTACTGGAACTTAGTGGTAAGCAGGATTCCAAATCGAACCCTTGACCCTACCCTTTATCCTGGCCTCTTCTGCATCATAATTCTTATCAACGTTTAGTTCAGTATCTATATCCTGATGTTATTTTATTTCTATTCATCTTATTTGATGAAATATTGTGAACTATTATCATTATTATGCAACTATTTACGTTCATCTTGATTGTTGTGGCTTTTTATCGCAACTAAAGTCAGGCTGGTTTTCCTTCAACAGTGAGCAAATAAATTTCTACCGAAGGGTACTCAGTCTGAGTTTGGTTTTTTATTTGTTTTGATTCTCAATAATTAACATGATTTTAAAAATAAGATTGAATTGAAAGGAAAGGAGTTATTCTTTATCAAGGTAATGCACATCCTAATATCACTTAAATGACCTGAAACCTCATGGACGCATTCGACTGGAGGAAATGGTTTATCCGCCATTCTCTCCTGACTTCGCTCCCATTGGTTATCATTTGTTTAGGAGTTTGCAAAATCAGTTTGATGGATTAAAAGACTCACTTCAAGAGAAGAGGTAGAAAATCAGCTGAACTCTTATTCCAGGAGAAATCGAAGAAATTTTACAAATCTGGTATCGAAAGACTTGTTGATACATGGAATGATATTATTAAAAGCGTATACTAGTGATTAAGTGTATCTTTAATCTTCAATGTACATTGTGTTTATGTATAAATCGAGACATCTTTTGCTGTACTTTAGCTACAACTTATTCTACGAGGGAAATCTGTGACTGACTATTGTTCATAATGGATGATTCCTTGCATATCCCACCAAACACTCGACAAGATCTTATTCGAATGAAAGGCATATTTCTTCTGGGACACGGGCCTATCATCGTTACTTGGTCACCAAATGAACATGGTCTCCAAAGAAACATGCAATCTAGCGTTCTTCATCGATTTATGCCTTCAACTGGTCTAACTGGGTGCGGTACTTGTTCGATTCAATCTTCTGGTACGACAGAAGACGCTCTTATTAAAGGACTACTTTCTAATCCTGATAATCCAGGGGGGATCCTAAAATCCTCAAGGGTATATTTAAACGTTAATAACTCCAGCTGTACAAATGTAAAAACCATGCAGTGATTGTTATAGAAAAACCCAACTTTTAAAGATTGCTATGTGATGATTTGATTCTTATCACTTTAATTACTTTTATCACAGTTTCAATGTGCGACATTGGTTGAATGATGTCTTCCCAGACGATGGGATCGGTGGGGACGGACCAATTGCTTGGCCACCTCGTCCGCTTGAACTTACCCTACTGGATTTCCTCTGATGGGGTCATGTCAAAACATTTGTCTACTCATCAAAACCGAAATTCTTTGGACGATCTCAAAGCTAGGATCAAAAACGCAATATAGACAATCACAGAACAGCAGCTGAATAATAAATAAACCTTGATCGTTGTATAACGAAATATGTTGAAGATAGAGAATTAAACAACACTATGACAAAAACTAGTCCATCTGATCGTGAGGGCATCGTTTAGCAAAAAGTTCCCCGGAACGAAAACTTGGCAAATCATTTTTGACACATTCAATCATTGACAGAACCTTCTCCATGAATTAAACAGATCTTTATTTGAGTCGCATGTTCAACTTTTTGTTTAACGAATAAAAGAATAATATATGGAAAACGTTGCTCAAAATCTTCCATCTTCAATGTTTGGATCAATGAACAAAAATAACGTCAAAACGACAGTTGCTAAAATATAATCGGAGCTGAGAGTTTTGAATTAAGTTAAATCTAATTCCGTTTAAAAACAAAAAAAAACGAATATTTCAGGCTCCACAATATTTATAGATCATCATCATTATTATCATCAGGCTTTAAGCGTCTGCTGTTACACATACACCTTCCCCGAGATTCACCAGACCTCTCTATCATGCTCATCGCAGAGCCAATACTTTTTGAAACGACCCTTGAAAAGTATCCCACTTGGGAACTTGCTGACTTAAAATTAACCGAAATCATATTCCATTCGGGTAGGTGCGAGTGGAGTAACAGCTCGAGGATCAGACAATGGTATTGGCGACCAGTCACGTTCACTTCGCACTGGTGCACTTGGGGAATGCAGGTATCAATCTCTTCTACACCGAGCTATAGGTAAAACAGCAAGGCAGCGTGTAGGGAGAAGGACAACTCTAAATTGAAAAAAAAACTTGTAGAAAGCATCAGGAGAGCACTCCAGTTTCCCTCTCAAGAATAGACGTGGCAATGCTCAATTCACATAGGAAGCTGTGGAGAGCCATGATCGATCATGTCCGGAAAGGATGTGGCACGTGGAGATATTTTTTTTACCAATGCGACATATTCTGTCAGATACTGTACAAAGTCAAATTCTTGAGAATTCATCTGAGTCTTTATCAAGGAAACAATGTAGTCTTCATAAAGCTTGTATAGCATTAGAATAGTTATAAGTTGGCCAAGTAACTTTTAAAACATTGACCTTATTTGATATATATATATATATATATATATATATATATATATATATATATATATATATATATATGTATGTATGTATGTATATATATATATATATATATATATATATATATATTTGATATCATCTTAAAACGGGAGTTAGAGATATCATGAAATCCATTAGAAAACTCAAAGGTCGATGGGCAGGGTAGGTAGCGAAAATGTACAGATCTGCACTGGATATCACATTGTGGATCCTCAGAGATCATATGCGAAATAGTAACCGGTAAAAAACAAGATGGCGTAACGACAAGTTCAGGAAATATTGACTCTGCGACGCCGACGACCGAGAGGTCTGGCGAATCTTGGGGAAGACTGATGATGACGATGATTTCGCTTCTTTACACCGACTAGTATCAGATGTAATAGCGTTGAGTTGATGGAATTTCTTTGATGAATCATGGTTTTTATGATTAGTTTTGGATTCGTATGTCTTTCATCTTATTGTTGTTTGTTTACTTTAAGAAATAGGGATAAATGTAATAGGTCCAAGTTGACCGAACCTTTTTGATGGAACATTATCATTATTGTTAATTTATGACTTGTTTCTTTATATCTCTTTCCACGCTTACAGAGATAAAAAGAAAGAAAGAAAAAAGAAAGATAGGATGAAGAAAGAAATGGTAGATAGATAGATAGATAGATAGATAGATAGATAGATAGATACATACATACATACATACATACATACATACATACATACATACATAGATTGATTGATTGAAATGAATGATAGATAGATACATACATACATAGATACAGAGATAGATAGAAATGAAGAAAGAAAGAGATTGATAGATACATGGATATATAGATACATAGATAGATAGAAATGAACAGGCTGAGATAGATAGATAGCTACATAGCTAGAGAGAGAAACATCAACAATCTGAGAGAGAGAGAAAGAGAAAGAGATAGAAAAAAATGATAGATAAATAGATAGTGATATCAACAGGCTGGATTAGATAGATATGAACATACGTATATCGAGAGATACACACACATAGAGACAGAGAGACTGGTAGGGAGAGAGAATGTGAGAGAGACAGAGAGAGAGATGGATAGATATTAGACTGCAGTATATATATATATATATATATATATATATATATATATATATATATATATATATATATATATATATAGAAAGAGAGAGAGAGAGAAAGAAAGAGTGAGAAATGAACAGACTTAGATAGATAGATAGATGAGAGAGGGAGAGAGAGAGAGGAGAAATGAACTGACTGAGAGTGGTAGATAGAAAGGTAGGAAGAAAGGAACGAAGGAAGGAAGGAGGGGAAGAAGATAGATATGAACAGATGAATAGATTTGGACATAGGTATGAACAGACTAAGATAGATAGATAGATAGATAGATAGATAGATAGATAGATAGATAGATAGATAGTGAGGGGGAGAGATAGGGAGGAAAGAACAGGATAGATAGATAGATAGATAGGGAGGGAGGGAGGGGGAGAGATGGGGAGGAAAGAACAGGATAGGATAGATAGATAGATAGATAGATAGATAGATAGTGAGGGGGGAGAGGGAGGGGGGAGATGGGGAGGAAAGAACAGGATAGGATAGATAGATAGATAGATAGATAGATAGATAGATAGATAGATAGATAGTGAGGGAGGAGAGGGAGGGGGAGAGATTGGGAGGAAAGAACAGGATAGATAGATAGATAGATAGTGAAGGAGGAGAGGGAGGGGGAGAGATGGGGAGGAAAGAACAGGATAGGATAGATAGATAGATAGATAGATAGATAGGACGAAATGAAGAAAGAAAGGAGGTAGGAGAAAAAGGATATCAATGAAATAGAAATTTATAATAGATAAGTGGTTTACAACTTTCTTGTCCCATGACCCACCTCAATAGTTTGAAAATTTTATATCTCCTTCCAATGAAAAAAAAGTAATTTAATTATATATATATATATATATATATATATATATATATATATATATATATATATATATATATATATATATATATATATATATATGGCAAAATATTTGTAAAACAAAACGAACAAAACAAGTATTGACATCTAAATATCACTTTATAGCACTTACTGAATTAACTGTTTTTTTGTAATTTCTTTTTTGCATGGAATTTATTATCAACAATACAACTACATCATTGCTTTAAAAATTCACACATTTAATGAATTAAACACTCATTATTATGTCGGCTATAGTAAAAATAGTAATCAATAGTATTGTATAATTGAGAATTAATTGTATTGTATAAGCAGGAATTAATTAGGTAAGCCTTAATACGTGTCAGTTTGAAGCCATGGAACAATTCAAATCCAAATCCTGAATCCCTCTTATTATATTCAAATAGCCCCTTATGCAACGTGAGTCCAACGTTTAAAATCTTGGGTGTAGATCAGTGGTTTCGAAACTGGAGTCTTTGGGCCCCTGGGGGGTCAGTCAAACAATGTTCGGTGGTCCATGGCAATGTCCCCTCTGAACCTGATATTTCCAATCTATCGAAAAGCATGGTCATCTTACACAAACTTGAACTGTATCTTGGAATCCAAATAAGTGTAATCCATTTTGAATGAATATGAATTTAAAGGTCAAAAATGTCTTTTTATTGTAGTTCATTAATGAGTCTGAAAACTAAAGGCTAAAAGTAGGGGTCAGCCAGAATATTTGCTTTATAGAAGGGGCCCCTTGAGTTTTCAAAGTTTCGAAATCACTGATGTAAATAAATAGATAGATAGAAAGTTTCACCATCAGAGTCAATAACTGAACAACCGTGGCGTCGAAATTTGAAGTCATGTTCAAAAAAAACTCAATTGAAGAATACATATGGTCAGAATAAATTCTATTTATGACATCTCTGAAATAGAATGAATGAAAAACCTTCTGAAAACACGTCAGGATAAGGCTGCAAAGAGGTCAAGAGAGCTTTTTATCCAAAAATAAAAACAAAAACATTTTTTGACGTTGTGTAGTGGAGTACTGATGCCAACTTTCGAATCTGTGGACAAAACAGTTTAACACAGGCACATTTGAAAAGCGATATAACTCCTTTGGTGGCTACGGTTATTCAATAGATAGATAAGCATGATATTCACTTACCTGAGCATATTTTGACGAAGTCGGGTCGTTAAGAAAACTCCATATTCGGCCTTGGTATCTCTTCCAATTCGACAGCCGTCTTTCGGTGGGTAAATTGTTTTGAGGCAACGAAGTCTTTCGAAACGATTCAAGTTTCTCAAGAGACTTACTCTGAGTATTCCACGTGTTGTACTGAGTCCAGCAACAACGTTCAATATCGTGTTCTTCGATGCCCCAGAATTCGAATTCAGTTTTAATTGAAGGGCCGCACATGCACATGGGCACGTGCAGCTCCCCAGTCCGTAGATAATTCAGGATGATTCGGAAGGCCTCCGAATCCCGATCGAAGAAGTACTCTCTCCGTTCGGGCCGGTAGTGGCGTTCCATTTCGTGCGTCTTGGCCAGTTTCATTGTAGGTAATCGAAAGAGGGTCGCTCGTTTCGTTTCAAAGATCTTCCCTCCAACGTTTAGTATGACGGTCTCGTCGTGCGCATGCCCGTCATACATGTGGTACGTCTGGTAGTAAGGTTGTTCCGGTTGGGTTGCCTGCTGGTGTTGCTGTTGGTGCAGCAGGTTATTGTGCGTAAGCAAAGATCCAGGACTTATTGAAGGTTTCCTTGTCAGGGAATTCGTCGTAGTTGCGTTTGCAACCGCAGGTCCGGCTCCAAAACTGCCAAGGGCTGGGTTATAACCTCCAATACCATACCTGGAACCCCCACTCCGACGACGATTGTCTGTGAAGCTGGTGGCAAATCCAAAACCGCCATCGAGGGAGGACAGATGTTCGGCTGAGCCAGTATAAGGTTCATCACGAACAGACCGGAAGCTTTCGGTAATGTCACTGTCCGCTTCCGGTGTAAGCAAATTGCACGACGCTGCCGCATTGTTATTGTTGATGGAGTCGTTTTGAGGTTGGAACTGGTTAAAATTGTGGCTATTGTTATGCTGCTGTTGTGGTAACTGATTATTGAAGCAAGAGCTCTCAACCAGCTCAGCGGCATTGGCAAAGGACGCTGCATTGGCTGCCATCAGCCCCACAACCCCGCTGCTGACCCCTGGGGTGGTCGGGTTTCCGACCGTCGAATTGTGACGTCGTTCGTTTATCATCTCGCTAGCGGTCGACAACCACGACGTGATAGATTTGGAAGCCCGACGACCGAATTTCGTCTGGGTTCCCGACCCCCCGTGGAACCGTCGGGGGTTGCGTTTCGCAAGCAACGGGGTTTGATATTGGGACGTTTTGTTGTTCCGCCCGAATCGCGAATTGGGTCGATGGTTGTAATGGTGCGGATGGTGGAACTGATCCCGAAGGTCGGGACTGGACAGTAAGGGCTGCAGGTGTTGGTCGTCACCGTGCCCACCGCCGCCGCCGCCTCTTCTACCGCCCCCACCGCGGGGCCTTTTCTTCTTCTTACGACTGGCGACCCCTCCTCCTCTTCCGCCGCCTCCTCCACTGGAACCTCTGTTATGGTCCTTGGTATTGCTGTTGTTGTTGCTGTAGTGGTGATGGTGATGGTGGTGGTGGTGGTGGCCGCTGTGTAACAACTGCAATTCCTCAGCCTCCTCCTCCTCTTCTTCTTCTTCCTCTTCTTCTTCTTCTTCCTCCTCCTCCGCTTCTTTTTCTTCCTCCTCCTCCTCTTCTTCTTCTTCCCCCTCCTCCTCTTCGTCGTCGTCGTCGTCTCCGTCGCTTTTATCCTCTGCTGTGACGAAAACGTCGTTGTCAGCTTGCTCCCCGTCCTCAGAACTTTGCTGCAAGGGCAAGTTTTGAGATGTGACCGGTTGGGGGGACGGTAACAAACGAGGGGGCTGTTGCTGGGGTGTGGTTTGTTGTGACTGTTGGTTCGGGAATTGTTGTTGTTGCTGGGGGGTCGGTGGCTTTTGTGGACCTTGTGGGGTCGGTGGCTTTTGTGGACCTTGTAGGGGGGTCGGTGGCTTCTGTTGAGGGGTCGGTGGCTTCTGTTGACCTTGTTGGGGGGTCGGTGGCTTCTGTTGACTTTGTTGAGGGGTCGGTGGCTTCTGTTGACCTTGTTGGGGGGTCGGTGGCTTCTGTTGGGGGGTCGGTGGCTTCTGTTGGGGTGTGGGTGGTTTTGATTGGCTTTGTTGTTGCTGCGGGGTGGGGGGCTTATGTTGACCTTGTTGTAAGGTTTGTGAACTTTGTTGTTGCTGTAGCTGATTGTAAAAACTGGGATAATGATGATAATAATGACTATGGTGCGGTGGGGTAGTTTGGGGCAGGGGTGCGCTCGATTTCGGGAGGGGGCCACTACTGACCAACCCCTGGGCCGATTGCGAATAAATATAACCACTGTTATTGCTACTGTTAAAGCTGCTTCTGCAATTTTTCGGATCGCTTCCAAATGTGACTCCGCTACCACTGGTTCCCGGACCCTGGCGGAGCGGCAGGAGAGCCAAATATTCTGGGTGCTGCGGTTGGGGTCGATGGTGGTGGTGTAGTGGAAAAGCGAAGGCAGAGGCTGCGGCAACGGCGGCCGCTGGTGTACTCGTCGAGGAGACTGAACTCGACGGTAGAGGAGCGAATGGATCCTCGGTGCCAAAAACAGTAGAAGGGTCGCTAGTGGGCCGGGTCGACGACGCCGGTAGGGCCGTCGATTGGGCTGTGAATATTGGAGACTGGTTGGGGTAACAGTTGTAATAAGGCAATGAGTTGAGTGGTAAGCTTTGCGGTGGGTGACCCCCCTGAGATACTTGTGGGGGCTGACCCCCCGGAGATGCTTGCAACTGTTCGTGTCGTTGTAAAGTAGACTCTTGAAGTTGAGAGGGTGTGTTCTGAAATTGGGGCTGAGTTGTTGTCGCTGTTGTTGTTGTTGACGCTGAAAACGCCCCCGATAGAGAGGAGGGGGGTTCGTATTGATAATGGTACTGATACTGATGGTGATGGGGGTTAGGATTGTAATAGTGATGGTGGTGGTGGTGGTGTACTTGACGCAGCCCTTGGGAGCTCGGCGAAGGCTGCAAGGGCGGGGGCGGGGGCGGTAGAATAGGCGACCGGGACAAAGGTTGAAGTTGATTTGCCGGTGTCGACTCCCTCGAGGGCGACGCCCCAGTCGCAATGCTGCAATAACGGGGGAGACCTTTGGGTGCCTCGGTAGTATGTGTAGCAAATGTAGTAGTAGAAGAAATACCAGTAGTATTAGGAGTACTCGGAGTTGTTGTTGCTGATATAGATCCTGGAGTACCGGGGGAGGCAGTGGGGGTGGTGGTGTTGGCGGTGGCGGGAGCAGTAACAGGGAATGTCGGGATAGGGTTTGGGGGTGAGACACTGGAGCTGGGGGACAGGATTTGAGTCCCTTGGTCTGGAGTCTGTAAACTTGTCTGCCGCTGGGAAACGTTTTGCGTTTTTTTGCTGCCGTTGTTGGTGTTATTATTGTTACTGCTACTGCTGCTGCTACCACTACTACTACTATTACTACTACTTCTACCACTTCTACTACTACTACCACTACTACTACTACTACCACTACTACTACCACCACCACTACTACTGTTGTTGTTGCTGCTGGTAGTGGGACTATTGGTGCTGCAACCCGTAAAAAAGGGTTCGATATGGTTCTGCTTACTGACGTTATACGGGTTCGAGAAGGAGGTTGTTCGAGTACGGCTCCGGGGTCTCGCTCTTGCGGTGCTGCTGGTTGAAGATGCCGGGGTTCCACAATCTATGCCACTGGTGGTTGGGGTTGTTGTGTGGGGTGTGGCACCTGTGGGGGTCGCAGTGACGGTGTCCGACTGATTTTGCTGACGAAACAGCGGCCAACTGAACTCCTGCAGCTGCAGCGACTGCGTATTGTTCTGTCTTCTCCTCTGACTAGTCAAACCGGACACCGACGAACCCCGTTCTTGCTGGTTGTCTGTAATCTCGTGTCGTTCCTCCAGCTTCTTTTTGATTCAATTCAGTTCCTGACTCTTTTGTCCTCCAGAAAGAAGCGAGAGAAATAATGGAAAGAACTTCTCTTTTTTTTATTCTTTTTTTTTTCTTTGCTCTTATTGCGAAAACTTTTTCTTAAGCTTATAAATATATAAAACTTGAAGCAAACCTGCTACCTCACGTCGTTCCTCCAGCTTCTGTTTTATTCAATTCCGTTCCCGACTCTTTTGTTCTTCGGAAAGAACCGAGAGATGTAATGGAAAGAAAGTCCCTTTCTTGCTCTTATAACGAAAACTTTTTTTAAAGGCTTGTATAAAACTGGAAGCAAATCTGCTATCTCTGGCGGTTCCTTCAACTCCTTTTTTGATTCAATTTAGTTTCTGTCTCTTTTTGTCCTCCAGGGATAAGTGAGATAAATAGAAAGAACTTTTTTGTTTCTTTTTTGTTCTTTTAGCGAAGACGTTTTTTAAATCTTATGTAAAAACTTGAAGCAAAGTTCATATCTCGTGTCGTTCCTCCAGCTTTCTTTATATTCAATTCAGTTCCCAACTCTTTGTCCTCCAGAGAGAAGTGAGAAAAATGATGGAAAGAACTCCCCTTTTTTGCTCTTTTAATGGAAAATTCTTTCGAAGCTTACATAAAAAAAATTTGAAGCAAAGCTCTTATCTCGTGCTGTTCCTCCACCAGGTTGTTTTTATGCAACTCAGTTCCCGATTTTTTTGTCCTCCAGAAGGAAATGGAGGATATTGAAAAAACTTCTTTTTTCTCTCCTTTTGGGGGGCTCTTTTAGCGAAAACTTTTTAAAGCTGTTACAAAACTTGAAGCAAAGTGAGAAGAGTTGCTTTTTTTCGGTATAAATTTTTGATATTCACTCAGCTTAGCTTAGTCCGGCACTGAGCCAAATATAGTGGAGGGGGATGTAGATGAGAAGACTGTGTTGCGCCAATCTTCCAAAAGGGGAATATCTGCTTACCTGCCTTGAAAATCAGCATTCGAAATCCTCTTAGTCCGGCACAATGCCAAATATTGTGGGGGTATATAGATAAGAAGACTGTGTTGCGCCAATCTTCCAAATGGGGAATACCCACCTACCTGCCTTGAAAATCAGCATTCGAAATCCAGGCTTTGAGCAGAGCTCGAACACCGACCATTAGCGCCAGAGGTAAATATGCAACTACACCCCAGCCACGAGGCAGACCTGGGAAGTAAAAATTCTTATAAAACGTAACTGCAGCAGAAGCGGACTCTGCAGAAGTAGTTTTCGTCGACGTCGTAAATGTAGTATTAGTCCCACTAGTTGTTGATGTATGCAATAGCAGTACAAGTACAATCGGATGTCGGCAGTTTTGGATGTAAATGTTTAGATTATTAGCCACTGGTACGATGGGCAGATTTGGCGAGGGTGGATGATGTGCTTTTGGAGAGTCCACGAATCAGACCAAATGTTCTATAAAAACTTGCACGAAACAAAACAACAAAAAAAACTATACCATGTCGGAGAATGGATTTTTTTTTTTCAACTCAGTTTCAGTCCATCAAACACAGTTACGGGTAGTTATCGCCCTGAACTTAGTGTCTTTTCGCCACCCTTTGGGGTGACATCGAGAGTGATTGTACCCTCTTACGAGTATCCTGGATTTTAGAAGTGCCAACAGAAATGTACTGACTCCTTTTTTTGGTTTTAACGATTTGATAATAATTTTGACAACAGGGTTCAGTTTCATAGATTTTGAAAGCACATACATGGATTTTGTAAATCCCTTTATTAATATTGATATTATTGGATATGCTTCATAGTCCGTGGAGATTTTACAAGTATATCAGTATCTTTGTAATTACACTCGACTATTGCATAACATTTTGTATCAGATATTGTGATCACTTGTCGTCGGGTAATCTACAAGTGCATTAGAGTATTGCCTAAAACATTGTCGTGGTAGTATTAATTTCCAACTTTTCAAAAAGAAGATTTTACGAGTAAAATAACGTGCAGAGTTATTGCATCCGTGGTGACGTTCGTTGTGGCTGTATGGATTTGAAACAATTTGATACAAGATGGAATTGAACTCCTGCCTATGAGAATGCGTCCCAATTTATGAAAAGGAGAAGTATGCCAATACTGGGTTCGAACTCAAGTTGATTACCAAAAAAAAAAAAGAACTTCTGACACAGAGAGCAAAAAAACCTTCCTTTTTTTTTTGTCAATTTTCTCTACTGTGAAATCTTTGGGGTAAAAAGAGGAAGACCAGGTTGGCCTGTAATTAGCCCAGAAGTAATTTTACAAGCTAATAAAATCCAGACAATCTTGGATTTCGTAATTATATCTTTTGTTGTTATTATTATTATGATTATCATTAGTAGTAGTAGTAGTAGTAGTAGTAGTAGTAGTAGTAGTAGTAGTAGTAGTAGTAGTTATTTGCTTTATAGTTTTCAAAGAAAAACTCGTAAAAACAGTCGAAATTATATATATATATATATATATATAGAGAGAGAGAGAGAGTGAGAGGGGGTTAGAGAGAGCTTAAGAAATCTATACAATTCTAGCTTTCGTTATTATATTCTTTATTATTAGTAGTAGTAGTAATAGTAGTAGTAGTAGTAGTAGTAGTAGTAGTAGTAGTAGTAGTAGTTATGGACTCGATATTATAGATATTGTAGAAAAAAACGTAAATGCAATCGCAATGATATATATATATATATATATATATATATATATATATATAAAGAGAGAGAGAGATGTATATAGGATCACGTGTTGCGTATTTTAGAAGCAGATTGTTGTTGTTGTAGTAGTAGAAGTTGGCTAGTTATAAACGAAAAAACTCGTAAAAACAGTCGAAGTAATATATATATATTGAGAGAAAAAGGAAGAGCGAGATGGAATCATGTGTTGCGTATTTTAGAAGTAGATGGTTGTAATGATAACTGATACGTTAGATAACAGCCAGTTCTTACTATATATTTTTTTTAATCTTTGATTGATATGGATTTAGGAGTATCGAAAACCCTGTGGATGATACGATATAATTAATCTTTAGTCAGTAGAATCTTATGGCAGTACTGACGACGAACGTCGTATCACCCTTTGGGGTATTTTTGGATTTTCGATTTTTACTCGAGAACATCGAATGAAAGGACCGGTTAAATGAGAAACTTGCTGAAGATCATTTTATGCCTTCTGTCCTGAATTCAACAGGGTTATTCCCTTTTTTTTTCTAGCGTAGTGATCAAATGAAGAAAAGTGATTGCCGTATTTACTCGTGTATTAGTCGGACTTATTTTATAAGAGGTGAGACTGGCGGTGCAGAATCGATGAGCCGGGATCAAAGTCCAGCCGAGGCTGTTTATGTTCACTTTGCACTAACGCCCTTGGGGAAGGCATGAATCCATCTCTTCTCCTCTTAGCTATGAGTAAAATGATGGAGCAATAATGCAGTTAGCCCTAATAAAGTCAAGTATTTTTTTTTTTTTATTCCCAAAGTTTAATTGAGACTTTTACTTAAAGTTGAGAATCCAGTTATTACCTGTAAAATTCGAATAAGGATTCTCTAACATACAAAAATAAGATATGACTTGCACTCCGTGCGACTTAACCACGCGTAAATACAGTCGCGATGCTGGGATAACAGAAGTTATTTATAGTTGTTATTATTCCGAGTCTCTCGATAAAGGCTATATTTAATACCAACAGATGTTTATTTCCGGTTCTCGTTAGATGAACGAAGTCAAGTAACGTCGAGCCAGGTCAGTACCTAGATGGGTGACCACTTGGGAATACCAGGTGCCGTAAGCGAGAATGGTGAAATGAGTAACGCCACCTTGGGTTCTTCACATATTGCAAGCAAGGACAAGAAAAACTTCTGATAAGGAAAGCCCAGGAAATGAACTGCTGATGCTGTAACCAGCGTAAGGACAGTAACTGGATGTTTATTTTGCTTATTTGATAGACGTTTGCCGGTTATATCGGTGGTGAAAAAATGTTAAAGGTTTTATCGCGTTGATGATGATAAGTAAAAAAAATAATAAGTATAATGTTGTTTTCTTCTCACCAACAAGCTGTAAGGTTTCCGTGACCAGAACGGAAGAAAAGCCGAGAAATAATTTTCAAGCTCAAGATTTCTACCAACCGTTAGCCTTCTCTTTTCAATTCACTTTTTAGAAATGTTATTCGCTATCCGCTATTTTTCTATTGATGCCAGTTATAGTTCTTTATTTATAGCTAACTGTCATCAAAAGTGGCTAAAAGTAGCTAGATTTGTTTTATTCCCAGCTAACTTTTTAGCTAGAAATGTCATAAATGATTTTTTAAAGCCCGCTTATCAAATAAAATAACTAAAGACCAAAAACAAATTATTTATAAATAAAAATTATTACCAATAAAAATTGCTGATTCAGTTCTATCAAACTTACTACTTATGTTCTCAAACAGTCAGATATTCAGCTATCGTAGATTTTTATCGGCTTGATTGGAAAAAAATTAGCCAGATCTAATTGAAAGATGACTATTTTGGTAAACCAGTATTTTTCCCGAACCACAACGGGTATTTCAGATTTTACAAGTACAACATTGGACTTCCGGTGGTAATCACGAAGTATTAAAACATCCGAATAAAAAAGAAAACTCCAATGAGGCTCGAACCTGATTTCAATAAGTAAAGTAATTTCACACAAAGCGCTCGATAAAAACTAGCCGTTGGGGATATGCAATCCAAGAGAAGATCAGGGTGCCTGTAACTAGATTCGAACGCGGTTTACTGAATGAAAGAGACTCTGTTTTTGTGCTTGTCTGTTTGAGCAAATGAGCCACGATCCCTACCCTTGCCTACTACCTTTATTAACGGAAATATTTACAGCATATCTGGTATTACTCCTTCGCTAAACCAGACTGATC
>OY735242.1:1867688-1942688 GCA_963457665.1 Thysanoteuthis rhombus
TTGTATTATTTGATCTGGCAGATTTTACAAGTACTCTGATGCAGTCGACGTCCTGGCCATCGAGATATGTGTACGTGGTATTATTAGGGGTATAAAACTGCATCCATGTGTACAGTTATAACAGTTTTTTTTTTTATCTTCGAAGTTGAAAGAAAAACCCGAAACTGGGTGTTTGTCGTGTCCGGAGGATACGAACGTTTTTTGTTTTGTTTTTTTTTTTTTGGTTTTTGTTTTTTATTTTTTGTTTGTTCTTTTTTTTTTGGTTTATTTGTCTGTTTTTTTTTAAGTTACTAAAAACTTTCTTTTCTTACTTTGTTCAATTGCTATTGCAGCATATGCGTTCGTGATAATGGTTAGTCTGGCGCAAGGCTACGATGAGAGAGCACCACAATATTTCTTTCGAGGGCGGGGGGGTCGTCAATAATCCGTTCTGAGATTGTAATTGTACTGGGGTATAAATTATTTTGCTTCTTTTATGATACTAAAAAAACTTACATTATTTTCTTTTTTTGGTTGTTATTGCAGCATATGCGTTCGTGTTGATATTTGTCCTGGTGCAAGGCCACGAAAACCGAGCACCACAATTTTTTTTTAATAATCTTTTTTGAGATCGTAATTGAACACAGTTCTTGTATTTTTAAGGCAGGCTTTCCCGGTCATCTTGCGGATGCTACGGTCACGAACAAATTCTGCTTCTTCCTAGGCCATTTTACGCGTTGCATCTATAAAAGAAGCGGCCCGACTCCTGCAATTGCAAAGGCCAAAAGACTTATACAGCGTCTCGCAGCTGCCGGCTGACTGGCTTGAAACCAGAACCACCAGGTTGCTGACATGCTGGCAACGTTTTCATCAACAAGGAAAAACACGCTCCTTTCCGGTCATTACCAAAAAAAAAAGTGAAAAAATAGAACAGAACCGCTTATGGCCTTTGGTATAATAGCGGCAACTATAGTGGCTGTCTTGTTGCTTGTTAATATCTTCCTTAGTGTTTGTATAGTGGATTTTTCGAGTAGCACGCTACTAACAAGTGTGGGTTGGTGGAGGGAAAAAAATCGAACTTTTCTGTCCTCGAAGATGAGGGATCTCGGCAAGGTCCCGTTTCAGGAAACAGGAACCCCGCCCCAATGTTCTAGGCTCTGCCACTAATCAGAATCATTTATTTACTTATTTTTTGGGTTTTTTTTCTTTTGTTTTGAACTTCTATCAGTTGGAACTGATCTCTCTCTCTCTCTCTCTCTCTCTCTCTCTCTCTCTCTCTCTCTCTCTCTCTCTCTCTCTCTCTCTCTCTCTCTCTCTCTCTCTTCTCTCTCTCTCTCTCTCTCTCGTGTTTTTGGAACAATTGTAATTGTTCTGCCGCAGCTTGAGCTACGTGAAATTTTTGTGTCTTTATGATGTCTTATATATATATATATATATATATATATATATATATATATATATATATATATATATATATATATATATTAGACAAAAAAAGTAAGATTTAAAGAAAAAAAAAGACAAGAACAGTACCGACCGACAAAATAGTATAATGTCTCTTTACAACCCAATTTTCTTTGTAAAAAGTGTGCTCTGTGCGAACGCAGACCTCACTTGATAATTTTTTTCTACCTTTATTTTTTTTTCTTACAAATGATATGGAACGTTTACAACAGTTGTATTCTAATTGTGCATTTTGTATTTTTCAAGTTATACATTTTTATTTATTTCTTACAGGGCATAGTAGAAGGGGTGTATTGTTATAATAAATTGTACTGTTAACATACCAGTAGTGACTGATAACTTTCTCCGGAGATCAAGTGACAGCTAGCCTACTTTTATTCAATCAATCCTAATAGTTATAAAAGTGTTTGAATTCTGGATTAGTTGCAGTGGTTTTGCAATATGGTATCCCAGCAGGAAATGTACTAATTAATATTATTACTATTACTATTATTATAGGTAGCAGTGGTAATGCTAATTTTCTTCAAAATCACTTGTTATGACGTTGTATAAAGAATTCTTTCTGGACAGTTGCGGCAGTTGTGGATGCACTGGAATTACTCTCTTATACTGAGTCTTCACACCGCTGGCGAATGGTGGCTTGGACTGGAGATCAAGTGGCAGCACTCTCTTTGGTATTTTAGCTGTTTCCAGTAATGCTGTCGTCTGGATAGCCTTGCTGCTTTCTTGGATTTCTAGCTTTATTATTGTTTGGGTTTTCACACCCTCACTGACTGGTGGCTTCCACTGGAGATCGAATGGCAGCACTCTCCTCAGTATTTTAGCTGTTTTCAGAGATGCTGTCGTCTGGATAACCACGCTTCATCCTCGGATTTATAGCTTCCTCTTTATTATTATTATTATTATTATTATTATTATTATTATTATTATTATTATTATTATTATTATTTATTGAGTTTTTTTTTTACATCAGTAATGACTGGTGGCTTCTACTAGAGAACAAGTTGTAGCTATTCAAGCTCCCTAATCGTGCGTATACCTTTTATCCTTTTCAACAGGTCAGAAGTGCCTTGACACCTCCAGCGACAACGTTCCTGACAGCCAGCTAACTAGTTTGTTTTTGTTTCTCTTTGTCATTTGTGTGCGTAACAGGTGAAGTAGCGAAACGTTAATTAACGTCTTTCGGTGCCGAACGCGTGAACAATTTCCGATACCGTCATTATTATAATTGTTGTTGTTGTTGTTGTTGTTGTTGTTGTTGTTGTTGTTGTTGTAAAGAGACGGATTCTCGTGCAAGCCTTGTTAGAGGTCAAGTGACAGCAAGTCTCCTCAGTGCACCAAACGACTTTCTTAATAATACCCACACTGTCTCGAACGAGGTTTTGCAACGTGTCGGTTATTATTAGTATTATTGTTAGTATTATTTGTAGTAGTAGTAGTAGTAGTTCGATCAATGTTGGATACGAGTGTGAGAAATAAGACACAATAAGAGACTTTTTTTTTATATTCCTGTTGTCATGACCACAGTCGTTAAAAAATATTATTATTATTATTATTATTATTATTATTATTATTATTATTATTATTATTAATTGAGGTATTGGTAGTAGTAGTAGTAAATGTCATAGTATTGTTGTAGTTGTTGAAGGTGATAGGATTGGTAACGGTAGATGTCCTAAACGATCTACGTTATCAAGATATCTAACCAAAGATTTCGTACATCGGTCACCGATACATAATGCAGTTGCAACACAACCAGTAGTTCAAGCATAGACAAATATATTCATCTGTCAATGTATCTGTAAATCTACAGCAATGCACTCATCTTTCTACACATTTGGTCTGTCTTGCAATCCAAGATATTGTCGGTTTGGATTGTAGTTATTTGTCTCAATAATACTATATTATTATCATTATTTATTACCAGACCCTTTCGAGTATTGTGGATTTTAAGAGTATTTGAGCGTCCCCGGGGTACCAATGCTCTTTTTTTTATGCCCTGGTCTGAAAATAAATATTTTTCTCCGGTCTCGTGAACGTGGGGTAAAGAGTGTCATAGACACAAAACAGAGAACAAAATCTAGGACCTTGCGGTCTTCTGTCTTCTGCTCTAACACTGGGTGCAGAGCGTTTTCGTTGTAATACTATTTTTAATCCTTTTTTTCTTTCTCTTTTCTTTCTTTTTTTTTCTCTTGTAATGTATGTATGCACGTTTGTACGAATGTCTATATATTTATATATGTTATTGGGAAATGGATATATGATCCAATAATGTATATATATGTGTGTGTGGGTGGGTGGGGAACGTTTAATCAAAACTGTTTTTACTTCTTCCTTTTTTTTGCTCGTTTTTTTTCTCAACTTTTTGTATTCGTCATGTTTGTTGTTGTTATTGTTGTTGTTCGTGGTAATGTGTTTGAAGAAGGTGAATATCTCTGATGAAGTTTCGGCGGCTCTGTTGAAACAGGCCACGTGACCTCAGCTTTCTCTCTCTATCACACTCATTCTCTCTCTCTCCCTCTTTCCCTCTCTCTCTCTCTCTCTCTCTCTCTCTCTCTCTCTCTCTCTCTGGTTCTTTCTCTTTCCACCCCTTTCTTTCTCTATCTCTATCACTCTCTCACTCGCTCAATCTCGCCTGCCCAGTGGTGATAATGGTAGCGGTCACAGTTCACGATGTTGGCGTAGACGTCGACGTTCCAGCGAACTTGAGCGACGCCTGATTCCCTGGCAAGCGTCCGGGGTTGGGGGGAGACGGTCGGTAACGATGCTATTGCTGACGATACTATTGACGTTGACGGTGGCTGTAGCAGCCGGTGACAGCGGGTACTCTTATAATTTTCCTGTCAGTCTTCCTTGGACGCAGGACTAAACGTAACTATATCCAATGCCATCCATCAATTTAGAAACGAAGAAGTTTTTTTTAAAAAAAATGAATCAAACACAAAAAATAAGAAAAAAACAACGACAAATAAGCAAAACCAAAAAAAACTAAGCAATAAATTAATTAACCCAACCGACAACGGGCTATAGATTACAATAAACAAATAGAATCATATACTTGATATATGTTTTGGTTGATCCTGTTGATCCTGTTATTACTTTTTTTTTTATTTTCCCCCCTTATTTAGGGGGGCACCACTGGACGGAGAGAGGTGTAATTGTATCCCTGATACGTAAAGCGCTCTCACGCCTTTTGCTCGGGTTCCCCTCCAATTCTCTCCTCATACCTCGACTCTTCTTACTCTCTAGCTAGTTCACTTTTTCTTTCTCGATTCTCGGCTCCTCCCACTGTAGCGTCTGCTCAGCGCCACTCCCGTCTTCTACTCTCTGTATTTTTTTTTGGGGGGGGGTGTTGTTTTTTGTTTTTTCGGGGGTTTATGGTCTGCTCTCCTTTTGTGATGTGCTCTCTGCATAGACTCTCCTAACTCTGCCTTGCTCTCCTTTTTCCTTTTTTTTTTTTTTTTTTTTCGTTTATTTCTCAATCTTTCAACCCACAAAAGTACACGGAATGAACTTGCTCTCTCTCTCTCCTTCTCCCGCTCCCTTTCCCTCCCTCACTCCAAATCACTGTCATTTTCCACACGTCGCTCCTCCTACCCCCTTTCTTTACTTACAAGCTTTCTTTTCCAATAATTTGCTTCTTTCTATTTTCACTTCCGGTACCTTTTACTGTCAACCATCTTCCCTTACTTCCTTCCTTTCTTTCTTACATTTTCCTTCCTCCCTTTCTCCTTCCTCCATTCTTTCTTTCTTCCCTCCCTCCATTCCTTTTTCGTTCCTCCCTTCCCCCTTTCCACCCTTCCTTCTTTCCCTCCTTCCGTACTTTCTTTCTTATTTATATTCGTCTCTTCCTTCCTTCCTTCCTTCCTTCCTTCCTTCCTTCCTTCCTTCCTTCCTTCCTTCCTTCCTATTTTCTCTCTTTCTTCCCTTCCTCCCTTTTTCATTCCTCCCTTCCTTCTTCCTATCCTTCTTCTTTCTTTCCTTCCATGCTTCCTTTCTAACTTAAATTCCTCTCTTCCTTCCTTGCTTCCTTCCTTTTTTCCTTCCCCCTTTTTCCTTCTTTCCTACTTCCCTTCTTTCTTACTCTAATTCCTCCCTTTCTCGCTTCCCTCGTTTTTCCTTTCTTTCTTTCTTTCATATTTCTTTTTTTCTTTCCTTTCTCTTTCCCTTTATTTCTTCCCTCTTTCCTTGTTTTCCGTCCATCTTTTCTTCATTCCCTTTTCTTTCCTTCTTCCCTTCTTTCCTTTCTTCCCTTTATATTTCTTTCCTTCCTCCATTCCCTCCATCCATACGGCTTTAGTTTTTCTTTCGTCCGCTCGTTTGTTCCTTCCTTCGTTCCTTCCTTTGCTTTTCCTCCGTCCCTTTTCGTTTTTTTTTCTCTGCTTGTATTTCATTTGTATATTATACCTACCCTCTCTTTCTATTCTTTTCTCTCTTTCTCTCTCCTTCCTTCCTTTTTCTTTTTCACCTCATCCAAAACCTAAAATATCTCTCACTTTGATTTTTTCTTTCTTCCTTTCCTTTTCCTTTCTTTTTTCTTATTTTCCCTTTTTTTTTTGCTTCTTTTTACTTTATTTTTTTCTTCTCTTCTTTTACCTATATCTTTCAATTCTTTTTCTTTTGCTTTAATTTCTTCTTTTTTCTTTTTATGTTCATGGTTCTTTTCCTTTCTTTTTTCTTTCTTTCTGTCTTTCGTCTTCCCTTTTTCTGTCTGTCTAACTGTCCGTCTGTCTGTCTGTCTGTCTGTCTCTCTCTCTCTCTCTTTCTTCTTGTTTCCTTCTTCCTTCTTCATATTCTTATTCTTCCTTCTCCTCATTCTTTCTCTTTCTTTTACTTCTTCCTTCTTTTTCATTTTTTTTTTCCTCACAGATTTACATTCCCTGTTTTGTTTTGTTTTTCTATTCATCTTCTATAATCATTCGTTGATAAAATTGAAAGAAAGTAAGGAAGGAAGAAAAGAAGGAAAGAAGGGAGGGAAAAGGAAGGAATAAAGAGAGAAAGAAAGAGTGCAGTTGGTAGAAAGGGAATAATGGGAATAAACGAATCGGGTGAGGAAAAGGAAAGAAAGAAGGAAAAAAAAGAAAGAGAGAAAGAAAAAAGGGTGGAAGAAAGAATCAGTTTTTTAATCCCATGCTAGAATTCTCTAGCATCGTCGTAAATAGACATGAAAGTGGAAGAGATATAAAAAGAGAGGAAGAAAGGAAGAGATGAGGAAATTAACTGAACACAGTGAGAAATAGGGGGGACGTTTATTTAATACCCTCCACCACCAATAGCCTTGCCCCCTCTCTCCCTCTCTCCTTCTCTTGCTCTCTATTTCTGTCTATCTTTCTTTCTGTCTCTGTATCTATCTATCTGACTGTGTCCATACCTATCTATCTATCGTCGGCTGTTCACATCTATCTATCTATTTATCTCAGTCTGTCCATATCTATCTATCTCTCTGACTGTTCATATCTATCTATCAATCTATCTAAGTCTGTTCATATCTATCTATCTATCTATCTATCTATCTATCTATCTATCTCAGTCTGTTCATTATCTATCTATCTATCTATCTATCTATCTATCTATCTCACTGTGTCCATACCTATCTATCTATCATCGGCTGTTCACATCTATCTATCTATCTATCTATCTATCTATCTATTTGTGTCCATACCTATCTATCTATCGTTGGCTCTTCACGTCTCTCTCTCTATCTATCTATCTATCTATCTATCTGTTTCATATCTATCCTCCTACTGCCTCTCCTCCAACTCTCCTCTCTTCATCAGCTGGCTACTGCAGCTACTATAACTGCATCTGCTCGGCGTAAAACTATTCACTACTGCCACTATTACTACAGCTACTTCTACTGCTGCGGATTCAACAGCTTCACCCTGTTGCCGCCGTGGGGCTGCGACTACCGGGACGGTGATGATCGTTATCATTGTGATGATCTCAGAATGGTGATGATGATGATGATATTATTATCGGGACGATGATAATAATGGCTATTATCGAGATGATGATGATGCTTATTATCAAAATGACGATGGTGATGATAAACCTGTAGCTGATTACACTGACGGTCCTCCACCTACACCACCTACTACTTTGACGAGTTAATCCCTCCCTCTGGCCCCCGCAGGTGTCCGTCCCATGCCTTTGCCTTCTCCCGACACCGATCTGCCGATAGGTATACGGTTGAATCCCGTTATTACGACACTCACGGGGATTCGTACCGTTGAAAAAAGAATTGCCCTTATGACGGGTGGATTTAATCCGAGGTGTATTAATAAGGAGAAACCAGAAACTACACATAAGAAAATGACTTTTTTTTATGACCCTTTCACAGTGTAATGCCCCATACATGAGTTACTGATTTGCGAATAAAATGAATGAGCCAAAAAATTATGCTAATCTAATCATGTGGGTATTTCAAAATTAGTGCACTTCTACTTACAACTCGTTGTATCGAATCACTTATCAGAAATGGCCCAACCAACCAGACAAGTGGTCTAGTGATTCTTTGAGTGTCTATGTCTATCTATCTATCTATCTATCCATCTATCTATCTATCCATCTATCTATCCATCTATCTATCTATCTCTGTTCATACCTACTTACCTGTCTACTTATCTATCTATCCATTTTCATTATCTATCTATCTATCTATCAATCTATCTATCTCAGTCTGTTCATATCTATCTATCTATCGATCTATCTATCTATCTATCTCAGTTTGTTCATTGTCTATCTATCTATCTATCTATCTATCTATCTATGTTCATACCTACTTACCTGTCGACTTATCTATCTATCCATTTTCATTATCTATCTATCTATTAATCTATCTATCTCAGTCTGTTCATATCTATCTATCTATCTATCGATCTATCTATCTATCTATGTCTGTTCATACCTACTTAACTGTCTACTTATCTATCTGTCCATTTTCATATCTATCTATCTATCTATCTATATCAGCCTGTTCATATCTATCTATCTATCTCTCTATCTATCTATCTATTTATATCAGCCTGTTCATATCTGTCTATCTATCTATCTATCTATCTATCTATCTGTCTCGGTCTGTTCATATCTATCTATCAATCTCTCAGTCTGTTCATATCTATCTATCAATCTCTCAGTCTGTTCATATCTATCTATCAATCTATCTCACTCTGTTCATATCTATCTATCTATCTATCTATCTATCTCAGTCTGTTCATATCTATCTATCTATCTATCTATCTATCTCTGTTCATATCTATCTATCTATCTATCTATCTATCTATCTGTGCGTGTGCATGAATGTGTGTGTGTCTATGTTATCAGGTGCTCCTGGTTATATTTTAGGGGTTACAACCTTGAAAATGTGCATGAGTACATCACTAGGCACCACCTAAAGAATCCTTGGTTGTTATTTTTTTTTTTTTTCAAAAATGTTATTTAAAAATAATCGATGGTCATTTTGGAACAAAAATCCCCAAATCTTGTGCTGATATTTTTTGGACAACCTTAGATGAAAGATCATTTTCTTTTTTTTTTTTTTTTTTTTACAATATTAGATGATTTTTTTTAGATAATTAGTTCGGGTACACATGCAGGCTATGGTGATTCACTTATGCGAGAGACAGGTATGTATTTTGGTTACTTGAAGCTCATCACTAATTGATAAACTTTTCTTAAGGACCTCTTTTCATATTTCTGTATCGAGACATTGTTTTAAGGGTTTATTAATTCTAGTTTTTCAATAACTGAAATATTCTGCTGCTGCAAACTAATCACCAACAATAGTCTTGCGAGGAAATGAAAACAAAGGTGCCGTTAAAACTCGTGCATCATTAATACTGCCGTTAGAACGAATGTTCAGAGTAGTTAGTTTCTGCTATTTCTTCCGAAACACCTCCACGCTATCTTCTCTCTGTTTCCAGAACCGTGACTCTTCTTCCTTTTTTCCGTTCTTTTGACCGTCATCCATATTGCATTCCTAAGATGATAGTGCTAAATCGTAATGGGACTCTCCGATTCATTCACTATTGAACAACCGTAGCCATCAAAGATGGTAAAGGGTTCTATCCTTTTTTTTCCATATGTGCGTGTGTTAACGTGTTTCTTTTTGTGTTCCAACGCTCGTGGCCATGCCATTCTCTCTACAGACTTGAATATTGGCATCAGTACTCCACTAGACACCTTTTGAAAATGCTTTTTTGATCTTTGGGGGCCTTATTTCATCTTTTTATCTTTTCATCATCATCATGATCATCATCATGATTATCATTAGTCTTTTGACGTCCGTCGTTGGACACAAACCTTCCCCAGGATTTGCCACACTCTCTATCATGGGTGTTGCGGGGCCAGTATTTTCTGAATTTGTTTATCTCGTCTCTCCATCTAATATTCTGCCGTCCTCGGTTGTGCATGTGATCTTTGAGGATCTATGTTGTGAGTTGCGATGTCCATCAGTTGTCTGCCATTCTTGCAACATAGCCAGCCCATTGCCATTTGAGATTCTTAATGGATTCTCTGATGTCCCTGGCTCTTGTCTTTTCCCTGATGTGCTGTGCTGTCCTGTGGTCTCTCCATGTGAGGCGCAGCATAATTATTTCATGAGCACGTTGCATGGTTCTCAATTTGTTGATCTGTTTCCTGGTTAGGTTCCAAAATCTAGATATTTTTAGATGTTTTTTTTACTCTATTTTAGTTGTTGTTCAGTAATGTCATAAATGAAATTCAAACCATATTTAATCTTCGATGGAATTTCTTTTAGTTGACTTAAAAAAACTCGATGCTACGGTTGTTCAGTTATTGACTGCGATGAGTTTCTTTCTATCTTATCAGCTTGTCTTTTGTACTTATTCAAATAAAGGCAATATATTCAAATTAGTATGTTTATTTGTATAATTATCTGTCGTTATAATCTAAAACTCATAATGGATTGGTACATATGAAATAAAAATTGAAATGTTGTAATAAAATGTAATAGTCTGTTGTTACAATAACGAATATTACGTTAAAAGTTTAATATGTCAAAGAAACGCAGTGTGAGTGACTGAAAGACAAAAAAAAAAGAGTCACTAAGTAGTTTGAACGTCAGAACAGACCCACAGATTAAATTAGTGTCTATTTTTTATTCTCTTGTTTGGAATAAGGATGTTGTTAAAACAGTTTTAATGTCAGGTTAAGATCAGATTACACAGAAAAAGAATACCGCCAATCTGACGTAAGCACTGAGAGGAAGAGAAATTCACATTCATGGATTCCCAACGACGAACATGAAGTAATAGTTCAGCATTGTAGTTACATAATAAATAAAAACCCCAGTAAGAGTTGTTTTTTTTTTAATGTCTCACTCAAAATGAAAACGTTTTTATTTCTCTCCGTCTGAGTTCAAACTAGGTCTGCCAATTTCATTCAATGTGTTTCCTACCACTGGACCATAATCTCTAACAATGATATGTTGGAAGAAAGAAATGAATATTCAAATAAAGAGACTTATAAATTAAAGTAGTTCTGACCCCAAATTGACCTGTAACGATCTTGGGGGTCTGCACAACCTATCCTATGTTAATTCTTGGGCCAAGTTCCCCTTTAACACAAATTTGCAGCCAGTAGGGTGCTATCGTCTCCATGAGATTTGAAAGTGCCGAAATTGACCTGACCCTAAATTGACCTCAGGGGTCATCAGAGGATAGCACCACATACCCTAGGTTTATTCTGTGGCAAAAAATCTTGCACTTGGACCTACATTTTCAGCACATTGGGTGCAACATTTAGGATTCTATATAACATAAAGTTTGCTTGAACTGGTTGGTCAGGCGGGCCATTTGTTGGACTACGATATGTGTAGCCAAGGCAGGGATGACTGAAGCCGTAGCCAGCGTATAGACACAAATTAATCATCAGTTCTTCTTCTTCCTCTTTTTCAATTTCTCTCTCTTCTTCTCTTTCTATTTCTTGGCACGATTACTGTGAGTACAACAGCCAGTAGCCACCAGTTCGTCTCTTATTGCGTATGTGTGGCCCGGACCGCAAATATGCCAGATTCTTTGTGAAGAGAACTTCCACTCACCGCACAAAAAGCCACCAATAATATATATATATATATATATATATATATATATATATATATATATATATATATATCAACAAAATTAAGCCACAACGACCAACAATTCGAAATCCTACTGATATTTCTACTGAGATGCACCCTGAAACACATAGAGAGAGATTGAAACACGTCTGGTTAGTCACTCGACAGAAACCATCATGTGACCAATGTCGTTTGGCAGCATGCTGGGGTGATGAATTGAAACATCGGCTAAAGGGGGTGATCAACGAATAAGTTACTTCTTTTGCCTTTTGTTGGGCAGCTAATCAGTAAAAAGTCTGAGCGTGAAGATTATCGGACACAAACTAAGGGACCAATTTAGCACACATTTACATTGCAAATTGACCTTTCACTAAAAACCTATTTAGGGGGAACAAAAGAAACGCAATAAGGCATAAGAAGTAAACGTTGAAATCTTTAGCCGCGTAGTGTAGACTGTATGCATGATACATGCATACATACATAGCCAGCCAGCCAGCCAGTCAGATCAGCTAAAAAACTGAAGAAACTCACGTGACAGTTTTGGTTGACGGTCTCAGATAGATAGATCTTACTAACTGAGCTGAGCTGAAATGACAAGTCTGGTATACGTATAGATTTTTTTTTCATTTATTATATATTCAATATTAAAGTTGTATTAATCATCTTCAGTCGGAATAGGAGTTGGTGCAGAGTCTGACCCTGCAGCAGCCAAGCGTGTATGATTTAGTCTGGGGGTTAAGAACAGTGCTGCCAACTGGAAAAAAATTTTTTTTTTTTTTTTGGCTAAATCGACTTCGAAAGAGCGCCAAAAATGCCAAAACACGCCAAAAAAAAACCCCAAAAAACAGTCAGATATTTTATGGCCATTTTTAATAACTAAAGAATGGCTAAATTTAACTGAAATACCTAGGAAGCAGCTATGAATTGGCTAAAATTACTGAAGAATAGCATTAAAAACGGGCTGCAAATAGCGCGAAATTTTGGTGCTGCTGAAACAAGAAGCGCACTAAATTGGCAACATTGGCTGGGACGAACGAAGAAGAGCCGCAAGGGCTTTCACCCGATGAGCTTCTAATCTTTCTAGCCTCTTCCCTTCCGAAGACGAAAGTTGCAGTAGGATCAATGATCACATTGTTGTATAAAGTATGCATCGTTCAACGCCTAAAGGCGAAGTCCCTCGCTTGGTCGGCGGAGCAAAAAGAGTCTATTATTATGGGAGAGAATACCATGATTTGGAAATATCATTAGTTTTACTCGAGACTGAAACAGATGCTCAACAAAAACTGAGTGGGTCCTCAAACATAACCGAGGCCGTACGAATCGGCAGTTGGATACACACAGAAATATGCAGGCACCAAGAAGTATATATATATATATATATATATATATATATATATATATATATATATATATATATATATATATAACAGACCCATTTTCTTTAAAAAAATTTATTCCTATTTATGGTACATTCACCGTTTAATAATGGGTAGTCATTCCAAATAAGAGTTTCAAAATGATAAAATGCAATTTATAATCATATATCTATTGCCTAATTATATAATTGTCGCGTCGAAAGAGACAAATGGAGCAGATATAGATTGTGAATAAACAAAAATGAGAATTCGGAGTTAGAACAGTTATCTGGGCCTTTGCATCACCGGCGGCTCTTTAACTCAATGATAAGAGTAATGCTACGTTGAAGCAGTTACCCTGTCAGCCACAGCTTCGATCCCTACAGCCAACCCATTTTCTCTAATTGTTCAAACTATTTATGCTGTCTAGACCAAATGATATGTTCACCACGTCATAACGGGAGATCATTCCAATATATTTTAACACGATTTATAATCATATATGAATATATAGAGCGATAGATGAATAGATAAGTATAGAGTGTGAAATCACATATATATATATATATATGTATATATATATATATATAGAGAGAGAGAGGGGGGGGATAAAGCATGAAATTAAAAAAAAACAAAAGAAAATATGATATATATGACAACGAATCTCCCTGAAATTTTCAAGCGAAGAATCACTCTATTTAAACTTACATTGTTTGAAATAACAAACAATTTTTTTTCGGGGGTGGGGGTGCGTACAAACCTTTTTTGGTGTCAAGTAGGTGGCTGGAGATCTTTCGACCATCATCAGTCATTATCAAAAAAAGTATGATAGTGGTATTTATAGGGTTTTTGTTGTTGTTGTTGTTGTTGTTGTTGTTGTTGTTGTTGTTGTTATTATTATTGTTATTTTGCAATCTCACACCAGTTGCCTGGTGGTTACTGCTGGAGGTTGAATGACAGTAAGTCTCCTCTAGTCTCCAGCCCTTCTCTCCTAGTACTCATAGGTCACAGTAATACTGCGGTCTACAGTTTCATACTGGTTGCCGAGTGGTCATTGCTGAAGGCTGAGTGACAATAAGTCTCCTCAGGTCTTCAGCCAATATCTCTTCTCTCCTTTGCCTATCATACCAGTGCTGTGGTTCATATTTATTATTATTATTATTTTCAATATATATTTCAAGTGTTGTCATTTTTAAACAAACGCAATCGGAAATAAATCCGTTGAAATGTGTATCTGAAACTGATGCAATGCACTGCGCATGTGCAAGCTACGTGCACTCAAGAACACCTATGTCTATGTCGAAATATACCTCAAGTTGTTTTGCTTTAATCAGAAGAGCTTCCATTATTTGAAGTCTCTTCTTGGAGTTGAAAAAAAAATCGATGGGCGTATAAATTCATATACGACATAATTCTGATGTAGGACGTTTCTTTAGTAAGGATGCGTTGTTTTGTTATGTTTTTTGTTGACGAGGCTGTAGCTTTTGGAAGAAAAACTTCGCTGACATCAATAAAAGGTTTGTACGCAAACCAGAAAAAATAAAATCGAATAGACCGATAGTCACTCGGTACTCCAACGAGGATCTGTCTCCGTTGGGTCCGTGAATACAGCTTGCTAACCAATCTCACCCTCGGTTCCAAAGATACAAACATTATTTACTTACTCTCTCCATCTATATCTTTATATATATATATATATATATATATATATATATATATATATATATATATATATATAATTGTTTTATCCACAGACATAGATTATCCATTAGCGCTGAACTTGAGCAATATATTTTCTTTATGCACAACTCCCCATCCACGAGAGTGCTCTATTCCAGAGTTGGAAGAGTATTGCTTATAGCTTATAATGAACGTGTTACCTTTCTTGAAGAGTGCTAAACCCTGAATAAAGGAGCATGATATATATATATATATATATATATATATATATATATATATATATATATATATATATATATATATATAAGAGACATATATTTGAGACATCAAACCGAGTTACTGCTGATATCGTTTGTATTTATTGTTTGGGGAAGGCGCGAACTCACTTCTTCCAATAGATCATGTCAGAGATTATTATTGGTATCATGTTTGTACCATGTAACCCATTGCGAACTGTTACATGTTGCTTGGAGAGTGGATATGCAGGCCAAGTAGCTGAACCCCCGAAGAAATTCCAGTACAGATCCATCATGGTATTCCAAAGATGGAATGATTTGATTTTTTTTCAGATTGATCTGCCCTAAGCCGCAAGTATTGGCAACTAGCGAGGGTCGACTTCACTACGGTAGTAATTACAAGCGAAGATAGCCAATATCGAACAGAACCGACAGGTGTTTACATTGTGAAAAGATAAATCCCTGAAAGATTTAAATTATTTTTTCCTCTAAAATCAGTCTGGTGAGAAAATTCCACGAATGGTTCAGCAAAACTTAAGTATCCCCAGACCCTTTAGAAAATTCTACGAAGGATTCAGTGAAACTATTGCATTGGAATTTCTTTGGGGGTTGAGATACTTGGCCTGCATATCTCCTCTCCAAGCAAAATGCAGCCCAAAACCCTGAAAAAAATTCCATGAAGGATTCCATGAAGCTAAAGTAACTCCAATCCCTTAAAAAAATCAATGAATGATTCAGTGTAACTGAAATAGCCCTGACCCCTAAAGAAATTCCATCATGGATTCACTGAAACTATGGTAACTCCAAACCCCTAAAAAATTCCATGATGGATTCAGTGAAGCTGAAGTAACCCCAATCCCCAGAGAAGTTCCATGAAGGATTCAGCAAAGGTAAGATAACCCCAATTCTTTTAGAAATTCCATGGAGGATTCAATGAATCTGAGATAAACCCAATTCTCTCAGAGATTGTACGTAGGGTTCAACAAAACTAAAATAACCTCAGTCCCATAAGAAACCACATGAAGTATTCGGCGTAGGACGCCAAAGATCAACTAGGTGATGAGATGAACTTGATTTTCGATGTTGATCTGGTCTAGAATTTAAGTAAGTGGATCGTATTTGATACAGTAGTAAATGTCTACAAAGAAAACTAATTAACGATTTTTTCTCTGATAAAGTGCCAAATACAAACGACTAAATAGAATGATGTCAAAAAGAGTCTTTCGGATATGGAAAATATCTTGAGAGAGACAGGTGGACACTATCCCCTCTGGGAAAAGTCTGGATTATAAATAGAGAACGCTGTTGGAAACTGAGAAACATCACAGAAGCAGCCAACAGCAACAGGTCGACTGTGTGTATAAGTCAGACAAGAGCAGAGTTCGACCCAATGTGACTTCTGCTACTCAGCAGAAAGAAGGTATGGAAATCCAGGCGTAACAAGGAAAGAAAAAGACGTCACCCGAATCCAACGTTATATCGTTGCTCCCTCTGGAGGATCACGTTTTGGATTTGGATATTAAACCCGAAGAAGGCCGCAGAATGAATCGGTTGGAACGTCGTGTTAACACTAAGAACAAAGAGTTTAATCGCCCGAAAAAAAAACTCTTCGAATGTTCTTGACCCTTCTGAAAGCTATAGATAATTTCAAAATTATTTTTTTATATTTACATAGTTTTGATTTGTATAGACAGCAATGGAAAATGTTGGGAATAACACCAAGAGATAGAAAATAAGATCAACATGGATATGAGAGCGGATCAGATATCATAGAAGTAATTACACGACATGGAGATGGGCTGGTCACATAGCAAAAGAAAGGATAACAGATGGCGCGAAAAATCAACATTGGTATCTAAGGGAAAGAAAATGCAACAGAAGAAGACTAAACGTAAGAAGGAGTGATGAGATAAAAAGGCTTGCAGGTAAGACATGACAGAGTTTAGCATAGTCACGGTCGATATGGGAAGAGCTGGGAAAGGCCTTTGTCCCGCAATGATCAATGGTAGAAATTTGGAGGAACGTGGGGGTAGAGCGTACACCCATTTCTCGATTTCTAAGGTTTTTCCGTATGTCCGAATATGGCCATATCTTTTTTTGATTACCCACGGGGGCTTAAAATGTCTCGAAACTCCAGCATAAATCTTAGATACAGCCTATACCCAGTTTACCGAAACCCAGCCTTACCGTATATCCACTCCTGTTGTTGATGATGATGATGATGATGATGATGATGATGATGTGTCTGGGTCATATCCAGTGACTACAGATCAAACTCACTACGGTAGTAATTTTCAGTTAGATCTTATGAAAGTCCCAAGGCCCTAAGAGGGGGAGGGGCTAGCTACAGCCGTTGACTGGATACTACTTGGACAAGGTCACCCTTCCAACTCCTGGGAACAAACAGGTTAACTACTTTTTAAAAACCCTGACTGCTGCTAGAGATGGTTGGATAAATTTCGGACGCAAAGAAAAACGAAAAAATGAACGTGAGAAATTCTATAAAAATAAATTTTCTCTTCCAAATCCGACTGAGATGTGTGCTGTATGTAAATTGAGACGTGCTGAGTTCGATTGTAGTCTTATTTTTGTTGGAGATGCGTAGCTCTCGAGCTGTGAGATTACATACATAGATAGATAGAATACTAATTCAGATATATAGGTGGTCTGCAAGAGTCGTTAATTAGATATTGCTTGCGGCTAGGAACTCAATTCAAGCGACGATACAAAATCATTAAAAAAAAATTTTCGATCTTTTCTCATTAAATCCCGTTAATCTTGCGTGAGTCTCGTTCTCACGTTAGCACAATAAAAACTTGAAATAGAACGATACGACGAGCCATTGCGAGAGACCAGTAAGTATTACAAACGCTTGACTAGTAAATGAAAGTGAGTATATGAAACATTTTTTTCTTACGAATTCTCCTTTTATTTCCAAAAAAAGAGGAAAAACACTGAAATATTGTGTATTTTGTTAAATATTTTTGCTTCTTCTATTCGTGGCTTCCATCAAAATGTTTCTTGAAGAACACAGCTAAGTAAGTCTGTAAGGCAGATCGATTCGGTAGATGAAAAGAAAATGGTTCAAAGACTTTCGCAGCGCAAACATCCTCGAACAAAAACCCATATTCAAACCGAACCTACATTGTTAATCTACAGATCCGTGTAAATAAACTCTATCCACGCCAAATTTAGTCAAGTAAGTAGAATTATTAGTGATTGTTACCTTTCCAGCGTTAAATTCAGAAAAGTGGAAGCACCACTCGCAGTCATGTATTCAATCCATAGAAAAAAAAACTTAGATTCAATACAAGTCTCAGACAACACTTCTTCGTGTGTTACATGGTAAACCCACTAAAAACCTCCAAGAACAGACTTGACTAGCATTCGGTTATTAGAATATTCCAAGACTCCAGTAGGTTAGCAATATTCCCTGTGCCTACAAAGTATATTCGAACTGATCAGTATAGACAAAATCAAAAGACCAGACCAAAAACCGTCGGCCATTTAATTTGACATCGAAATATCACAAATTGAAAATAAAGTAGCACGTTCGCTGGAAAGAAAAAAAAATCTTATTAGTGTGCTACTAAGGATGTCCTTAAAACAGGTTATTGTATTTTTGCGTTAGATTTCGCTTGAATTTCGGTTTAAGCGTTAGGATCAGGGTTAAATATGTATAAGTCAATTTAAGAACAAATTAAAGCAGAAAACTTATCACTATCGCAGTGGAAGTTTCGTTACTAGAAAAATATTTTACGCCATGTTTCGAATTCAACACCAGGGGTAATCTTTGATGTACATAAACCTATGGTGGCGTTCAACCTATATGATTTTATGGTGTGCGAGGAGAACGTGTTTTATTCCATTGCTGTGTTAATTTCCAATAAATATTTTGTTTAATCATACCCAAATAAACATACTTTTTGGTGCCTTTGTATAATTTTCGGAGCCTGTCTGTGTTAAGCAATCACCACCATGGATTTATGTACGTCAAAGCAAAGATTACCGGAAAAGGTAGTCGCCGAATCATATAATCTTTATAGTTCTAGGGTCATTATTTGGATTAGGTGAGATTTATCAAAATGCCGATATTTGGCAAGGGAGATAATTGACAAAGATACTATGAATGCTACTACAGTTGAGAGAATTTTGGAGTGGTTAGATTTATACAGATGTTCAAAGAGATATTTTCGATTAAATTTTCCAGAGAGTTTGTAGGTGGATTTGGAATTCGGGATAGTTAATTGGTACATACATTTTTGCTATGTTATGCCGGGGAAATAAAGTAACTGAGGCACTCAATTTGATTGAAACAAATTGCCGTCTGATTTAATCAATTCTTCTTTTCATTCCAAATTAGATAAAATAGTTTCAAATGTTCACTTTTTTTTTTTTTGCTTGTGTTTCTTCTGAAAAAATTCTTTAAAATCCAGCAACTTTTAGCCAGTTCTTGTGTAAAAAAAAATCCCTTCAAAATCAAGTAGTGAATTATCGGTGTTGTTAAATCTTACCTAATCCAAATTTTTACAGAAAATCGACATCTGAAAAATTTTTTTTAAATCTGGCAAAAATCAGCATATCATTCGATTTTCAGAACATTTTCGATACTTATTAATTGAATTTTTTTTAATTTTTTCATTCCAAATATCGGAAAAGATTTTTATTTTCACATGATTCTAAGCAAACATCTTTTTTATTATTTTGATGATTTATTTAATTTATATATCGATGTTTTCATTAATTTTCATACATCCAACAGATGGATCCCTTGAGATATCAATCATTTTTTTTTTCTCATTTTTAGATAAAAGCTCAGGAACTGAGTGTGATCGATTAGAATGATGAGAAATCCTTTTTAAATATTGAGTAAAAAATTTCTTTCTCAGATCGAAAGCCTAAATTATGATTTAGCGTTTCCGTAGCGCTCCTCTAAAACGGGTAAATCTAAATAATATCTCGAGGAATTTGTTTTAAATGTGTAAAAAAAAAAAATCATTCAATACAACTATGTATAGATAAGATAAATCGTCAGAATTGTATTGGAACAACGTTTCCGATACTTGAAATGAAAAGAAATATTTTAAAATTCGTCCTTCAATAAATAAGTATCGAAAATTTCATTGAAATTGAATATAATGCTGATTTTAAATTTCTCTGGTTTATTTTCTAACGTAATTGTGTCCATGTTGTTCCTGTCGATAAAATTTCTGACTTTGTGAGATTGTTACTCCTGAATATAAATCCATTTAAATTGCATAAAAATGTTAATTTTCAGAAACTTCCTTCCATTAGGAAGGAGAATTAGAAACTTTTGTGATATAAAAAAGATACAATAACCTTTGCTTATTTGGGACTGAAAGATTTTAGCCATAAAGAATGTTTACTCCCGCTTAACTTTTACGATTTGTTCTTATGTTGATATATTGTTTAGAGTTATTGGCGGCCAGGGTTTCGAGGGTTTTTTTTCTTTACGAGAGATTTAATTTTAAAGAATCAAGGCAAAACAATCTAATAAACAATTGTTGCATAACCAAAACCAATTCTATTTTCAGTCAAAGAGGAAACAATGTAATTCATTTTAATTATATAATTAATTTTGAAGAAAGAATTTTATTTTATTTCATTATTATGTGAAGAAATAAAATAAGAATACAGAAAATATATGACTGCGCCTTAAAAGTTAATTAAAACGGCAGTGAACCGATGAAAAAATCTATTTGAAGTCAAAGAAGAAACAATTTAATTTATTTTAATTCAAATTATGTAACAAAAACGCCTCAATAGTTAATTAAAACAACAACGTGCAGACAAAAAATCTATTTTAAGTCAAGGAATTGAAAGTTAAACGGAAGTAGCTATATCGCTGAGTTAGCCATTTTATAGCTGTTTTCTCAGCTCCAAATCGGCAAGGAATATCGAAAATACTTGTTAGTCTTGTGGTGCCGTATATATTATTTTACAAGGGGTGAATATTTTTTTTTCCAAGTACGAGCAAATTTTTTGATAAGACTGTCCTTTGAGAATGGTATGTGGTTGTTTCTCTCTGGATCTGTCTAGAATCAAGTTACCTATTGGAAAAGGCCAAGCCCATCCATCTCGGTAACAATATATAACATTGAATTAAATCAAATTTCAAACAAATAGTAAATGTCTACCTGTTTGATGGTACTACCAGACAGAACCACTGTTGTCAAAACATCTTGATTTTTTTAATCCAAAACTTGGAGAAAAAAAGACTTTTAAATAGATTTAAACAACCGTAGCGTCAAAATTTGAAGTCTATGTAAAGAAAAATTATTGAAGTATAAATATGGTCAGAATAAATTCAAATTATGACATCACTTGCGTTTTCCATGGAAAAACATCTAAAATAGTTTTAAAAGAAACATCTAGATTGTCTAGGATCTAAATGCTATCAATGAACTATATCCGTAACAATAAGGCAATAATAGTAAAAAAAAAAAAAAGCTTTCTTTTCCAAATGTTGAAATAAGACATTTTTAGAAAGGGTACAGTTGAGCGCTGAGGCCAATTTTCAAGTCACTTACACACACACTCACACACATACGCACACACATACGCACACACACAATGTTAATAGAAAGAATAGAATCTTTTACAATCTTTGATGGCTGCGGTCGTTCAGTCTAAAAGATATCCTACATGTGTTTAAAACTAAGCTAAATTCTCATTTGAAAAAAAAAAAACGCTCTTTTGACTTTGAGATGTTATTGAAAATTTCTTTTGGGGGGGAAAAAAAATTCGGAAATATTTTTCTTTCATGTAGAGAAGTCCCCCCCCCCCAACCAAATCTCACTAAATATGAAATCTCAGTAAAATGTCGATTGATCATAAAGTCTTACACTTTTTAAAAGATAATTCCCTGGAGAATTAAAATCGGGTTTTCTTCAGCTGCTGGAGTCAAAATCAGAAAATTTAAAACTACAAAATAAAGCAAATTAGTGCTTTGTTCGGCAACTTATCAGTTTTATTTGTTAAGCCAAAGAACACTCGGAGATCGCATACCTCTGCCAACGCCATTTCCTGGGGGAGAGGTAATTGTGCATGGATCTGTCCAAAAATTCAATCACTTCAACTTTTTAGAGGTTTGGGCGTTATCATGTGATTATGGTCATATAACTACGACGGAGGGGGGTAATTTTGAATTGATCCGCCTCAGACTTTGACCACTTCTTCCATTGTCAACTGTATTTCATTGTAATTCATTGGAGATATCGCATGAATTTTTTTTACTTTGTAAGAGGGTTGAACAAAGATCTGCATCACTTTTCCTATTGATATTTTTTTATTTGCTCCGATTAAGTGGCACTAATCTTTATTTGGTTAGATTAGGCTTTTGCAACCCAAGTTTTATATATATATATATATATATATATATATATATATATATATATATATATATATATGTGTATATGTATATGTATATGTATCCTAAAAAGATAGGAAACAAACACTTGATACGGTATTTCAATGTCTAACACCTCTTCAGGAGAATGAGTTGATCTGTTTTTGGTTTTGAGTTCATAGAAAAACAATGCCGAAACGGAATACGTATGTTTTTCTTCGTATTTTGTTTGTTTGGGGGGGAGGGCGGTAATGTGGTTTATCAATAATCGTTTTGTGCGTGACAAATGTCTTCTGATTTTTATCATAATCATTTCTATAAGTTCGGTAGGTTAGTGTCTAGTATAATTTAGTTTTTTTTTTCTTTTTTTTCATTTTCTTTTTTCGTTTTTTCCTTTTTTTATTTTATCTTTCCTCTTTATTTTTCCTCCTTTTTTCCTCTTTTTTCCTTTTCCTTTTTCTTTATTTTATCTTTCCTCTTCACTTTCTTTTTTTTCTCCTCTTCTTTATTTTCTCCTCTTCTTTATTTTCTCCTCTTCTTTATTTTCTCCTCTTCTTTATTTTCTCCTCTTCTTTATTTTCTCCCCTTCTTTTTTTTCTTTTTTTCTCCCCTTCTTTTTTTTCTTTTTTTCTCCCCTTCTTTTTTTCTTTTTTTCTCCCCTTCTTTTTTTTCTTTTTTTCTCCCCTTCTTTTTTTTCTTTTTTTCTCCCCTTCTTTTTTTTCTTTTTTTCTCCCCTTCTTTTTTTTCTTTTTTTCTCCTTCTTTTTTTTCTTTTTTTCTCCCCTTCTTTTTTTTCTTTTTTTCTCCCCTTCTTTTTTTTCTTTTTTTCTCCCCTTCTTTTTTTTCTTTTTTTCTCCCCTTCTTTTTTTTCTTTTTTTCTCCCCTTCTTTTTTTTCTTTTTTTCTCCCCTTCTTTTTTTTCTTTTTTTCTCCCCTTCTTTTTTTTCTTTTTTTCTCCCCTTCTTTTTTTTCTTTTTTTCTCTTCTTTTTTTTCTTTTTTTCTCCTCTTCTTTTTTTCTCCTCTTCTTTTTTTCTTTTTTTCTCCTCTTCTTTTTTTCTCCTCTTCATTTTTTTCTCCTCTTCATTTTTTTCCCCTCTTCATTTATTTTTCTCTTCATTTATTTTTCTCTTCATTTATTTTTCTCTCCATTTATTTTTCTCTTCATTTATTTTTCTCTTCATTTATTTTTCTCTTCATTTATTTTTCTCTTCATTTATTTTTCTCTTCATTTATTTTTCTCTTCATTTATTTTTCTCTTCATTTATTTTTCTCTTCATTTATTTTTCTCTTCATTTATTTTTCTCTTCATTTATTTTTCTCTTCATTTATTTTTCTCTTCATTTATTTTTCTCTTCATTTATTTTTCTCTTCATTTATTTTTCTCTTCATTTATTTTTCTCTTCATTTATTTTTCTCTTCATTTATTTTTCTCTTCATTTATTTTTCTCTTCATTTATTTTTCTCTTCATTTATTTTTCTCTTCATTTATTTTTCTCTTCATTTATTTTTCTCTTCATTTATTTTTCTCTTCATTTATTTTTCTCTTCATTTATTTTTCTCTTCATTTATTTTTCTCTCCATTTATTTTTTTCCCTCTTCATTTATTTTTCTCTTCCTTTTTTTGTCCTTATTTTTTTTTTCTTCATTTTTTTCTCCATTTTTTTCTCCTTATTTTTTTTTTCTTCATTTTTTTCTCCATTTTTTTCATTTATTTTTTTTCTCCTTTTTTTTCTTTTTTTCTCCTTTTTTTTCTTTTTTTCTCCTTTTTTTTCTTTTTTTCTCCTTTTTTTTCTTTTTTTCTCCTTTTTTTTCTTTTTTTCTCCTTTTTTTTATTTTTTTTCTCCTTTTTTTTCTTTTTTTTATTTTTTCTCTCCTTTTTTTTCATTCTTTTTTCTTTTATCTCTCCTTTTCTTTTCTTTTATCTCTCCTTTTTTTTTCCTCCTTTTCTTTTGTTTTCCTCCTTTTCTTTTTTTTTCCTCCCCTTTTTTTTTTCTCTTTTTTTTTTTCCTCTTTTTTTTTCTCCTTTTTAAATTATTATTGTGTTTTTGATAAAGGTGCATACCCTCTTATTGCAATCATCCTGTTAAACTTCAATTTTGAAGACTACTTTATCGTTGTTGTTGTTGTATCGTCTTAAATTAGATTAGATATAATTGTACCTGAAATTCTGGTAAGTCGATTTTACTCGAAGCACACAATAGCATTGATTAAAACGACAAAACTGAAAAGGTTGCCACTCCTGCTTCTTCTAAGTGTAATTAAAAAGATGTCTGGTTCGTCACTCAATAGAAACCATCACTTGACCAATGTCTTTTGGTAGCATGCCGTATTAGGAGTATTTTGAATCCTTTTTCTTTTCTTTTTTTTTTTTTTTTTTAACGGAGTAATCAGAAAGTTAACTCTCTAGCATTTTGTTGAGTCGTCGTCGTTATCATCATCATCAGTCTTTTAACGTCCATCGTTGGACATAGACCTTCCCCAGGATTTGCCACAATTCTCTGTCATGGGCGTTGCGGAGCCAGTATTTCTTGAATTTGTCTAGTTCATCTCTCCATCTTGTGTTCTGTCGGCCTTGGTTTCTCATGTGATCTCTGGGGATCCATGTTGTGAGTTGTGATGTTCATCGGTTGTATTTCATTCTTGTAACATGGCCTGCCCATTGCCATTTGAGTTTTTAATAGTTTTTATGATGTCACGGACACCCGTTTTCTTCCTTATATACTGTGCTGTCTTGTGATCTCTCCATGATCTCTCCATGTAAGGTTGAGCATGATTCTTTCATGTGCACGTTGCATACTTCCCAGTTTGTAGGCCTGTCTCTTGGTTAGGTTCCATGTTTCAGCTCCATAAGTGACTATAGGGAGGATCCGTTGGTTGTATACCCTTCTTTTCAGGATTATTGGGATCGCCTGGTTTTTGAGAGTTGAGCATGATCTGCCGAAGGCTTGCCATCCCAGAGTGATTCTTCGCTTGATTTCCTCGTCTTTTGAGAATCTCATGGAGATTCATTGTCCTAGGTAGATGTAATGGTGTACCTTGCTGAGTTCTACATCTTCTATCTTAACAGTTATGTTCTTATTCTCAACATGATTGTTGCACATGATTTTTGTTTTACTGAAGTTCATGTGTAGGCTATTTTAGTGATCACTAAATAAAAAGTCCGAACGCTGCCGGACATAAACTAACGGATCACTTTTGGTATAAGCTCAGATTATAACTTGAACCCCCCTCTACACACACACACAAAAAAAAACAACTTTCTGCCCTCAACCTCAACTGCCATTGCTGTGGTGTGTACATGTGATACTTGAATAGATAACCATCCAGGCTGAACTAGCTGAAAACTGGAGAAACCTTTGTCGACCTGTGGACTGACCAAGAGTCTGACTTTCATCGCTAGCAATGCTTCCCGAGCCTCTGGACCGATATGCACTCGTTTGATGTGTGTGTGTGTGTGTGTGTGCGTGACAGATGAGATGCACGTGCAAAACGCTGAGACGAAAGAAGATCAAAGATATGGTGACGCCATTGTAGATTCCGTTCGTATGTCGAATGGCCGAAATCAAATCATTCAGGTAATCTTGTCCGCACGGAGCGATAGAGATCTTTCTACATCTCTATATGAAGATAGATGGAGAGAGAGAGATTGATGTCAAGAGAGACTGATAAATACACACACACACACATATATATATATATATATATATATATATATATATATATATATATATATAAATATATATTGTGTCATCCACAGACAGCTGTGTGTGGCTACAGACTTTCCATTATCCCATCAGGATTGAAACCTTTGCTTCCAACCTGGAGGCGATATCCTACCTATGGGCTACGGATATGGACGGTCAGTAAGGCTGAATTTAAGCGATATATTTTTTTACGCAGAAATTCCCCATCCACTATATATATATATATATATATATATGTCATTCGTTGTATTACAACTCTTCAGTGTGGCTATAGACTATCCATCATCCCATAGGATCGAAACCTTCAGACCCAGAGGCTGGTATCCTTGCTCTGCTACACGGAACTAGACGGTCAGCAAGGTTGAATTTAAGCGATATATTTATTTACGCTTAAATATTCCCCATTCACCAGTGTGCTCCATTCCATGTTGGGGGAGAGACATAGATGGCATGTGCCTATTCTGTCACGGTCAGTTTAGGCCCAGGTGGGAGCTCCTACCTTCAAAGTCTTCACTTCTTTCGCTTACTTCCCCGGTTTTCAAGAATTACTTACACATACTGTCCTTTCTTTTCTCTCGTTCTCTATGCCATAAAAAAACCTAGCACATTTTCTATGTTTCCCGGTAAAAGCGACATAGGTTGTCACTCCCTGTTTACCTACTCTTTCTTTCCTTCTCTATTCCTATGTCATCGTCTCTTATTTTGATCATAAGTCCGTCTCTTTTTTTCAGTTATAATTAGTTCCTGTTTAGTTCTTCCTCGGGGTCAAATTCACATTTTAATCTTTCTCTTCTTTTTCTCCTTTCGGTCATAGTAAGTTCCTTTCTAGTTCTCCCTTGGTGAAATTTACATTTTATTACTCTTTTTATCTACGTACACCCGATGTATCTGACCGTATGACATCCAATCCTCCCTGCCTTGACTTCTTTTCTTCATTTCTTTCTTGTTTGCATGCTTCTTTCCGGTTTCTTTGTTAATAAACGCCTTAACCTTTGATAGGAGTCTGAATAAGTGGCTTCTGTCTGCAAGGAGTTACGAAGGAACCAAATCGCCAATTCTTATCTTTCCTCGGTCTGAAAAATCCTGTAAGTGGGCGCCATCCTATTGTCAACCAGTCTAGTTACCCACATAAAAAGTTTCTATTGCACCTTAGTGCATGAAAAGTGATATATAACTCCTCCTACTCATAGTGACACCCACAAGGCCCTCATCAAATTTCCCAAAAAAGAATCCAAAAACACATACAATCATTCTCCTGATGAGGCCTAGAGAGGGCAGAAACATAAACTTGTTTGTGAAGCGAACCCACATTATATATATATATATATATATATAGATATATATATATATATATATATATATATATATATAGATATATATGATGTGTGTGTATGTGTAAGCTTAAAGTGGAATTGCACTCGCATATATGAGTACATATACACGCACTTGCATCGTATTTTTTCTGAGAATAAGATGAAGTACTCAAAAATCAAACTAATCGAATTTTTCCCCAACACATCTCGTATCATTATGTGAATTTTTTTTTTTTTTCTCGGACTTGGTTCATTTTTTTTATCTTGTCCAAAAGAAAGGACCCCTAATCTTACTCTGGATCAGGCCTTTCTCGCCGAAGGCGAAGGGGTTTGATAGTTGGAATTTTGTACTCGATAAAGGATAATGGTGCAGCACAATTGTTTTATGCAACCCCCAACCTAATGTACCCATTTAAAAGATGATATTATTCTTCGCTGATTGCAGGGTTACCTCTGAGATGTTTTGAAAATGTACTCTTTTTGCCCCTCTCCACCTGGAGATGTACTCCCCTGCCCCAAGAAACTGGCAGTGGATACCCATGGTAAGACTGTATTATTGGAAGTATTGACAAAGTTCTACTCAGTTTGGCATGAGGCCACAAACGTGGAGCCTCCATTTATCGATCTCGTTAAAGCATTAATGTTTCCCTAGTATAGCTTGCTTGATGATTCTCCAGTTATGTGGCCTTCAAATAATTGCTAAGCTCAGTTTAGTCTGACACAAAGCCAAAAATGCGAGTATCGAGCTTTTCAGATGAGTGGCTCTTATCAAGGGCTGTACCCCCTGTGTGAATAATTTTAAGAGTGGGTGCGAAACCCCCGCCCCCGAAAAATTCTGATTATTTGGGGAATTCTCTTGACAGATGTTTGCATAATATCCGCATGAATATGATATATTAGAAATGACTTGAGAACCGCTCTAATGATCTTCAAGACTGCTCGCAGGCATGGTCCCCATAGGTATTTACTAAGCTCAGCTGAGATTTGCCAGGCACTCTGTAATAAACGCATGAGGAGCTAGCTTGCTAACCGGTACATGTGTTCCGTGTTTTACAGCAGTTCGCTTCACGCTGAGGGAAGTTGCTGAAAATTTGGGGGGGGGGTGGAAGTTTGGCTCCCCCAGCCCTCTTTCTATCCGACATTTGGCGAAGTGGCTCCCAACATGGTGGCAGCTGACCCGTTGAGGGTCCACAAAGGTATTACTGAAGGGCAGACCTTCAAAAGCCTAGCTAGAAACTTGAGGATTCTGGATAGGAGTTCAGCTCCTTGAAGGGCCTCCTCCAACATTTGGTGAGATTCGTTATTGTTTAATGCCAGTAGAAATGCAGTAGGTGAACTACTTGTCATATAGCTTACGGGGGCCTGGGGATGACTTTAAATCACACCCTACCTCCTTCCTCAGCTACCCCCTGTTTGCATCGGAGCTTTAAACTGTTTGTGAGTATCTGTGCTTTATCTAAATTTGTTTTGTGCATCGGTTAGCAAGACGTGTCCTAAGGGAAGACTAGCAAACGCAGATTATTTGTTAGGTCTGGGGACGCTCCAAAATGTTTCCAATATAGGTTAACGGTAACTGATCCCTTGCATCACACATTTTCGGCTTACGAATGTTACTTTCGAATATGGGGGGGATGAGGTATATTAAGTGTGGCACAAGGTCACAGTAGTGAGGTTTCCAGGGAAGATCGGATTTGTTATATTATCAATTACACCGTTTTTTGTTTTATTTTTTCTTTTATGTGTTTTGTTTTTTCTTTTGTGTGTTTTGTTTTTTCTTTTGTGTGTTTTGTTTTTTCTTTTGTGTGTTTTGTTTTTTTCTTTTGTGTGTTTTGTTTTTTCTTTTGTGTGTTTTGTTTTTTTCTTTTGTGTGTTTTGTTTTTTTCTTTTGTGTGTTTTGTTTTTTTCTTTTGTGTGTTTTGTTTTTTTCTTTTGTGTGTTTTGTTTTTTTCTTTTGTGTGTTTTGTTTTTTTCTTTTGTGTGTTTTGTTTTTTTCTTTTGTGTGTTTTGTTTTTTTCTTTTGTGTGTTTTGTTTTTTTCTTTTGTGTGTTTTGTTTTTTTCTTGTGTGTGTTTTGTTTTTTTCTTGTGTGTGTTTTGTTTTTTGACAAGTGATTAAACTATTTTAGGTCTGAAAACTTTAAAAACAAATTGCAAAAAAATACAAAAAAACTGCCTATTAGACATACATTTCAACTAAACCATAGATGCTGTAAGTGGCATCCTCTAACCTGGATGCAATTTCGTACTTTCATCATTACGTTGGAAAACGATACGGCAGACCTAGCTCAAAGAAATGAATGCTCGAAAGAGACTAGCACTTCGTCGTAGTTACATGTCCACACTACGTAATATTGTCAAAAGGTTCTGGTCTTTTCAAACAATATCTCCAAAAGTTCTCCATTAATTCCAATTGCATTGTTTGAAAGGGTATACAACGGGCCATACAAGAAGTGCTGACCTTTTTAGGGCAGACAATGCATAATTACTTCCCCTGACGATGAAAAGTTTAAATGACCGGTGTCGATGAGGTTTCAAGACCTTATTGACACCGCCGGCGATTTTAACATTTCACTTCACCGAGAAAGCTACTGCGAGGTAGCAAATATTTTGAGGTCAAAGAAATTGAAATATCTTATAAAACAATGATTTTGTAAAATTTATTCGTAAATGTGAAATTACCGAAATATTACTTAACATACAACACGAGAGATCTCATTGAATAATTGGCTGAAAAAACCAGTGACCGTAGACATAGTATGTTTGTTTTGTTGTTTATTTTTTGGGGGGGAGGTCCATAAATTCTTTGATTTCTATAAATTCATAGCATAATTAAGAAGTTATGAAAGTATTTCCCGTGATTTTTTTTTTTAATGATTAGTGCCATTTTTCAGCAAGATTGTGGATTTCTTCATACTGGATGTTCTGGAAGTAACGCCCGACCAGTCATCAAACAATTTTTTTTTGTTTGAAAGGTACTTCACAATCAATGCATATTACCAGCTAACACATACAGGTGTGAAACCTGGAAACTTACAAAACCACTCGAAAAAACAACTCAGAATATCACAGAGAGTGATGGAAAGAACAATGCTAGGAATAACTCTTAGTGGTAGAAAGAGGTCAACATGGAGGACATCCTACAATCAAACAACAGAAATGGGGATGGGCTTGGTACTTAGCTAGAACGATAACACATAGAACAGAATGATAACCGATTGGTACTCATTGAACAGTAAGCGCAGTAGGAAAAGATTGGACACAAGATGGAGGGATGATATAGAAAAGTTTGCCGATGAGACATGGCAGAGGTTATCGCAACCACAGTCGTCATGGGAGGAAATGGGAAAAGCCTTTACCAAGCAGTGAAAATGATGATGATATATGATGCACTCATTTACCTTTTGAATCGATTTATCCCTCTGAAATGAGGAAAAATGTGATTTTTTTTTTTGATTTTTTTTTTTTTAAATCTTGATTTGCATTTTTGATTTCTTTCAAGTTTTCCTGTAAACTGAATTTGTCTAGTTGTTTGTTGTTTTTTGTTTGTTTTGTTTGTTTTGGGTTTTTTTTTTAAATCTAGGTCTGCCACCCACGGGGGTCGACCGTTTTTCAAGATACGCCCGTAGCTTTGCATACTCTCTTCTTTTTGCTTATATATATATATATATATATATATATATATATATATATATATATATATATATGTATGTGTACGGTGATGCTGAAAGAAAAATTATTCTGTAAGTGTGATAGAGTAAAAAAAAAACTAATTCGTGAGTACGTGTAAATGGATATGCATGTATGTCTGTGAGTGTGTGTGTATATATATATATATATATATATATATATATATATATATTAAAAAGTGGCTATAGGCAAGATGCAAACTACTTTCGATTTTACCTAAGTAAATTAGTGCTTGCTTGTTTATTTTATTTTATCTTGGTTTTCTTCGTGTTTCTGTCTCTCTTTTCTACATCTGTAAATCTGTCTCTAATTCAATGTTACCTTGGATCTTCCTGTTTTCATTCATTCGTTTCGAAAGTTCTGTGAATTTCTCTCTTATTTCATCTCTCTCTCATCACTCTTTTTTCCTTACTTACTCTCTTTTCCCTCGTCTCGTCCATTTCACCGCTTGTGTAGAGCAGGTCTCTCTCATTTTCTTTCGCAAACGACGACGACTCTTATGGTAGTTTACTTCTTGTTTTAAAGAAAAACACGAAAATGGTTCAGAAAACAATAAGAAACCGTCAACCAAAACTGTCATCATAGGTTTCTTCAGTTTTTAAGTTGGTCTGGTTGTGTATGTATCAAGCTCAAAAGCCACACTAATGGAGTTAGAGAGATGAAAAAGATCAAACATTTACTTTGTGTCTAGAAGTTCAATTTATAATGTAAGTTTATGCTAAAGTGGCCCCTTAGTTTTTGTCCGGCAGCGTTCACGCTTGTTTCGTGAAAATTCAAGCTATTCCGATGTTCAAAAGGCGAGAGGAATAACTAATTCATTGATCACCTTTTTTGCAATTTTTGAATTGATCACCCCCAACACAGATACTTGTCATGGGACTGTTTCTATCAAGTGACTAATCATACAATTTTTCCATTTCTTCATTTTGCCCTTTTAAAGTGGGTTTTTTTTTTTAATTTTTTTTTTAAATAAATATGTTGCTCACTATACCACTCTTCAAGTGGTGTGATGGTGGGGAGAGGGAGGTCGCTTGGGGAGAGTAGAAAAAGTTGTGGGGGAGGGGCAGAATTGTGTATGTTGAGTGAAAGTGACTGGGAGAGAGATGTGAGAATGTGCTGGGTAGAGAGCGTGTGTGTGAGAGAGAGAGAAATACGAAAGTGTGCAGGGTAGAGAAATGATGCAAGAGTGGTCGGGGGCAAAGAGAGTGTGTTGCAGAAGAGAGATGCAAGAGTGATCGTGTGTACGGGCAGGAGCGACAGAAAGGACGGGGGGATGTGTGGAGAACTAAATTCCCAAACGTGAGTGAGAGTGACAAATTATTTTCTGTCAGTTACAAAGAACCTATAAACCCCATAAAGTGGCAGAAGCCAATGTTCCTCGATGGCTCAACTGAAGCTATCATACAACAAGGCGTAGACCCTGTATATGTTGGAGTTTTGCCACATATCTATCAACACAGCAGTTTCTCTATCAAGCTGCATAAAGACTCTGAACCCTTCCAGCTCGATAAAAAGAAAACTCTTAATTAGGGCAAATTTCCCATATGCACTCGGCACTGACTGAGCACACTGTAAGCGGTGTGATAAGGGGAGGTATTCCTACGGTGGACAGGTATCATACCAAGAGGTTTGTCATGAAGAAAAAACACGCAGGAATGAAATTCTAGTTTTTATCAAACTTGAAACTTTCAAGGATCACTAAGCTGACGTAAGTGTATTGCCTAACTGACGAAATCTGTCACAGGTTCAATGCCTGCAGCCTCCATTTTATATTCCTCCTTTCTTCGTCTCTTCCTTCTTTCTTTCTTCGTCTCTTCCTTCTTTCTTTCTTCGTCTCGTCCTTCTTTCTTTCTTCGTCTCGTCCTTCTTTCTTTCCTTCCTCTCTTTCTTCTTTCTTTCTACCTCTCTTCCTTCTTTCTTTCCTTCCTCTCTTTCTTCTTTCTTTCCTTCCTCTCTTTCTTCTTTCTTTCCTTCCTCTCTTTCTTCTTTCTTTCCTTCCTCTCTTTCTTCTTTCTTTCCTTCCTCTCTTTCTTCTTTCTTTCCTTCCTCTCTTTCTTCTTTCTTTCCTTCCTCTCTTTCTTCTTTCTTTCCTTCCTCTCTTTCTTCTTTCTTTCCTTCCTCTCTTTCTTCTTTCTTTCCTTCCTCTCTTTCTTCTTTCTTTCCTTCCTGTTCTTCGTCCTTTTTTCTTTCCTTCCTGTTCTTCGTCCTTTTTTCTTTCCTTCCTGTTCTTCGTCCTTTTTTCTTTCCTTCCTGTTCTTCGTCCTTTTTTCTTTCCTTCCTGTTCTTCGTCCTTTTTTCTTTCCTTCCTGTTCTTCGTCCTTTTTTCTTTCCTTCCTGTTCTTCGTCCTTTTTTCTTTCCTTCCTGTTCTTCGTCCTTTTTTCTTTCCTTCCTGTTCTTCGTCCTTTTTTCTTTCCTTCCTGTTCTTCGTCCTTTTTTCTTTCCTTCCTGTTCTTCGTCCTTTTTTCTTTCCTTCCTGTTCTTCGTCCTTTTTTCTTTCCTTCCTGTTCTTCGTCCTTTTTTCTTTCCTTCCTGTTCTTCGTCCTTTTTTCTTTCCTTCCTGTTCTTCGTCCTTTTTTCTTTCCTTCCTGTTCTTCGTCCTTTTTTCTTTCCTTCCTGTTCTTCGTCCTTTTTTCTTTCCTTCCTGTTCTTCGTCCTTTTTTCTTTCCTTCCTGTTCTTCGTCCTTTTTTCTTTCCTTCCTGTTCTTCGTCCTTTTTTCTTTCCTTCCTGTTCTTCGTCCTTTTTTCTTTCCTTCCTGTTCTTCGTCCTTTTTTCTTTTCGATAATATTTTTCACTTTTGATCAAATAAACTTTCCATTTTTTCAAATTAAAATTAAGTATTCATTCATTATTTTGTGAAAAAAATTGTTAAAATTTTGCTGATTCGCCTGGACACATGCAGCAGAATCCGTGATTTTGTCACCTCCCATTCTTACTCCCCTGGATGTGTGTCTCTCACGAGACAGGCTTTGTCCATTTTACCTTTATTATGCATCAAATTTATATATATATATATATATATATATATATATATATATATATATATATATATATATATATATATATATATAGTCACACTTGAAACGAATCAAAGAAATATTCATAGAACTATGTATCATCGCCTACCGCAGACTCCAAAACATCAAAGTTATGATTAGCTGTAACACTACAATAAACTATGGTCTCACATAAAAACACCCTAAAAACATTAAATTCTTCCAAATGCACAACAAAAGAAATAATCCATGCTGCAATCACCTTAAGTACACCAACACTCTCACTACCTCTATCGCTAAAAAAGACTTTCTACACATACTATAAGTAGCAAAAATATTATATACCTACTAGACTGTTAGCTGCAAATTACAATGCATAGGCGAGTTTGAGTGGCAATTCAATATTAGAGTTGATAATTACAGGCACATAATTAAATTACCTAACCATCCTAATCTACTCGCAGTAGAATTACACTTCTGCACACACGCCCAAGACACAATAAAAATTCTAGAAAGATATATATATATATATCAAAGTTAGCACTGCTTAAAGAACACGGCATCTGATCCTCTCCAGCCGCGATTGAATTAATTTTGTTTTCATTTCTTTTCCGATACATGTATTTTTCCCTTTCCCTAACGATTGCAGAGCGTTTTTTTTTTTTGTTTGTCTTGTTTTTTGTTTTGTTTTTTTTCCAACATTTGGCACTATTTTTAGCTTAGTTCTGAAGCCATTCTAACCGTTTTTGCTATTGAAAATAGCCCTAAAAAGGCTAACAGTGTTTTTAACGCGTTTCGGTGATTTTTCACGTGGGGGGGGGTTAGGTCGATTTAGCGCCAAAAAAAAAACTTAATTGGTTAAAAAAAACTGTTGCAGAGACGTAGATAGAGATTTGTTTGGCTGACTGGCTAGAGGTCCTGGGGTTTTAGTTCCTTGAGGGCCTCCTAACATTTACTGAGATTTGTAAGTAGAAATGCAGTCGGTTAACAACTATATATTGACCTTTTGGGGGTCCTCACCAATCAGGTGCCGCCGGGTGAGCATTTTCAAACCAACATCCTCGGCTACAATAGTGTGTTTTCAAACGCGGAGCGGACTCCTGCCTACTGAATAATTCTAAACCTTTTATCTGCCAACTTGTGTCTCTCTATTGTCCGCCATCAGCGCCTCTGCCAACCATACCACGACCTCCTGTTTTCATTATCAAATCAATACGTTATTAAAGCATCAAATTTGTTTCTCATTGAAGTTTTCCAAGTCCGCCATTTTTTTTTAACACAACGTTCCCGCCAATTTACTCTGTGTACGCAAAGTCTTTCTTGCTTTTTGATGTTATCTGTAGATTCATCTTCCACTCTTTTTTTTTCTCTTCTCCGACTTTACACCGTGGCACTTTTTTATTATTATTATTCTTTCTGCCATTATGATAGTCATCGTTTGAAAAGAAGTAGCTGAAAAAAAAAAATTGTCTTCTTTTTTCTCGAATCTTTTTTTCTCTCGATCTGAGAAGTATCTATTTTAAGACTCTGCCAAGTAACAGGCTTAATTAATATCCTAAGAGATTCGTCTTTAACCCTTTATTACACCAAGTTCAGGATCATCATTACTCCTTTTAAATTCGGAAAGTGTCTCCTAGAGAGCATATATTTTCGTCATCAGAGACCTGAACCCGGCTTCATTTTGCATCAAACGTTGAATTCGTATAGTCGACGATGTTTTTGTTTTTTTGTTTGTTTGTTTTTTTGTTTTTTTGTATTTCTTCCTTGACACTTGAAAATATTTTTTACATTCGTTTTGAACTGCGGTAATAACAAGATTTTTCCAGCCCTCTTATGTGCGCAATACATTCTAGATCTCAAGTTCTGCAGAAATCGAAGCTTGGTAGTTTTGGTAATTTGCCGTGGTATTTCAATGGAGTATATGAGATTCTAGTCCTCAGGCTCTGTAATGAGAGAATCTTCGGTTTTCCTCGAAGCTTTCATACGTGTTGTTTTGGGTATGGGTTGTTTGTTTTGGGGGTTTTTTTGTTTGGGTTTTTTTTTTTGTATTTTCCGAGAAGTCCATGTTATATCGATTTTAGTGGGTCCCTTTGATGACAAAGGATGTGTCTGAATAGAGAGTACTACAGTCTCCTGCGAATACAAGACTGATATTTTTACTCTGGTCTACTTGCCACCTGTTTGAAACCGTCAGCATCGGCATAGATTTCTTCAGTTTTTAAGTTGGTCCGGTCGAATAAGTCATTAGTTTCGGCAGAATTATTTCAAAGGTTTATTAATTCTAGTTTGTTTTTTGTTTGTTTTTAATATTGCACTGAAATCTCGATGTCTTGTGGCAGAGAACTAATCTCCAACAAAATGCTAGACTACCGTTATTACGACATCCCCGGAGTGCCTTTATATAGGATGGATTAAAAAATATACCAAGAAAATTAATTACTTTCTAATTTTTTAGGGGATAAGCATAATCTACAATGATTGTCTTGCGAGAATATGCAGAAAAAAAAATCGATCGTTAGAATCCAAATGTCATTAATGGTACCGTTTGAACGAGTGCCGTTACAACTGGAGTGTATTTTGTTGGTTAGTGTGTAGAGCAGGAATAGAATTGGCAAAAAGCCTATTTGGAGACTAAAAGAAGAAAAAAAATCGGAGTGCGACGTCACGTGGTTCAGTCTGGAAACGAATGAAAAGATATTTGTTTAAGAAACTTTGAGCTTTTTTTTTTTCTCTTTTGCTAATTCTTATTCTTTTGATTCGTCTTCTTCGTTATACGTTGTCTCTCTCTCTCTCTCTCTTTCTCTGTCTCTCTTCCCCCCCCCTCTATTTGTATCGAACCTCTCATTCACACATGCATATGTATAAGTGTGTGTGTGTATCTGGTTCCTTTGTCTTGTCGTCTTTGCCATACATTGTCTCTCAATATATTTCTTTTTACCTCCCCCCCTCTATTTAAATCATTCCTTCCGTCTTCCCCTCCCTCTCCTCTCTCTCTCTCTCATATCTGTCGTGTGTATATATATATATATATATATATGCCAATTTTAGTTCTTTTGCCTTTTTTGCTATCCATCGTCTCTTTTTCTCTTTCTCTTCAACCCCCCTCTATTTGATTCAAACCCTTCTCTCTCTTGTATTTACACACACACACACACATATATATATATATATATATATATATATATATATATATATATATATATATACTATGAAGAAATAGATGTGTAATCTGACCGAATATTCATGAATGATTTATATTATTTGGAATTACCTCCTCTTGTTACTCTGAAGTCAAGTCACTCGGCCTAGACGGCATAGTAGAATAATAAACAGTTAAAAAAAAATTGGGCAGCTACGGAAATCGAACTAACGACCGTTGCTCTTACCATTGAGCTAGAAAGTTTCATAGAAAGACAAAATCCCAGTGCAAACATGGACGGATGAAAGGAGTGGGTATGAAGCGTTATTTGGACCTTTGCCTCAGCTCCCTCCCCTTCTCACTCTCCTCTCCCCTTCTCACTGCCCTCTCCTTCCCCCCACTAATTCACCTCTCCTCTCCCCCTCTAACTCACCTTTCCCCCTCTCACTCTCCTCTCCCCCTCTAATCCCCCTCTCCACTCCCCCTCTTTCCCCTCTCTGCCTCTCCTTTTCCCTCCCCCACTGTCTGTGTGCCTCTCCGTTTCCCTCTGCCTCTTTACCTTTTTCTCTCTCCATTGACACAGTCTGAAACTGTGACCGACTTAAAATAAAATGACGTGACAATTCAGTCAGGTTCAACGGATGTCAGCGACGCAACACCCGCGATAGAGAGATCTGACTAATCTTGGACGACGGACGTTAAAAGTCTGGTGACGATGTCCATCTGATTCATCGCCATCTGATATCTGAATTCATGAGAAGAAAAAAAAAAACACCCAACTGATCCTTCCATTAAAACAAAGATTCCTTTTATTCCCCCGTCCGCCCATCAGGCTAATAACATTTGAGTTGCTGCGTTTGATAAGTGCCCGATGAACCATTGATAAAAAAAAAAGTTGATATTTTTCTTATTTTCATAGATACAATGCTGGTTTTGTCTTTATTTTGGAGGTTTTGATTTTCAACACTCTATGAATAATAATGTGGAGTGTTTTATCTTCAAATTGAAAAAGAAATAAATTGAACATTTTATCTCGGAGGATAACAAATGTATCAACTTTTCGGACATGGTTCGTTGGGCACTTATCATGCGCATACACTATTTCTGTCTTGGCACGTTCATAGACTTGACACTTTCTTTACAAGTCTTTCCAATAATGAAATGAGTCAGAATTCAACATTGAGGATTTGTCCGGACCAATATCCTAATCTCTCGTTGAGTCGAATAACAAGTGTAGAGTGAATTGCCTGAAATGAACCTATTAACAGCGAATGACGGAAATTTCCGTCCGTCATACACAGTGATGCGAAATTGGTGGATCACTTTATTTGTCAGTAAACAATGGATCCTTCCGCTTGGAGTTACGGTCAGAGAAGTATAGAAATACAAGCAGTAAAAGTCGCCCGTAGCTTAAAGCGGATAGGTCCATTGTTCACAGAGAGATAACTGTTCTGCTTATTTTACACCACTCTAGACAATGTTACTGTACGAATACGTGATATACATTGAATTTAACCCTAATCTTGATTCAGCACTTCTCTTGATCCAACAGGCTTATAAACTTCGTTGATTGAAATTAGGTTCACGTAAGATGTCAGTTGCTTCATGAGACAAAAAAGCTCTGTGAAGAATTGAACTTGTTGGGAGCTGGAAGCCATTTTATATATAATTGTTCGTTTTAGTGACACTTTTAGTAACACGGTGACTTTTATAATTATATATATATATATATATATATATAGTGCATATGGTATAGATCAGGCTAGCAGTAAAATGTAATAATAATATTAATAATATAAAGCCACTCCTGATATGTAATGAATTTATTTCATTAAGTGCTCGATACATACAACTTTTTACTATTGAAGTTGTCTTAGAGTAGAGCTGGAAATAAATACTTAGCATCCTTTCAGAGATGACCCTTAGATACAATTCACACCCCTTGACAAAATGAACAACCCCAGACTACTCTCTACCACACTCACAACATTCTCACCAAATTCCCAAAAACTTGAACCAAAAAACATAGATACGTACAACTTTTTACTATTGAAGTCAAGTTGCTTTAGAGTAGAGCTGGAAATGAATAAATAAAGTTTGGGCCTGTTGAGGCCCAGAGTGGGCAGAAACATGAGTTAGTTTGTGTAGCGAATCCACATTCTACTATTTATATTTGTTTTTCTTTCCGATGAACACAGTATTTTTTTTTCATTGGTGATATTTCTGCACTGCTAGACAACACAGTTATCGAACTGAATGAAGAATGTGACAAAATTTCTTATGATTTTTTTTTTTTTTTTTTTTTTTTTTTTTTTTGCCATTGCATTACATAAAACAATTCTTGATAAGCAAATTCGTAACGTTCCTTGTTGAGCTTGATAACAGTATTGGTTAGCAGTCCCGAAATATCTCCAATAAAAACATTTCAAATATAATATTACGGGCGCTGAAAAAAAACGTGTGTTCATTCTGCTAATACGGTGTCTTGGATTTTATTGTACGATATATATATATATATATATATATATATATATATATATATATATATATAGTTTAGAAAAATAAAGTACCGTTAGATGGTCTGCATTAAGTAATTAACTCGTACAATTTAATTCAGGATATCTAATTCATTAATTGTTAAACAGTAAATTCTAAATAATCATAGACGAGTAAAAGTCATACGAAATAAAATACGAGTATCCTGAATCAAAGTATTGAAGTTGGCAAGGTTGTATCCAATCAACACAGCTGAGAGACGTCATGGCAAAATGCCCGTACTGTTTTAAAATCCCCAAAACAGGTCCATGGTAAAGCAGCTAGAGATCCCCACTATAATATGTAACATTAGATTCCAAATTCAAACGACTGTAATGGAATTTAATATTCTGTGTCTAACGTGAAAAATATATAAACGTAGTACATTAATTGGGATCAGATAGCGATTGACTTTCCTGACAAGACATCGTTGGATGATTTGGAGGACTGTTTAGATTAAAATTACGAAATTTCTAAACTATAATTCTTTCAGCTAAAGTGTAAAGTTTGACTATAAATATCATCATATACACACACACACACACATATATATATATATATATATATATATATATATATATATATATGAACTGTAAAGAGTGAGACAGACTCGGGAGTAAAGTGTTTTTAAGTTAGGTTTATTTATCTAATCCTAAAGAGAAGGGTGTATAACCAATGCATCCTCCCAATAGTCACTTATGGAGCTGAAACATGGAACTTAACCAAGAAACAGACCCGTAAGCTGAGAACCATGCAACGTGCACATGAAAGAATAATGCTGGGCCTCACATGGAGAGACCACAAAACAGCACAGCACATCCGGGAAAAGACAAGAGTTAGAGACATCATAGAATCCATAAAAAATCTCAAATGGCGGTGGGCTGGCCATGTTGCTAGAATGGCTGACAATCGATGGACATCACGACTCACAACATGGGTTCCCCGAGACCATATGCGCAACCGAGGCCGGCAAAATGTTAGATGGAGAGACGAGCTAGACAAGTTCAGGAAATACTGGCTCCGTGACGCCCATGATAGAGAAGTGTGGCAAAACCTGGGGAAGGTCTATGTCCAACGACGGACGCTAAAAGACTGATGATGATGATGATGATATTTATCTGTAGATGTTGTTTTTTTGTTTTGTTTTTTTGTTAATGGTCTAGACATGTTTCGGGAGGTATTCCCATCTTCAGTAGTGTGTGCTGTGTGAGTATTTGCTTTTTGGGGATTAAAGGTTTGATGTGGAACCTGAGTCCACCATCAGGAGCTTTGCTTTGTGAGTAAAAAATTGTATCCAGGCTGCTGGGGGCATCCTGCCGAGTGAGAGAAAGTCCAGCCAGTGATGAAGTCTATGGTTAGGTAACAGCAGTTGGTCTTGGAGAGGACAAAATGTGTCATGGTAGGAGGGAAGAGAAGTGGAGTTAGATTTTTCGGATATGTTAGGGATAGTTTAAATGGAGGTGTGATGAGGTTAAGTGACTACATGGGTTTCAACCTTACAAGTCATCAAAAATATATTGGCTATGATTTGGACAAGTGATATTACTGGCTAAGGTGGATTTTACTATGGGTCTGAGTGACTTTGAAGTTCCTAGTATTGACTGTATCTGGTCAAATAAAAGTTAAATAATTGAGTCATCCACAGACACCTGGTCTGTTGTGTTACAACTCTTCTGTGTGGCTATAGACTATCCATTATCCCGTCCAGTACTCCGAGGTAGGATCGAAACCTTCGCTTCAACCCCAGTGGCTGGCATTTTATCTCTGTCCTACGTAAAAATGGACGGTCAGTAAGGCTGAACCTAAGCGATATATTTACTTACGCACAATTCCCCATCTACCATTGATAGAACAGGATTGAGGATTCCAATAACACCGTTGGACTATCTCTCGTCATACGACTATATCGACAAACTGTTAAACAGACTAGATTAATATCTCTAAGATCTGAAATGCATTGATCCCATTATAAATGTGCTTATATATACATATATTTGAAGTTTGTTTGAGTGTGTTATAAAAGATGATAAATATTGCAGCATTTTGAACGTCAACTTAGCTGTTCCTGACGCAGTTAATGGCTTAAACCATCTCTCACGAAAATAAAACCGGCAAGGTTTTTGGCTTTATCCGCCGTATGATGCAGTAAATTCTCGTTTGCAATATATCTATCAAAACAACAGTTCCTTCATCGGACTTTGTAGAGATTCTGGGCCCTTTCAACTCGAAGAAGAGGTAAGACAAGGCAATACCAGCTCATCAAACTCTCCACAGCCTCGAGATGATCTTTCAAAACCTACACTGGGAAGATTAAGGAATCGGAATAGACGGCGAATACTTAAGTATCCTAAGATTTGCTGACGGCATTGTCTTTTCTGCTTAGAACTTTCATGATCTTCAAAGAATGCTGGACAAACTCAATGAAGAAAGCTAGAATGTTGGTTTCCACATGAGTTTCAGCAAAACAAATGTCATGTACGACAAACACGTATAGGACAAAGACAACAATCAAAATAAATCTAAAAAATGCCCAAGCTGAAGAAAGACTACTACATCTACCTGGGACAGCGAATCTCCCTGAAATCCTCAAAAGAAGGAGAAATCAGCTTTCAAGAACAAGAAAATCCCATTAGTGCTGGAAAAAAAAGGGGTATACTTGTCATGTTGGAAAATCAGATGAAGTGTTGAACTAGACAAGCTCAGAATGTATTGGCTACGCGACGCCTATGAAAGAGAGGCTTGGCGAATCGTAGGGATATTCTGCGTCCAATGAAGGTTGATGGTGATACCAGCACTCGTTCTAAAGGCACTGTTTAATGGCACAAACGTCCTAATGGCACGTTTGTTTTCATATTCTCGCAAGACATTTGTCGGGGATTAGTTTGCAGCAACAGTACATGATGAATTTTGTGCAATATTTAGAAAAAAACTAGAATGACTAAACTCTCAAAAGAATGCCACCTAAAGTAACATGTGTCATTAGACAGGGAGAGGGTGATAAAAAGTCATTTTTGTTTGTACCTTTTGGTTTTTCTATAATACACTGTTATAAAGATCAACCCGTTATAATAAAGAGTTCGTTATAATGGCACTTAAATCCTTCAAGGTGCTGTGAAAACGGGAGTCTTCTGTATTCCGAAATTACCAACAATAGAGGATCTAAAAAAATTGTGTTAACTGTAGTCTCCATTCCGGTAGAGCGATAATATTTTTTTATGTATTTTTTTTGTTTGTTTGTTTTTTGTTTTGTTTTTTTGTTTTTTGTTTTTTTTTTGTTTTTTTTTTCCCCAAAACTAGCATATTGCCCGTCAAAAATGAGTGGATTATTTATGTGAGAACAGCACATATTTGTGTACGATTTACTTTCCAATGAGTACACAGATATTACTCTGTGTGTTCATTGGAAAGTGATACGTAAACAAATAGACATATAAAAACAGTATGGTTGACAAATTATTCCCTATTAATAAGAATGGCTTGTACGACGCCCTGACCTTTCGCCCTGTGACTTATTCCAATGTCTGGGCGAAAGAAGGGGTGTAACACACCAAACTACAAACTCTGAATCAACTGGAGGAGCACATTCGACCTGTTGTAGCCAATGTACCGCCGGAATTCTCGTAAAGGTCTATAGAAGGCATATAGAAATAGGTAGACCAAACCAGTGCTGATGTTGAATTTTAACGTTGCAGACATATTCTATCATCGTATGATGCTAAATTAGCTAAGGTCGACTACAATCGATCAATAAATAATGAAGTTATCATCAATTTCTTGTAGGGAATATATATATATATATATATATATATATATATATATATATATATATATATAATGGGTGTGTGTCTAGACAGCATAAACAGAATAATCAATTAAAGAAAAATGGGACTGCTGCTGGAAACGACCCCGTGACCGATAAGGTAGCTGCTTCAACGCAGTCTCGCTCTTAACCATTGAATTAGAGCCTGATGGGAAGACGGAGTCCCAAATAGAGGGAATAAAGCGGTTATTATTATGTATTCATTTTTATGTATATATCACAATTGGCATTGAGTCTACGTGGTGCTGGAGTCGTTGCGTGGGCCTAACTATCCAGGCACGTTCAAGGGCTGCCCACAACCGAGTTATTTGCTGGTTGTGGCTATCGGAAATTTAGTGAGGTCTACAACATGTCCTGTAGATGTTTAATGAAATTTAAATCTGGCGAGCGCAGTAGTTGATGTGGTATCTGGAAGTCAGCTGAGTGTTCCTGGAACCACTTAATAGCATCTCACTGCCGACTGATTAACACCACAGGTGAATGTCTGTTGAAACACAAACATTAAAGTCTTCTGCGATCCAGACAGACCCAATAATTACAGTTTTCTGGTGAGAAAGTGAAAATAAAACAATAATGATTATATCGTAACCCCGACTGCGATAAAAGCTGTCCCTTGTAGGCAATGTTTTTGCATTTCTCATCACTGCCCACGTACTTTACCGCTACTCCTCCCGACTTGCTTTATTGATTTTCCTACAGGAACTTGCTGTTGCTGACGAGATTGGAAATCAATGATCAGACATTTTTATTATTTTTTTACTTGAGAATCTAAGGCGTTTCGGTACTCGCTCATTGTGTAGGCAATGAATTTTAAAATCAAGAAGGGATTGTTAGAGGTCAGAAATTATCGTAAGTGTTTCTGAAAAAATAAGGCTATGGATAACATGAATACATCGCCAGTGATTTTACCATAGAATTGTATTGAACGTTGGACTGGAGAGAATTTTCAGATGTTAAGAATTGATGCAAGCACTACTGGCGGAATAGAACTTATATATATATATATATATATATATATATAAAGACGATAACATAAGTTGGTTTGCATGCAGTCTGAAATTAAAACTGACACAACGGATTTAATATTCTCGGGGGTGAACATCAATTGAAATGACACGAAGAGTGAGTCATGTCTGTTGTTACACTTACTGATCCTTCATCGTTAAAAACGTGTTTAGAGTAACTAATGGCAAGCCTCCTGTAGAGCAGGCTCAACCTTCAAAAACCAGACTATCCCAATTATCCTAAAAAAGAGTATACAACAAATGCATCCTCCCAAAAGTCACTTATGGAGCTGAAACATGGAACCCAATCAAGAGACAGGCCTGCAAACTGAGGAGGATGCAATGCGTGCGTGAGAGAATCATGCTCAACCTTACATGGATAGATCACAAGACAGCACAATATATCAGGAAGAAAACGGGAGTTCGAGACATCATAGAATGTATTAGAAAACTTAAATGGCAATGGGCAGGTCATATTGCAAGAATGGCAGACAACCGACGAAGATCATGACTCACAACATGGATCCCCAGAGATCACATGCAAAACCAAGGCTGTCAGAAAACAAGATGAACTAGACAAATTCAGAAAATACTGACTTTGCGACGCCCATGATAGAGAAATGTGGCGGACCCTGGGGAAGGTCTATGTCCAACGACAGATGCTGAGACTGGTGATGACGTAAGTAAGCCTTGTTTCAAAAAATAAATGTGTAGTATCAAATAATATCAACATAAAATACACATGAAATCTCATAAAATGACGAACTACAAATATGGCATAAATTATATAAAAAAGGGAGGTGGTGTTTGATCAACACTGCTGGGGTACCATGTTAATATAACTGTTTTGTTTTTAGAATCCTCGAAAAAGTTGTATGGTAAACAAGTGATGATCCCATCAATACACAATTTGTACATTGTACCATAATAACAAAGTTGATGTGAAACGGGGGAAAAACAATGAAAACAATTACATAAATTGCATTAACAGATATAGGGAAATATTTGACTCAAGATCATTAGTTCTTAAAGCAGTGAACTATAATATTCAGATATGTATGGCTGGGGCATCCTCCCTCATATCTGAATACCTCCCTAGTTCTGAAGGAACTGAAACTTTTGATATATATCAAAAGTCTCAGTACCTCCAGAACCAGGGAGGTACCCAGATATGCGGAAGAACTGACCGTCCAGTTCTGTGGAGTAGAGAGGGTATCAGCCTCTGAGTCTGAAGCTATCCACTGAAGAGTTGTAATACAACGAAACAGCTGTCTGTGGTTGACACATATACACACACACACACATATATATATATATATATATATATATATATATATATATATATATATATATATATATTCTAAAATTATTTCCCAATATTTGTTAATGTAATTAATTTAATTTTCTCCCGTGTTTTTTATGGTTTACACAGAATCTGATACATATGTATATATCACGCAGCAGGATGCCTCCAGCAGCCTTTATAAAATATTTTACCCACAAGGCATAGCTCCTGATAGTGGACTGGTTCAACATAGGAACTTTAAACCCTAAAAACACATACTCACACAGCACACACCACTGAAGATGGGAATAAATCCTGAAACATGCCTGGACCATTAACATCTACGGATTAATAAACCTAACCTCAAAACACTTTACTCCCGAGTCTATCTCACTCTTTACAGTTCATATTATATTTATATTTTAAATAAATGCAGGGGCTGAAATGGAAAAAAAACGCTTTAAACATGATGCTATCTCTTATTGACAGCCTCTTATTTTTCCAAACATTTTCAGGATAAAATAGTCAGGTCTTGTGAGCTGGTACGTCACCCTTCACCATCGAATACGGTCCAAATAAGACATCATCTGCTTTAGAAATTGCAATCTGAATGCGCAATATTTTCAAAGCGGATATTAAAACGGCTGTCATAGTGACACCCGAATCGGTCTCACGAGAATAGTTCCATCTAAGCTGTGTGCTGGCAGACACGTTTTGCAATAAGCCTACAAACGGAATTAAGTTTGCGTATAGAGTGTTCGAGACAAAAAAAAAATGAAATAATGATTATACTTATTTCTATACCTTTTTAGATTTGAGTTAAAAATGCTCGACTTTTCTTTTTCTTTTAAAAAGTTGGGCTTGAAAGTTTAATCTTGATTTGTTTTATTAATTGAAGGTGAAAAGAGGTTTATCTGAGCCATCAAAAAATGACAGCAAGTATGAAATATATCAAAACATCTTGCATTTTAAATACGTGGAGAATACAGATGTCTACTGCAATGAGCTAGGAGAATAGCCTTCTATACACATTGCATTTTATAGATGTGGATAATAGAGATTTACGTTGGAGTGAGCTTGCAGAATAGTCTTCTATATACATTGCATTTTCTAGATGTGGATAATAGAGATAACAATAAAATACTATTCTCCAACCTTACTACAGTGCAAATCCCTATCATTCATGTATATGGAACATAGGCTAAGCCTATTGTACCGAGCTATATATATATATATATATATATATATATATATATAATGTATATATGTAATAATAATTGTCATCCTCACACGGCTGTTTCGTTGTATTGCAACTCTCCAGTGTAGTTATGGACTATCCAATATCCCTTCCAGTGCTGCAAGGTAGGCTCGAAACCTTTGCTTCAGACCCAGAGGTTGAAATTTTACCCCTATCCTACGCAGAACTGGACGTTCATAAGGACCGAATTTTACCGATGTATTTACTTACGCACAATTGCCCGTCCACCACCCACTATCTGCTTCTCGTTGGCTGACCACTTCCTCCTCACACCCACTATCTGCTTCTCGTTGGCTGACCACTTCCTCCTCACACCCACTATCTGCTTCTCGTTGGCTGACCACCCTCTAACATACTGCTTCTTTCTGGCTGATCATCTTTTCTCCATCACTATGTACTTCAGATAATCTAACAACAATGCAATTTCACGACCTCTGGTTAAGACTGAAAAGTGAAAAGTTTAAATATTTGAGATATTCTATTTCTACGACATCAGCCAACCGAAGGGGTCTTCAGTTTGGCAATAGACTATCCAATATCCCCTCCAGTACCACAAGGTAGGGTCGGAACCTTCGCTTCAGACTCAGAGGCAGACACCGTACCTCTGTCCTACGCAGAACTGAACAGTCAATACGACCGAATTAAGCGATATATTTACTTATGCATAATACCCTATTTACTACACTGCTCCATTCCCAGGTTGAAAGTGCATTGCTATTATGTGGCATTTAAAGTCCACTGCTGACAAAAAACCTTCCCCATCTTAAGTACAAGTATCTCTATTGATATTCTGTTCGGGTCATCAACATTGTATGAGCATATCAAGCATTGTTAATACCGCTAAAATATTGCATCGCAAGTGAATTTACCCTATTACGCTAAATAAAGCAAGCGACTGGTTGTTGATTTTAATTTAAGATGGACACGAATAATTTCATGAACTTACTAAATATTTGTTCTAATTAACCAGATCTTTGGCTATTGTAAATTTTCTCTTGATCAGTTAAACTAAAAAAAAAGTCTTATCTAGTCGCGAAATTGGCTATTTTTGGTAACTGTGATTCTTTACATTGAAGACCGAGTGGTATTTCGATTGGTTTGTAATCGCAGGCTTCCCTATCCGACAAAAGTCGAGACTAGTTGATTTGAATATTACTGAATGATTTGACAACGTTTAATCGCCACGTTATTCTCTTTTCTGTTGCAAGCTGTAAGAATTTATAAGATTCAACGAGTTTAATGATATTTACATTCGATGCGAAGCTCCAGAGATCCTCCATCGGCAGAGAATCGCGAGTCAGTACTAAATGCTCTCACTAATTTCTTGTTCTGGTTTGCACAGCTCGGATGCTGCTATGTTTTGCAACGAGTGTACATATTGTAAATTTTACGGAGGTCTGTTTCGAATACTGTATTTATTGAGAGAAAAAAATTGATTTATGTTAAATTTAAAGCTTATATCTGTAAGAGTATTCAGGGAGCACACACTCTTGTCTCAGGAGAAAAAATTGCACAACATAAAATTCTTGCGCACACTGAACATCGATCACGAATCATCGCGAACGAGTTATTGTATACACTGTTGTGATCTTCGACCTTTTGACGCCTTGGGCTTAGTCTAAGCTGCGGAAGTCAACAAATAGTCCGGTTTCATTATACAAGAACCATAAGTTCAATGTGTCCACCATCCGTTGTAACAGGAAAGAAGCAAATTGTCTTCCTCTGGGTCAATTGATTTTCATACTTGCAAAATATTGTCTGACCAATCGCCAAGTTACCAATAGATAACATTATTACACAAGAAAAAATTCAATCTTTTAAAATCTTTTCTGAATGAATAGCATGGAAATTTATATAATTCTAGGTATAAATTGGGGCGATTCAGATATCAATTGATATATTAGCACCCATAGCATTATATTCTCTCTCTGAGATATATATATATAAACAGTAGAATGTAGATTCGCTACACAAACTAGCGCATGTTTCTGCCCTCTCCTGGCCTCATCAGGCGAATTGAATATATTATTATATTATGTTATACTGCTAGCCTAATCTGTACCATATGTAGTATGTATAATTATATATATATATATATAACGCTCCCTCCCTCAGGGTTGAGCACCCTTAAGTAGGATACTCGTCTAATACTGGTACTATGCAATGTTCTTCCATCTCTGGAATAGAGCATTATAGTTGATAGGGAATTATGCATAAGTAAATATATCGCTTAATTCGGTCCGACTGACCGTCCAGTTCTGCGTAGGGCAGGGGTACAGCGTCTGCCTCTGAGTCTGAAGCGAAGGTTTCGACCCTAACTGAAGAGTTGTTTGAATGACACAATTATTAATAATATGACCCTTCAGTTGGCTGCTGTCGTAGAACTAGAATTTCTCTCTGTTTTTTAAACTTTTCACTTTTCAGTCTTGACCGGAGGTCGTGAAATTGCATTGATGTTAGATTATCTGAAGTACATAGCGGGTGAGAAAAGATGATCAGCCAGAAAGAAGCAGTATGTTAGAGGGTGGTCAGCCAACGAGAAGCAGATAGTGGGTGTGAGGAGGAAGTGGTCAGCCAACGAGAGGCAGATAGTGGGTGTGAGGAGGAAGTGGTCAGCCAATGAGAAGCAGGAAATGGGGGTGGTCAGCCAAACAGAAGCATAAAGTGTGAGAGAGAAGCGGGCTTGAACAGGGAGGAGTAGTTTGTAAATGATGGTGATAGACAGGGATAAGCATATAGTTTGAGACAGAGAAGGGGACAATTAGAGATATGCAGATAGTATGAGAGAGAGGGAGGAAGGGGTAGGCAGAGAGGAGATAAACAGAAACACGTATTGTGTTATAGAGCGTGTAACTCATCTATACCGATATTTGAACGTCTTACATGTTTGTTTGAGCCTCTTCTCTGCAAAAACTACAAGGCCGATTGACCTGATATTTGACTTCGAAGATTTATCTTAATTGATTCTCTTCCTACCTCACTAACCTTACGGGTCATTTGAGGTCACCAGAGGTTATTGCTTTGCCAATCTTCAATTCTAAACACCCAAAAAAAGACAGTATTAGTTTCACTGCTACAAAACCCCAGTGGCGTTTTTCGTTTAATCCGCTTACCCCAGTGACAAAAATCCAACGTAATTCATTTCATAGTGAAGGGAAGCTTCTTCCCATCCCTTCCCTTTTCTCATTGATAAAAATCCAACGTAATTCAGTTCTTATTGAAGGCGATGTGATTCAGGGTTAAAGCTAAATCTGGTCATTTTCCAAGATAAACTTGAAAGTAATTATTCAATTATTTTTAGGGAGGATTGTGAACAATTAATTTTTTTTTCTTTCACCACTATTTACTTCATCTTCATTTTCTGTTGATTTCTTTGTTCACTACTCCAGTTAAGCGATCTGATCATCACTCCAACGAGGCAATCAATCTATGACAGTCAGTAAACAGCGCGTATTGGAAGTGAAGATTTACGTCTCTGTGTAAATAGTTTCTTTCCGTTCTGTTGGGTCGGGTGTGAAGGATTTGAAAAAAAAAAAACATATTTTTCACTGTTGTCTAAGGATATGTTTTCCCTGGTCAACGCCGGGTATCTCTGTTTAGCAACATAGTCTCTACCACTCTCAGAAAGCCAATGATGATTTTTTTTTAAATAAATTTTAAAAAAGTAAACCCCGGTATGTTATTTATCTATTTACAAGCTGGACCTGTGGAAATTTCACAGGTGTTAACAAATATACCTTTTCCCGTGACTTTGTTGCTCCCTTCCCCTTCGCTCTTTTCTTCTAACCCTCTCTCTCCCTCATTCTTTCAAATCTTCGTTGCCTATCCATGTTTTTATCTGAATTTTATACGCAAAAATATCACTACTCTTATTTCTCCCTTCCTGCCCTCTCATTAAACTACCTAATTTCCTATTCTACTTTCTCTCTTCCTACTCTCTTATTAAACTAACCGATTTTTGTCCTCTTTCTCTCAATCCCTTTATTGAACTACCTAACTTTTCCCGTATGCTATTACTGAAAGCGTGACAATCGAATGCAGATAGAAACCAACATATAAAATTATAGACTAGTTGAAAACCTACCCTTCGGGTGCAGTCAATTAGTTCATAAGGAAGCTCTAGATGAGGCTTTGAGACTTGAGAAAGGATTAAAACTGTTTTGTTTTTTTTTTTATTGATGCTGGGGTACTTGAGTTCAATACCTTTTGCTACAATGCACATTTCAGGTATAGGTCAAATACAGATAAACGGAACCAGTATTTTAGATGGATGGATGGAAATCAAGTTATTATTATCGGGATGAGCAACTGCAGTCCCCACACTATTATCATAATAAAGGAAAAATTTAGTTTTCGAAATAATTTGATCTGTGTTTAGGTAGTTTCTATGGTATGAAAGTCAGACAACAACTTGTGTGTGAGCAATGTATATGTACGTATACACACACACACGCATATATATATATATATATATATATATATATCTCCAATTTCATGAACTGGAAATAAACAGATGTAATTGAGAAGTAATGAAAAATGAGAGAACAAACAAGTGTAGTGATTTGAGGGCAACGGTAGATTTAATGGCGTCAATTTACGAGATATGGGACACCGGAAATTACCTGCCGGAAGTTGATCGCCGGGATATGCTGGTCGATAGTGACATCATTTGTCGTTAGCATGATAATAAGAAGTCAGTTTTCACGTTATATTGGCTGCACATTTGTTACGTGCGTATTCCGCTGCATGCTACACCAATGGACCTAGAGGGTGGAAAATTTAAATGTTCACTCCTTATGTCACATGTCTACACCTCAACTTGACAACTTTCATTTGCTAACCCCTATCACCCTTACTCCCAAACTCTTCGCTTCCGCTGTGAGAAGAGATGTTTGTAAAATATTGAAATTGAAAGTCAGTAAAATAACACTGAATCGGCTGTGTGAGGATCAGTGTTTCCGGTCTGTCACATTTTTCAGGGGGAGTAACAATCAAATATTTATTATTGAATAGTCCCCCCTTATTCATTCTAGTTGTTCGAAAGAAGTAACATAATGTCGACTAATGTAGCCCCGCAAATTTCCCGCCCTACCAGTCGGCTACTGATTCTTCTCTTTTCGTGTGTGTGTGTTTCTGTCTCCGGGTGCCCCTGGTCCCATTTTGGGGGCTACAATCCTGTAAATTTTCGATGAGTATACCTCTATCTAAGAACGTTTTGTTCTATGCTTGCTTTTGTTTTGTTTTGTTTTGGGGAGTTTTTTTTTCGGTGGGGTGGGTCTCTTTTGCTTTTTGGAGTTCCTATGATAATTTTTGACCGGCAATGTCCATGCTGGTGTTTTGTTTTTTGGGGGTTTTTTTTGTTGTTTTTTCTTTTTTTTTTTTCTTTTAGATAATTCTAGATGAATTTTTTTTTATTTTAAGATAACTTTTTAGATAAATAGTTCTGCGACGATCTTTTTATGCAATATACAGATATTGGTATTTTTAAGTACGGTGCCATTGTAAAATTATTTGAATAATGTCTTTATTTTTGACAGCATGCGTAAACTAGTTGTAGTCAATAAACGTTCGTTGCAGACATTGTTCAAAGTTTAAAAGTCCTGTTTGTATTGTGCAAGTAACTTGAAATTGCAAATAACATATGCTCAACAAAGTGGATTGAATGAAATGTAAATCTTTGTTTATACATATTGAAACATCCACGCAGACAGGAAAATAGCAGTAGCAAATAACCTCAGCGTGTGTGACATACAAAGGTTATAGAAGCTCCTTTATTAGCTTAAATTTGAATCTTTAAGATGCATCATCATCAGTCTTTTAACGTCTGTCGTTGGACATAGACCTTCCCCAGGATCCGCCACATTTCTCTATCATGGGTGTCTTGGGGCCAATATTTTCCGAATTTGTCTGATTCATCTCTCCATCTTAATCATAGTCGGCCTCAGGTTCGCATGAGATCTCTGGGGATCCATGTTGTGAGTTGTGATGTCCATCAGTTGTCTGTCATTCTTGCAACATGTCCAACCCATTGCCATTTGAGTTTTCTAATAGATTCTGTGATGTTTCGGACGCCCGTTTTCTCCGTGATATATTGTGCTGTCTTGTGATCTCTCATGCACGCGTTGCATGCTTCTCGGTTTGCAGGTCTGTCTCTTGGTTAGGTTTTATGTTTCAGCTCCATAAGTGACTATCAGGAGGATGCATTGGTTGTATATCCTTTTGAGGATTATTGGGATCGTAGAGTCCGTTAAAACTAATTGGATTATTTTCGAAATGATCGACCCTTCTGTCTGGGGTCAGGGTATCTTACAGCTCTGCTTAGACTGGGAGAAACATCTCTGATCCATCTTCCAAGGGTCAGAGTGTAGTATCGGTGGGCTTAAGTGGAGGTTATGGACAGAGAAACAGATAAGCCAATATAGAATTTCACATTACATAGCCAAGATTGGCCTAAACGTTGGGGTCAGACGAAAGCAGCAACAAATCGAAATAATTATTGTTCTCAGAATCGTTCGGACTATAGAGCCTGAACAGGTCACAAATGGTTTTTTTTTTTTTTCGTCTTTAAACTATCAGAAACCGTCAACCAGAAGTGCCACCATAGATTTCTGGCTCGCTGGCTTTGTTTGTATCATGAATACAGGTTGCACCAATTGGGTTAAAGGGCTAAAAATTCTAACCTTTACTCCTTATAATATCTAGAAAGAGGTTGTTTGTTTTTTCTTCTTTTTTTTCTTTCAATTCCATTTGAATAAGTTTCGAGTGTGGGGTTCAATTTACAATGTAGTTTTTCGGGGAAAAGTGTCCCTTAGTTTGGGTCCAGCGAAGTTCATTCTTGCTTCTTGAAAATTCAAACTTTTTAATGGTCACAGCCTAATAAAAACAAAAGTAATTCGTTCCTTGATCACCCCTTTTTTCCCAAATTTTCAATTGACCCCCTCCCCCTTACACAGCATGCTGCGAACGGACAGTGGTCACACAAAAGCTTCTATTGAGTGACTGACCAAAACTGTAATTCTATACTTTTTTGAAAATTCATCCTTTATAGGTTTTTAATGGCGGGGATTCTATTTGCAATGTAGTGTTTTGCTTAACTGATGTTTTATTTCATTTGTAATCACTGTCTAGCAAAAGGTGAGAGAAGCAACATACTCACTGATCACTTTCATTTTTTTTAATTGATCCTCCTCAGCATACCATTGATCATGCAGCAGTTTCTTTTGAGTGACTAACCAGACCAATAATTCAATATTTTTGATAAGCTCCATAATTGTCAGTGTAGGTTTCTTGAGTTTTCAAGTTAGTCTGACTGAATTTTTTTTGTTCTTTGTTTTTTTTTTGTTTGTTTGTTTTGTTTTTTGTTGTTTTCTTTAAAGTTCAACCAGAACAGGTTTTTTTAGTGGCAAGGATTCAATTTGCAATAGGTTAAATTGATGTCGTTTTTTTTGTTATTGATCACTGTCTAGCAATAGGTGAAATAATTAATTTAACCACTGATCACTCTCTTTTCCATTTTGTTTTAATCGATGCCCCTCAGCACAACATTGGTCACGTGACGGTTTCTCTTGTGTGACTAAACAGACCAGGACTTCTACATTTTCAAAAAGTTCTGAATTACTGTGTTCGATGGTACATAAGGACTACCCCCACCCCACCCCAGCCCAAATAACTCAATGGGTAAGCATAACCTTCGTTTTCCATCACCACATGGCTAGAACTTTAAGAGGAAAACTTGATGATGAGGAATTCGGGAAATGCTTTTTCTATCTTGAATATTCCCTCCCAAAATAATGGTTGATGGATAGAGGGATCACAAGACAGCACAGCATATCAATGGGAGGAAAGGAGTCTGAGACATCATAGAAAAACCATTAGAAAACTCGAATGTCAATGGGCTGGCCATGTTGAAAGAATGGCCGACGATCGATGGACATCACGACTCACAACATGGATCTGTAGACATCAAATGCCGAATCGAGGCCGGTAGAATATGAGATGGACAGATTCAGAAATTGGCTCCACGACGCCCATGATAAAGAGATGAGGCGAATCCAAGGAAAGGTGTACTTCCAACGACTGACGATAAAAGACTGATGATGGTGGTTGTGTATATACTGTCAAATACAAGATCTGGTGTTGACTGGGTTCAGGGTTTCTCAAACTTCTTCAAGCGTAACTATTCTTCCTGTCAGTGCTTGTACTCTTTTATGAAGAAGGTAGTTTAAAATATATGGTTATCATAAAATAGACAAGAGGTATCGAATCACCGTAGCCCCACGAATTACCCGCCCAGCCAACCAGCCTGCAGATTCTTCTCGGGGGGGGGGGTAGTCATGTCCGGGCGCTACTTGTCACATTTTTAGGGCTACATCCTTGAAGATTTACTTAAGTATACCAGTAAGCACTATCTAAAGAATTTTTTTTATATTACCATAGAAACGCCCAAAAGATGCTTTTGGGGTTCTCTATGGTTACTTTGGACAAACAATGCCCCAATCTTGAGCTGGTGCTTTTTAAATAATTTTAGATTAAATATTTTTTTTTTTTAATTCTATCTATTCATTCTTTTATAGATAATTAGTTTTGGTTCTACGGTGATTCATTTATGCGTGGTACGGATGTTATTGATATTTTCTTAGATGTTTAATTCTACAACGCGTGGGTTATGATGATTCACTTATGTGGTACAGAATAGTTGGTTTTTTTTGGGGGGGGGGTCACCGAAATGGATGAGCTTGGCTGTTTCCAACAAGTAACCCAATTCTAGGCACACTTTCAGATAGACATAACCGCATATCCTTCCAAACTGACAGTCTTGCTCATATTTTATTTTTGATTATATACATTGCTGGAAAATCCTGGGGGTAAACCTACAATGATTTGAGAACCCTTCCAATATCAAAATCGGAAATGCAAAGCTGATGAAAGTAGACCCATACATCTACCTAGAACAAAAAATCTCCATGGAATCCTCAAAAGACGAAGAAACCAAGCGAAGAGTACTTCCAGGATGACAAGCCTTCGACAGAGCTAGCTAAATATTCAAGAACAAGGAAATCCCTTTGGTCCCAAAAAGAGTATACAATCAATGCATCCTCCCGATAGTCATCTATGGAGCTGAAACAAGGAAACTAACCAAGAGACACACCTGCAAACTGAGAACCATGCAACGTGCATATGAGAGAATCATGCTCATCATCATATGGAGATATCACAAGACAGCACAGTCTATGGGGTGCAGGAGTCTGAGACATCATAGAATCCATTAAAAATTTGAATGGCAGACAACCGCAGGACATCATAACTCACAACATGGATCCCTAGAGAATAAAATCGAGACTGAGACCGGCAGAATATAAGATGGCGAGGGAACTAGATGAGTTCAGAGAGTATCAGCTCCGCGACACCTACGATAGCGAGGTCTGGTGAATCTTGGGGACGCTCTATGTCCAACGACGGACGATAAAAGACTGATGATGAAAGCTTTTTGGATATAATTCAAACACTGTTTATTGATTGGCATTTCTTCTGTTCCTCCCCAACCTCCAAAAAAGAAAAATCCTTAAAGTATGAACGTCACTTGACAGAAAACAGTTGATCTCTCTCTCTCTCTCTCTCTCTCTCTCTCTATATATATATATATATATATATATATATATATATATATATATATATATGGGAGAGGGCTAATTAGTTGTTTTTAGGAGCTGTTAACACTGAGATACGACGTTTTTGCTTATAGGATGCAAACAAACAATTGGGTCGCCATCCTCCAGGTAGAATCTCTCCACTAACCTACATACAAAATTTCATCAAAATACATCGAGGAAAAACGAAGTTATCCCATTGAGAAGGAGACAGCGACGATAATGACGAATTCAACCGCTGGCTAGGGCAGTTTGCGTTCACTCCAGTGATGCCCTTGGGAAAGGCATGATAGTACTTCTCTTTACAGTTTTGGGTGAATAGTTAGATAGTTGTTGCATTTTGGTTTAGTCAGGCAGTCCATCTTACGCGTTTGGCCTGCTCACCGTCTCAATATAACGTACAATTACTATAGAAACAATTGTGTCTTTACGAATCATTCGAGAAATGGAGACAAAATCAATGGCCCATATGTTATGTGACACTGGAATCTACTAAGTTTTTTTTTCCCGTCTGATGGAATGTAGTAGATGAAGAAAAGGGACGGATACTCTAAATGAAAAAAAAAAGTGACTCGAGAAAAAGCGTTAGTGATTTAAGAAGCTGAAATATTTTTTTTATCATCTCAAATTCTAAGCGTCGAATTATGACCTATAACTTATGGCAATCAGAAATAGATACACACTTTATGGATTCAAACGAAAATGAAGCAAGTCTTGCGAAAACCACTCAGTGTCCATTTTAGGGGGAGTCTTCTTTTTTTTTTTAAATCTCTTAACAGCTTTACATTATACTTTTTGGATGTGTCCAACATCTCTTCAACTGACTTTGTCTGGTCCAAGTTAACTGACGTCTTGGATTCTTTTTTAAAATCAATACTCGTGATATATATATATATATATATATATATATATATATATATATATATATATATATATATATATATATATATATTAGTTGTCTACGTTCACAAGCACAGAATTATTGATTAGACTAGTTTTGTTCTGTTTTTTGGGGGGGTTTTTTGTTGTTGCTTTTTCAAACAAAATTTATGTAATCAAATCTCCAATCTAGATGCCGCCCCCTTACCCGCAGGTTTCCTTTCAGTGGTACGTGGACGCATCATGAGAATGCTATTCTTGTTTTATCAATTGGAAACAAATAGACCTTCCCCAGGGTAATGAAACTATGTCCAACGACGGACGTTAAAGACTGATGTTTCATAACAGAAATAAATGTTGCCAAATGTTATCAAAAATTGTGTAAACAACGTTGCAGGTTTTAAACATTGTTCTTTTTTTTTCTTGTTTCAGTCTGTTGGAATGCAGTTCATTAAGAAGAAAAACCGATTGATATCTTCTGAAAAGATGACCGTTGACTACAAAACCCGCTTGATGCGTGATGCCCATCTCCTCGTTACCAGCGTCTTCCCCCGTCAAATTGCCGAACTAGACGATCTGCTTCGCTCCCTGAAAACGTCTTGTTCGCGAGAGCCCTCCCGATGGAAACTCTTGCGAAACGAACACTACACATTTGGGCTTTTCTCTCCTACACCGTTATCATACACGGCCACGCCCAACTCTAGTACAAACGGCCCTCACGCGGGAATGTTCAAGATGTGTCACCTCACTTTTTTGGACAATAGCGATGTTATCTCCCTGCACACTAAAATCAGTCCCCTTGTTCAGAATATGGACGATCATTGCATTTTGGTGCGGTCTTGGATGGTATATCTTGGCTCGAGAAAAGACAGTCCATTAGAACTTCGAACAACTTTACAGGTAAAATTCTAAAGATTTACTTCCAGTATCAATTGATGGGCACTTCATATCTGACAAAATGTGATTATTATGAAGATATTTTGGTACGAACTATATTTTGCAAAATATAGTTCCAATAAATGTGTATTTAAAATTATCACATTCTGTCGGATATGAATTGTCCATTTACTGATACTATATCCTGTTGGCATAGGGAACACACACACAATATGCACATTCAAAATTTAGTGACTCGTAGTCACTGCAAAGCATTGAGTTGTCTGTGTATATCTATATATGCTATATTGCTGGTATTAGGTACTCTTCGCCCATAGATCATTCAACCCAAGAAAAAAATACGTTATATAATTTGAAACGACTTCCGATTATTACTCAGTGATTGTGCCAGTTGGTCTTCAGACTTCAAATAAAATAACCAATTAAAGAAATGGGCTCCTACAGGAATCGAGCCTGAGTCCGATAAGGAGTCGCCTCAACGTGGCGTCGCTCTTACCATTGAGCTAAACAGCTGGTTAGTCGAAAGCTCAGATGACCGCTATGAGTCCAAATCTTATTTATTCACTGTCCATATCAAATCGGGTTATATATCCATTTTCTGATAATCACACATGCACACACACACACATATAAAGCGCTTACAAACTGCTCCTCTTCCTCGTCCCCCATTACTTCTTTATTTTTTCTCCTTTATTTTTTCTCCTTTATTTTTTCTCCTTTATTTTTTCTCCTTTATTTTTTCTCCTTTATTTTTTCTCCTTTATTTTTTCTCCTTTATTTTTTCTCCTTTATTTTTCCTTTTCTTCTTTATTTTTTCCTTTTCTTCTTTATTTTTACCTTTTTCTTCTTTATTTTTACCTTTTTCTTCTTTATTTTTACCTTTTTCTTCTTTATTTTTACCTTTTTCTTCTTTATTTTTACCTTTTTCTTCTTTATTTTTACCTTTTTCTTCTTTATTTTTACCTTTTTCTTCTTTATTTTTACCTTTTTCTTCTTTATTTTTACCTTTTTCTTCTTTATTTTTACCTTTTCTTTATTCCTCTTCAGCCTTTTCCTTCTCTCCCTTTTCCTTATCCTTCATTGTTTTTTCTTTCATTTTTTCTTTTCTTCATCTTTTTTCGTCATCGTCTCCTCTTTTTCTTTCACTTCTTTTTTGTTTATTTTTCTTTTTCTTTTACTTTTTGTTTATTCTTCTTTCTCTTTTCCTCCTATTTTTTTTCTTTATTTCATTTTCCCCCACTCTCTGTTTTTGTCTTCCCTCTCCATCTTTTTGTTTTTGTTGTTTTTCTTTCTTTTCAATCCTCACTCTCCTTTCCAAGTTGTATTTGTTTGAGAAGAAAACTATAAAGGAAAATGTATCTATTGACTTGCTCTTCTTCTAAACAGGTCGATGTCTTAGAAACGCTCTCAGGACTGGAAACCTTTTGCCAAAAGACCAACAACATCCTGTCCGGCTATTTATCCCAGCGTTCCATTCTTCTCGAGGATTGTTCCACATACCCGGATGTGGATGACTACAAGTATGCACTGGTTGACCTGGACGACAGCCATTACCGGAAGTTACATAATGTATCTTTCCTTCTCAGAGATTCATACATTAGCTTCCTTAACAGACTCTTGAAGACGTTCGAGAGAATTCGGAGGCTACGACGACTGGATGGCACCATGGAATTTCTAAGATATCTCTGAGATTTTGTGTCTGCTTCTCGTTTCTTTGGGTCAAATTCCATTCACCGTGTCAAAAAACACGAGATGTTTATTGTTCGGTTGCCAAAGTGAAAGTAGTTAGTGATAAAAATATGATCGCTGCGATTCATCACGCAAATATCATTTAGCGATAATATTGTGTAACTAAAGAGTGAGTGTGCGGAGGAGGAGAGAGATGCGTATGAATATATTTGAGAGGCATATATATATATATATATATATGCGCACGCCTACATTTCTTTCAAAATGTTTTTTGAAACCTCTTTATTTATCATATGTTAGAGAAACAGAATTATTGATAGGAAGATTTATACACAGAGAGAAAGAAACTAATGTAGACTTAATTAGATCCATATAATAACAATATAGATATAAACGGAGAAAGATTGATTTTCATACAAAATTAAGGAATTATAGTTCTATGGTTATTAGTTGCTATCATTTAAAGATGGAACTGAGACTCAAAACTTTTGTCTCTAAATTTTCTATCAGCTTTAATTGCAAAAGATAGCTAATTAGTGGCAGCATTTTTTCTTTCTTTTTTTGTTAGTTTATAATTCATGATTCGAAATGTCTTATTGACAAATGACTTATTGACTATGTTTTCACTCTGGACAACTGTTGTTTTTCTTTTTCATATTATCGACTGGTAATTTTATGCCAACCCACAGAAAAAAGATATTATGGAAATAAAAAAAAATGTTTTTCTGTTAAAATCAAAACGCGTATTATATTAAGTCGGTATAAAAAAAAAAATAATTGCTGTTTTTGTTGCTTTATTCTAAAATGAGAATCAAAGTTTAAAATATTATTCAACTGTGTTTATGAACTATGCCATTCTAAAGTGTGAATTCTGCTCTATTTAATTAAGCTGAACTTTATCTTTTCACAATCTATTGGGGAAGGGGTGTTTTGTTTTTGAAGCTGGTGGGGAGCAAATCCGAACAATTTTGCTGTGCAAGTTCAGGGAAAGTGCTCTTAATATCAACGTATTTCGCCAGGGGACCGTCAGCGAACGTACAGTTCAACTTGGGTGCCAAGAATATCGGGAATTGTCTACGTTCTTCTGAGATTGACAACATCCGATTGAGGGTCATTAATGAGGCGAACCTACGCGAAACGGTTGCAGAGGTACTAAACGTTGACCATTAAACAGTTGTTCCACATTTTTATAAAATCAGGAAAGCAGAAAAAGAAAGCTCGGCATGCTCGACTGTAGAAATTGCACGAACTAGGCTACGAAACTCTTCTTCACCAAGCTCACTCCGATCGACCGACTCTATTTTTTTCCTACTTATTGAGGTGTGTGTGCGTGCTCGCAAAATACCAAGTTTCTACTATGGACAATTACCACTGAACGAATCCAAATACATATAAATGATTGACCTAAACTCAGCAGCAGTGTTTAAACCGATCTGCTGTCGATTGCAGCGAATAATGCATAAAGGGAGAATTAAAGAAAAGCAGATATATCTAAGTAAAATTTAAACACGCACCCAATGTGATAAATATTCATGACAGCTTTTTTTTATCTTAATCTTAATTAATAGCGTCGATTGCTCCAGGTGAGATACTTCACCAAACAAAAACAAAAAAAAGAAAACGGAAAAAGTCATAAATACTGTAACTATGAGATTGCATGGTTCTCAGTTTGAGGGTCAATGTTCACTTGAAAGAATCATCACATGGAGAGATCACAAGACAGCACAGTATATTAGAGGAAAAAAAGGAGTCTGAGATATCATAGAATCCATTCGAAAATACCAATGGCAATGGGCTGGTCATGTTGCATGAATGTCAGACAACCGATGGACGTAACGATTCACAATGTGGATTCCCAGAGATCATATGCAAAACTCTGGCAAACAAAATATATGATAGCGTGATTAAACTAGACGGGTTCAGAAAATCTTCGTGCTGCGACGCCCATGATGGAGAAGTTTTGCGAATCTTGGGGTTGATCTATGTCCAACGACGGACTTTAAAAGGCTCATGAAACATACGATCAGGATTGAGGTCAGGCTAAAGGGTATTATTCGAACTTCTGCTCCCATTTGAAGTCTCAGCGGCTTAATTGCTGAAGCAGGCCGGGATTCCATTGGATGTAGGTTCGAATCCCATCTGAAGCTTATTTTTCTTTATTCTAAGCAACGTTATTTGTTCACTATCGGAGTGTAATTTGCCTGAGCAAAAAAACGTTGTGATAAAAAGCAATTAATAAAATTAAGATGAGGTGCAAAGTATCCAAAAAAATTAATTATGTAACATAAGTCAATTTTCGTTGAACCATTAGCCATAATTTTACACCCAGATCTTAATCATTTTGATTTTTTGTTTGATTTTATCAGATACTGATGAAATTTCCAATACTTATTTGATAAAGGCCGTTTTGTTTTTTGTGTTTTTTTTTTGTTTTTTGTGTTTTGTTCTTTTTTAAATTTCCATTTCAAATTTCGGGGGAAGAGATTTGAAACGTCGTTACTGGCGTCTTTCCATAAATCGGTAAAACCAATGAAAAGGGAAAAAAGATGTCGCTTGTTCACTTGCTGTTCAGTACAACAAATTGATTTTTCCGCAACAACCCCACCTCCCTTTTTTTTTTTTGTTTTTTTTTTTTTTGTTGAATACTCATTTAGCATCAGGAAGAAAGAAAGATTAGTTATAGTCTCCCAAAGTTGAAGACAACGAATGGAGACGGTGAATAAAAAATATACATTGGGGGGAAAAAAAACTGAGTAATAATGGTAACAAACGTGATGATGGATATTTCGAGTTTATAGTGAAAGAAAGCTAGCTGAAATAATAGAAAAAGGTCAGAATTTGCACATCGAAAAGAGGGTTGGGTTTTGTTTTGTTTTTTTTTTTTTGTTTTTTTTTGCAGGGGGGGGGCCCCAGGGACTATCATTCGCTGAGGGTATCTGTTCTGTCGTCGTCGTTTCCTTTTTCTCAATTGAATAGTTTTTTTTTAATGTCAAACTCCTACAATTGAGTTTTGACTTTATTTTCGCATGTAACAATAATGACTAGAGCATAAACCCAGAGCTGTCACGCACGAATAACACACTGACTTATGCAAAAACTGATGACTAGTTCAATCCTACCTCCATCGCTCAACTCAGGTCGACTTATTTTGCTGAAGTTTACGAATCCTATTTACAGAAACTGCTAATGAAAGGGTTGAAATGTGATACGTAGTTTTGGAAATATATTCTATGGGGGGGGGTGAATTCCGTTTTTGTTTGTTTTTTTTATATCTTTTTAGATATTAATGTAGGGAGCTTGAATCTAGCGTAGCAAAGCTTGTTCCTTGATAGATTTTAACGAAATCTTGCATGTAGGTTTGTGGAGAAATTTTTATCTTGTGGTATGGTGAATTATGACCGATCCGATTGTTTTGTTTTTTTACATGTTATATGTAAATAATCATATGTCAACATGAAAAATATTGAATTTTGGAGGTGCAGAACCGATTAGCATGAAAATTGTTAAACGGATTCTTGGACACCTAATTACTGGAAATATGTAACGTTTTTATGAATCTTATGGTTAGAATTTTTTAAATCAGGTATCACGGTGTTAACGGTCCTATTAAATAGCTAATTGCGCTCTCTCTCTCTCTCTCTCTCTCTCTCTCCATATATATATATATATATATATATATATATATATATAAATATATTGTGGATTCGCAACACAAACTAGCTCATGTTTCTCCCCTCTGATGAGGCCCTAAGAGGGCAGAAACATGAGCTAGTTTGTGTAGCGAATCTTCATGAGTGTTTTGAGCGTATATCAGAATTTTAGCTGTACAGTTAGCTTAAAATGTAACTTAGCCACTTTTAGCAATTCAAAGTGGCTGTAGTTAGGAAACTTCCAGTCTCTAAAGATTATCTCATCAGAATAAGACGAGGCCGTTTGTATCTTGGGTAGCCCAGTAAAAATTATACACTTTTAGGTACCTATTTTGGTCTTTACAAAACTCTCGTAATTAGACAAGAACCATAAGTTCAACGATGCATCCACCGTCTGCGGTAGTAGTAGCAGGAGAAAGAAGAGTAAGTAGTCTTTCTTTATATCAAATGATTCTCACACTTGTAAGGTATTGCGATATGGAAGTATTCTTAATAAAAATCGTAAATGGCCATTTTTGGCTTTAATGTGTTCTATTACAACATCGTTTGCACCTAATGAAAAATTAATCGTTTTTACCTTTTGATGAAGCCATGCCTCTGACTCCACAGAGCACAATACAACTTACTCTGCCCTGTTTTGCAATGTGTGAAATAGACTTAGATATGTCAAGCATCCGACCAGACGTCACTTACCATGTGCTATCATACCCGTTGATGTGGGGGGAAGGTTCATACGAAGTCTGAACTCACCGAGTCAATTCTCTGTGCCAACTCGCACCCCTTCTATGTTGTAGAATCTTCTATAAATGGACTCTTCCAAAGTATGGTATAAACGGATAATACCTTTTCCCCCGAGTTGATTGAAAATTACAATAAGTAAATAAGCAAAAAAAAATACGTCATGCAAATTGAAGTCTACTACAAGTGAATCAAAAAATTACTCCGTGAAAATTAAAAGCCACGGCGAGCAAATCGAAAAATACAGCGAGCAAATTGAAAATGTATACGTGGACTCCTTGGTTTTCGCAAGGAGAAAACAAATTTGTGCTGCTTAAAATTATAACGAAGGTCAAATGAAGCGTCGATAAATAAGAACAGAAAGTTGAACGAGGCATCCACGAAGGAATTTAAACGACATTATTGACTGATCACGTAATCCTGGGTAGAACATTTTTCTAGGTAAGAAGCCTCTTATTAAGGGATACCTTTCTGTCAAATTCCAAGTAAATCTGACTCAAAACAGCCAAGAAACAATATGGGGATCGACCGACATAGGTTTCTTCAGTTTTTGACTTGGTCTGGCTGGCTATGTTTGTATGTATTTACGCATCATGTGTGCCAGCTGCACCAACAAAACTAAAGGGTTGAAAATTTACCCCTTATTATGTATAAAAAAAAGCGGTGTATTTTTGTTGCTGTTTGAGCCCACCAAAATAGCTTTTTCAGGGGTCAAATTTGCAGTGTGAGTTTGTGCTTAATTGGTCCCTCAATTTTGTCCAGCAGAGAACTATCTTCTTCATTGATCAACCCCCTTTTTCCAATTTTTAATTGATCTTCCCCAACACACCATACAGCCAAAATACATTGGTCGCATGACAATTTCTATTGTGACTTACTAGACCTATCTCTGAGTCCCGCTGCTTATCTCTCTAACCACGTGTCTGTTTTTAAGATCTTCTTATATATATATATATATATAGTACAAATCAGGTTTGCAATATAGCATAATGTAATATAATATAAAGAAACGTCTGATATGTGGTGGATTTATTTCGAAGAGTGCTCCATACATGCAACTTCAAACCCCAAGAGTTGAGTTGGGTTAGAGTAGTGCTGGAAATAGCGAATCCCCTTTATACTATATATATATATATATATATATATATATATATATATATATATATATATATATATATTGGGCACTATTTGAATGAAAAAAATTCCGATAAATATATACAACTCGTACTTATTTCATCTATAATTATTAATTCTATTATATGGGTTGCATTACAACTTGGCCTGTTGTTTCAATGCGATAGTATCAACCGACAAAAACTAATATATATATATATATATATATATATATATATATATATATATATATATATATATGGGTGTGTGTGTTGAATACAACAGTTAATCTGGAAACTGGATTGAATTTATTTCCAATTCATGCTATCGTAGTCAAAGGTGAAATGGAGAAAAATTATGAAATTTTGCGAATGCCAAGTTTTGGAGAGGGGTGTTGAGATGATGTGAGGTTACTGGGTTTTTTTGTTTTGTTTTTTTTTTTGTTTGTTTGTTTTTTCAAATTTGTTATCTTCATTGGCGAAAAAGGAGATGTCTTCGAGTCGAAGTTGAAATAATTTGAATCTCTCTCTATCTCTCTTTTATTCTGACTTCAGTTAAAAACTTTTGGACTGCAATCCCTTCACCGGATTGGTGTCATCCCCGGTGAAAGAGTACATCCATGTACTTGTAAAATTTCCCTTCCTCAAAGTGGTATTAACGCCAACTCAATCACCGTTCGCTGATAAAACGATGACTGTCCTTTATCTTCGTCCGAGGAGTAACATAGCAAAATCTCTTCGCAATTTCCTCTTATCTCTCTTTCTATTTAAAGGGTTCCCTTTCGGGGATTTCGGTTGATTGCGTAAACAACTCCGTTTAGTCACCCAATAGAAACCGTCAAGTGACCAACGCCTTCTATCAGCGTGCCGTGCTGGGAGTGATCAATTGCAAAATAGGATGATCGATGAATAGGTTTATTCTCGCGGCTCCCGTTTGGCAGTGATCACTTTGAATCTTTTTTTAATTTAAAAAAAACAAGCGAGCACAAAATAAGCACCAATTTAGCATAAACTTACATTGCAAATTGAATCCCCCAAATAAAACCCCATTTAGGAGGGTAAGGCTTTCTTTAGACATAAGGAGTAAACGTTTAGATTTTCAGCCCTATAGCTTCATTGGTGTTGCTTGTACGCGTGATACGTGCATAGTAAACCGGCCAGCCGGATCAGTTGAAAAACTGAAGAAACCTACATTAACAGTTGATAATTTTAATGTACCTGTACAAATAAAGATTGTGCATGTGCATTGCATATTCAGGAAACGCTCGTTGTTATGGCACTTTGTACATAGGTACAGCAAAAAGTCCGTGACCTAACGATTTAAAAAAATTATCTATTTTTCAACATAATATCCTTTCTTGTCCATTCAGTCAATTAGTGAACTTTAGACGCTAAGTTATACCGAAATCAACCTGAATCGCTACAGCTGGCATAAGAAGTCCATTGTTTTAAAGAATTGTATTCCAGTCCGGTGTATTTTTTATGAAGTGATTCTAACTCAGAAGAGGGAAGAAAATAAGGAATATTTCTGGCATATTATGTTTTGTTTTGTTTTTTCAATCTAAAGAGATAAAATGCTATTCAAGCATAAGAACTTATTTCTTTACTTTATTGTGGATTGTACTGTGATTCAACGAACATATCAGAAGTGTTTTGCAAAGTTTCATGTTTGAGATTTCATTGCTCCACTGTTAAGTTGATTTTGAGAGCGATCAAAAGAAAAGACTATGTGCATAAGCACACAAAAGGTCCGTAACCTAATGATTGAAGAATAAAAACAATTATCTATTTTTCAACATGATATCCTTTCTTATCAATTCAGTCAATTCAGTAGTGAATTTCTAAACACGAAGATCGAACCTTTATACGAGATCTGCCCTGGATGTATCCAGCCATTTAATATTAACGAAAAAAGAAGTCTACCCAAGGCAGCCGCGTCTTAGTCCACTTTAAAGTACTCGCCTTTAGTACCTGACACGCTTATCCCAGCATCCCCTTTAACATTTCAAAACATTTTGCTAAATCTTCCGGGATTACCATCAGCTGTCTCGACGCGTTCTCCTTAATCTTGTCTAAGGTCTTAAGTTTGCTCGGCAAAAGCCAGCAGTCACAGTAAACCTAATCTAGACTAGGGCTGGGAAGGGGGCTAACAGACCTGGGTGATGCGATGTTTTGTTAAAATTAAACCCTGCACGTGACATGGGAAAGGACTCCCGAGGTCATTGTGAATGCAACTGTCACACAGTAAACAAGCTCACTTAACGGCGTTTCTCTGCTCACTGAATAACCCCAAAGGAATGTCTCTTCACGCATGCACAGTAGGATCTCTTCTGATTAATTGCAATCGGGGTGGCGTAACCGGTTCTTAGGATATTCAAAATGGCTGGATACCTTCCTGGCATACCTAGCATGTGTATATCATGTTTAAAAGAAAACCTTTCGGCTTTTCTTTCATTGATTTAAATAATACCTTCATTTTTCCGTCATTTTATAGCCTTACACCATCTTTTTAATTAAATTGTGTTTTACATCATTGAAAGAGGCAAAAGACTGTATCGGCAGAAACGTAATGATGAAGACTGCGAAAGTGAGAAGAATATCAGTCAGAACGAAATTGTGGAATTTGGATGGTGACCCGTCTCTTAATTGTAGACAATGGAGAAGGCAAAAGAATGCATAGATCGAAACGTAGTGATACAATTACAAAGATGGAAAGTATTAGTACAAATAACTTGGTGGAATTTGGATGATAGCTCAGAATTTCAGGCAATGAAGAAGGCCAAAGAATTCGTGGGCTGCAGTGCACCGGTTTAGCAACTCACAAGTCACATGCAGATATAGAATTGGACTTATAGCATTATATAGAATATGGATTACTCAGATCATGATAGTAAGGGTGCGTTCGCACACAGACCACACACTTTTTCTGGGAAGAACTGAATTTTCCAAATCAGATATGATGGAGATGGTGGCAAGAAAAATGCTCAAATGAAAACAGCCCACACAAAAATTCCCCTCAACAAAAAGCCCACACGAAAAAATAGTCCTCGCGGAAAAGGTGCACGTGAAAAAAAGGCACACACGAAAATAAAAATCCTAGCGAAAAATTATTTTTGTTGCGTTTAGTTAAGACACCCGCTGTGTCTTATACGCCAGTAAATATGGTAAATGTATTGAAATTATCATGAACATGATCGAAATTCCATACCTTTTCCTGATCTGGTTAAAAAATAGAGAGAGCAAATCAAAAGATAAAGCGAGCAAATTTAAAAAACTGAACAAGCAAATCACAAAACGAAGCGAGTAAATTAAAAACAACGGCAATAAAACTGAATCGATGAAAAGGAATGGTCCTATAATTACATTTTACATTTATTGTTTCAATCTCTGAAATGTTAATTTTCTTAGTTATATTAATTGAAACTTGTCTTGTAAAATCCATGATCCTTTCTTAGTTGATTCCCACCAAAAGATAACACCCATGATTTTATTTTCATATCGGGAAAAGGTATAGACCAGAAGAGACTTTTTGTTTGCTAACAGAAATATACTTTCAATTCGAAAAAAACTAATGAAAATGCTTTGTCATTACGATAATAAGAAATTTCTGTTTCGCTGAAATTGCTTTTCAACCAAATCTCTTTAAATGATTCTTTCAATTGAAATGAATAAACGGGAACCCAATTCGTTTTCAATGACTTGGTTGAAATTTGTTGATAGTCATTATCTTTTTCCCTTTTTTTTCAACTTATAAAAATAAAACCAAGAAAGATTTCATCACTGAAGAGAAAAAAAAGCTTTTATTATTTCGAAGCAACAAAAATCAAACTAAATAATTTGGAAAAAAAAACTTGAATCTATTCGTTTCAGCGATCGAAATTCCTAACAATTAAATTCATAACCTGAGTGTAGTTGTCGGTATAGATGTTGGTGCTTGGTAGGTATAGCGTCCACCCTGCATGACGAGGAAATCAGATCAGAGGGAGTCGATTACTATAATCATGGATAATGTTATCAAACGATTATTGTCATCAAAATCACTCGATCCGAAACACTTCACTTGAGATTCATTAGAAATTATTCAACACGTTTAATGTTATCAGTTCTTGATCATTAAAAATGATTAAACCTATTTTCCCAAATACTCATTTGAGAGTAACAGTTTTCTGAAAAGAACATTTGATTTCTGAAATATCAGTCTGAATTTGTGGGATAACAAAAACAAAGATTTCCATCAGGGTTTTTTCCATGTGGGCTTTTTCGTGTGGACTTTTCCCGGCGCGGGCTCTTCCACATGTGGGCTCTTTTCCTGCATTGGATTTTTTCGGTGTGGGATTTTCTCATGCGTGCATTTATGAGTGTGTGTTTTTTCTTTTGGGTATTTCTATGTGGAATTTTATCATGTGTGCGCTTTTCATGAAAAAGAAGGGGATATGTTGTGTGGCCTGCGGGTTACGCTTTTGCACAAGGATGAACAATTCGGGTAGCTACAGTAGGATGGCTCATTTCAAAATTTCGTGTAGTTCTGAACCATTTGGCCACTTGTGCATTCTTCTCCACTGTGTCTCCCCCCACCACCACCACCGCCATCAGCACGCCCAATATTAAAACCGCCCCCTATCATTTAATCCCACCTCACACACTCGACTGAAATCGGCCACTATTCCGAATCAGATTCTTCTTATCTATATCAGTACGTCACCGAACTGGACATTTATAGGACCAACAGCTTATCTCGGCCGCTTCTCCATCAAAAGATAACGTCCCAGCAACCATCCTGAACGTGTAACACCGACCGAACCCCTACGGCCACTGGTCCCTGCAGTGTCGCTTCCTAGGCGCCAACTGATAAAAGATAACCCTGATGGCCCCTTATGAAAGAGACAATGGGTTTAAATTGCTACGTTGGGTTAGTTCAGTGGGTCGCCAACCTTTTTATGCCCAACGCCGACTTTTACGACTTGTCTAGGGGTATAAGTTCCGATATTGCTATCATTTTGAATCCGATTAACCACTTAACGGCCGTTTTGAGTGGCTAAATCCGTCAAAAATGATTTGAAATTTTCGTAGATTCAAATTCTAAGTATCTGGGCAACTGTACATGGTCCAAGAACTCGTACAGAGGCTCCAAAAAGTAAATATTCAACGTATTTGTCATTTATACAGACATGCACACGGACAGTGCAATAGATAGCACGTGTGCTTTGCAAGTATCTGGGTTCGATTCCTGATGCAAGCGAAGGACAAATTTCCTTGTCCATTTAGCTCTTATCTGAATATATCGTCCACTGTGAGATTTGGGTGGAAAAATCTGATTTGGATCCGAAAAGCTAGTGATAGAAGAGGAGCCATTTGGTCTCTACCGACTCTCTCTCTCTCTCTCTCTCTCTCTCTCTATATATATATATATATATATATATATATATATATATATATATATATATATATATATATGATGAAAATAAAACCCTCCGTTTTCGTTGGCAATCTTTATAATAACGCACAGTCAGTCATAACAATGAGGAATAGCTTATTCCGAATTTAAAACATTTTATTGCAATGAATACGGACTTACTTTGCAGTCCCGTAATGGGTGTAGCGCCAAGACTGGCAACCACTGGGTCAGTTTCTCTGGTTTTCAGGCTATGCTCTTCGCATTCAATCTCTCTCAGAATAAACTCGGCGAGCGGGGTTCAAACTTCGGTTGAGGCATTTTGTATTCACTTTGTACTGTTTCCCTTGAGACAGGTATCAATCCATCTCTCCTCCAAATTATGGGTTAAAAAATTGCAGGTCTAAGTGAGTGACACCGCTTCGGGTGCTTGTCGCCTCTTTGTCTATTTCACGCGTCGAAAACAGACTTTGTAAATGATAATGTCATATGTGGATCCCAGGCACGTACGACTGAAGCTGTAGCCATATTAAGGGCATACAGAGGAGAGGATCTCTCTAATATTTAAAGCGTCTGGGTGTATTATTCAAACACAGAGGCACACTCACACACGTGCATGCACACACACACACACACGCACACACATATATACATGGCGAGAGAGAGAAGAAAATAGATAGATGTATATATATATATATATATATATATATATAGCAACGAGCAAAATATGAGGAATTGCAACAAAAATGATGTTTAATCCATTGTTATTACTGACAGAAGTACACTTTTTTACAAGCTTATAGTTCGACTATATCGTTGTATTGTGCAAAGGTTATATCTTAATCGGAAGAAATAAGCATCTATAATAACGAAAAACTAATATTTGTGCAATGTCGTTTGGAACGAATTGAAAGAATTGACAAAATCGCAACAAAATTAACACATCCATCACAAAATCAGTATCCCGTGAAGATACTTGTGAGTATCTGTTTTCTCACGAATTGATGATTCTTTCTAACGAAACTCAGATGTAATCTTGTGAGCATCCAGTTTCAATCTTCTCTCAAAGATTGATCAAGCTTTTTTTATTTAAGCAGGTTTGTTATCGGAAGTCCTTCTTATTTCGTGAAGTCCTCAAGTTTCTTGGCTGTAACACAGGGCGCAGTCCTGTGTGAAAATGGGAGGATGATTCTCAACTAAATGGAAGAGGGAAACGACGTGCCAACGGAGAGGTTCTTTATAGACCTCAGCTTTCACCTTGCTATGCAGACAAACCAGAAAGCCAATGCCAGCTGCCGAGATGACGTCCCGAACCATCAAACTGTCTTAATTAAACTTCAGATCATAATAATTTGAACGTAGATTTATCACAAAAGTGAACCTGGGCTTACTGTACAGGAGTCAAAAGAACATGTCCCCAAGACAAGGTTACTGGTTCTCACGACTGATATGAAGCTTGACTGCGGGGGTCCGAGATTTCAATCCAGCTTCGATTAGTTGACGGGTCTCGACACTTGCCATACCTGTATACTCGCGTGAAATCTCAGCATCCTTCTTGGAAATATCTGTCAAGGTTATTCTTACGATCATGTGGTCTTCCCTTTTCATAGTTTTGAGAGGTGGTCCTGTCTTTGATTCGGATTCTGACGAATTAGACTTCTTTTTTTTTTCGGGGAATTATTCTGTGAATAACACTTAGATCGTTCGAAAGCATTCATAATGACTGAAAGCAAATCCTATACTGCATCATATATATATATATATATGTATATATATATATACTGATGAGCCAAAACACTGTGACCATCTGCCTAATGATGTATTGACCTTCCATTTACCCACTGAACATGGACTCTGCAATACCTCTAACGTTTTCCTCCAGTATCTCGTGGCAAAATGCTTACAGTGAAATCGTCATGTTGCAGAAACCATCCAGGCAAAACTCATGCAGTGTTCTTTTCTGAGCACCCTGATATCGTCACTTCCCCAGGAAGTACCCAGCAGCTCACCTTATTCAGGAGAAAGCAACACTCATCAGAAAATGCGAGACTCTTCAATTGATACGAGGTCAACTTTCGATGCTTCAAGGCAATCGACATTACTTAGCATGGGCACTCTGATTGTCTTGCAGCAACTCAGACCCATACATAAAAAGGATCGATGTACAGCAAGTCATGAACCATTCTACCCTGTACAGCAAGTCATGAACCATTCTACCCTACAATCAGTGCCTCAGTGGCTCTTCTTTTGACACGTCTTTAGCAAGAAAGCATCTGTTCACCTCTCGCGATTGATAAGTCTTGCTCGATTGATTGCTTGTCAACAGTTGGTGATTTCTAGTCTTTGGATCTCTGCCTAGAGGTATTCACAACAATTGAACGAAAGCATACCACAAGCCGTTTCAAAAATGCTCTGATCTAGTCTTCTGACCAAACAATTTGGCTCTCATGAAAGTCACCCAAGTCTTTCTTTCTGAATGCAATATCTAACAATGCTACATCAAGCTGAAATACTCGACACCGATTAACCTGCTTAAATACCCTAATCCTGACTTGTTCAATTGTTACTAGACAGTTGCTGTTATTCTTGCAACAAGTCACCGGTCACAATGTTTAGTAGTTAATTCCTACATAAACGTCTTTGATTATAAATTGCGATGTATCGAAACTCTTATCTGGAATGATTTCCTGCTATTACACGGTGATTGTATCATCTGGTCTAGACAATGTAGATAGAATAAACAATTGGAGAAAATGGAACTGCTGCAGGAAACATGCAAAGCATGTTCATTCTATTAACGTTGTCTAGGCCACATGATACATTCATCGTGCAATATCGGGGTATCATTTCAAATTGGGTTTTCTATATGATAGAACGCAATTTATAATCATTCTGTTGGATCATTTATCCATTTCTCAGTAATATAAATGTCTTTATATTTATCATAATCCGTTGGGTTTAAATTGCCCATATTTTGATACTTTATAATGTCGGCATATACAATACACACACACACACACACACACATACATATATATATATATATATATATATATATATATATATATGTTCTAGAAAGATTCACTGCTATAAACAAAAAACATTTTAAAAAATACTTTTTAAGTAGATTTTTGTGTCACTTCAGTCACACATTTCCCAATATCTGTCCATGCGATTTACGTAATCTTCCAAAGCATTTTCCCTGTTCCTCCTATACTTTGTTATTATAGTTCAACGTATAAATTGTCTCTTGTTGGGATCATCAGTTGTTTACCATGAAACGGTTTCAGGGATTTAAAAAACAAAACAGTTATATCAACATGGCACCCCAGCGGTGTAGATCAAACACCATCTCTCTTATCATGTAGTTTTTGCAATACATATAGTTTGTCATTCTATATAAGGTTCGATATTGATATTGATTTATACTACATATTTACTCTTTGAAACAAGGCTTATTTACCTAGGTTACACTAAAATATATATATATATATGTATATATATATATATATATATATATATATGTGTGTGTGTGTGTGTGTGTGTGTTTAATTAATGATTGAGTCCTTCACGGCTGTTTCGTTGTATTACAGCTCATCAGTGTGGCTATAGACTATTCATCCAATACCACGAGGTAGGATAGAAATCTTCGCTTCAGGCCCAGAGGCTGGCATTTTACCCTTGCCCTACGCAGAACTGGACGGTCAATAAGGTTGAATTAAAGCGATACGTCAACTTATGCACAGTTCCCCATCCACCAGAGTGCTCTATTCCAGGGTTAGAAGAGTATATATATATATATTGGATGGGGATTTCGGTGAGAATCTCGTGGGTGCTGCAGTGAATGGGAGAAGTTATTCATTTTGTTTTATTGTTTTTAGTAGTGTGTATGTTTTTGTTATACTTTCGAAGTATAAAGTTGAATGTATCAAGCATTCTATAAGATAAATCTATCACATATCAGACATTGCTTCATATTATGCTATATTGCTAATCTGATCTGTACCATATGTATATATATATATATATATATATATATATATATATAGCAAGAAGTTTGTTCATGTTCGAGATTAAGTACTATTAGGAAACGAC
>OY735242.1:1947688-2010859 GCA_963457665.1 Thysanoteuthis rhombus
CATGGATTCCATTTGGCGGAAGCGCGACGTGAGGTTCTGTTGGGAAAGGCTCCAAACAGCGGCATATGCCAGAAATGTTTGAAACTTTCAACTTGAAATTTATTTGCAGGACCAGACCAAGGGTTCCTGATGCCTCGGGTAGACTGAACTTCAACGCCCTCTTGAAGATAGTATTGTGAGCACTCTATCTCACCGAACTAGCTAAGCCTAATTGAACTTATTGGTGGTTATTAGAATTTCTTTTGACAATCGTTTCTTTTAGATTCACCACAAAAAAAGTTAATTAACTGTCGGATATTCTGGAAAACCTGACTTCACATCGGGGATTTTTTTTTTCATTTTGATTTTTTTAATCCGTTCAATTTATTCATTGTACTATTTTTTAATTTGTATTTGGAGAATCAATTCAGCTCCACAAATGACCCACCTGACCAACCAGCGAAGTGGGCTACAGATTCTTCTCGTTTTTTCGAGCGCGCGTGTGTGTGTGTGTGTCCGGGCGCTCCTGGGCACAATTTTGGAGCAGCAACCTTGAGGATTCGCACAAGTACACCTGTAAGCATCATCTTTATTTTTATTTATTTATTTTCTTTTTTTTACAAGTGCTTTCTTGAGTCTCTACTGACATTTGGGAACAATTATTCCCAAATCTTGTGCTGGTTTATTTTATATAATTATAGATAAAAAGATTTTTTCTTTATTCTAGATATTTTAGAATTCTTTTTAGATAATTTTGATCTATTCTTTAAAACATATTTAGATGAAAGATCTTTATTTATAGTTTTAGATAGAAAGATATATTTTTTAGATAATTTTAGATGAAAGATTATTCTTTTAGACAATTTTAGATGAAAGACTATTCTTTTAGACAATTTCAGATGAAAGATCTATCTTTTAAAATATATTTAAATGGCAGATCTATTTTTTATAATTTTAGGTAAAGATATATTTTTAGATAATTTTGGATGAAAGATTTTTTTAGATAATTTTAGACGAAAGATTCATTTTTCAAAATATATTCAGGCGAAAGATCTATTTTTGTAATTTTAGATAAAAGATCTATCTTTTAGATAATTTTAGATCAACAGATTATTATTTTAGATAATTTCTGATTAAAGATCTATTTTTAAAAACATACCTTGATGAAAGATCTATTTTTTATAATTTTAGATAAAAGGTCTATTTTTTAAGATATATTTAAATGAAAGATCCATTTTCATAATTTTAGATAAAGCATTATTCTGTCAGATAATTTTAGATATATCAATTTTTTTAGATAATTTTAGATAGAATATATTGATTATCCAGTTTATCGAAAGAGATCTATATCTTTTCTAGAGATAGTATTAGATAATGTTTAAGATAAATACTCCATGTTCACGCCCTGACTACGTTGATTCATCTATGCGAAGTATAGATATTTTGGTTCAATCTTCCAAACCGTTCTCCAAAACGTACATATATTCCATTCTTGGTCCTTCTCTTCAACGCTTCCAAGGAACACGAACTTGTAATGCAGAGCATATCTTCTTCTGATAACGTGGGCCAGGAATTTAAGCTTTCTCTCAACTTTCTCAATAAGTGATCTTTTTGTATTAGTGCGTTTGATCACTGCAACCTTTGTGACTTTATCCCAAGATAATTTCCTCGTTCTTCTGGGGAACCACATTTCTACTGCATTCTATGGTGTCCTTGCAGTCTATATTTCGCATATTCTGCTCACTGTAAGATCGACCAAAAGCCACATTTCAATCAAACTCCAAGAAATTGTAGTCTCAGGGCGTACATGTGTACCACGATTACTCGTCAACTGACCATTATACGAAGCTGACATTTGCCAGATATATTAGTCAGAAAACAAAGCAAGGCTGAGTCGAGTTTTAATCTTTTTTGATCATGGTTTCTCGAGAAATCTAATAAAATAAACAATGACTGAAAGATTGATAGATTATTCTTTGGGGTTTTATTAATTATCTCCCTTCGTTATCACTCATTAGAAATTATCTCCCTTCGTTATCACTCATTAGAAATATCTAGATTTAGTTGTAAAACATTTCAATTGGCAACATTGAAGAGGGATAACTGAAATACTTCAAAGCCATAGTTTTGTTGACAGAAATTTATTTGACATCGCTATTATGCCAGGCTGCTCAAAACGCCATAAAGTCCGACCTCTTCCAAACCTGCACCTTTAGAACGGGCTATAGTCATAAAGATAATTCTTTAACGTTGAGAAGGGTCACTATCATTCCCAGAGTTTTCAGATTGCAGATCTCATTCTTCGTGTCTCTTTTGCTCCTGCCACAGCGTTTCAGCCGATTCATTCTACGGCCTCCTTATGTCATTTCAAGGTGTGATGAATTACAGGATGTCAGAACAGTTATCGACAGGAAAAGCAGAATCGGTGAAGCGAGTTGGAATTTTAATCATGCCTTTGGAAAAGGCATGAAACCTCTGCCCCTCATTAGCTATGGGAAATAACAGTGCAGTTGGAGCTCTTTAGCCCTGTAAGGCAATCCAAATTAGAGAAAGTTACTCTGACAGAACAAGAACCATAAGTTCAACGATGCGTTCACAATCCATGGCAGTATTAGCAGAAGGAGGAACAAGAGGAGGAAGAAGAGCAGGTATTTCTCTAAGTCAATCCATTCTCATACTTATAAAATATTCTGATATGGAAATATTCTGTAAGTATTATTTTCAGTGAAAATCGTAAATGGCCATTTTGGTCCTTTTTAATACAAAAATAAGGACCTCTTACATTCTGTAATGAAATAACAGCAGTTTGTAAAAAAAATAATCGGGATAGATGTTCTTTTAATTACTTCGCGCCAATTAATGTGATTACACCACTTCCTTCCTTCCTATTTCTGTTGATCAACATAATTTGGACTGACCGACTGGAAAGCGACTTGGGGGGCGTGTGGACATATCTAAAAACAAACCACATAGCTTCTAAATTAGATTCTACCTCCTTTCTGGCAACTCCTGCGGCCAAAATAAAGGCCGCCAGACGTTACATCTCATCGAACCACTGGAAAAGGGCCTTGAAGGCACAGAGAGAGAGAATAGGATTTCCCTGCGCACAGATATCATCGGAACGATGCTTAAACAGCCAAAAAATAAATGAATATTTGATGGTAATCAATAAAAGAACTAGATAAAAGGGTGATCAATAAGCAAATTACTTTGCTCGCCTTTGATTGGGAGGTGATCACTAAAAAGAGTTCGAATTTTTTAAAAAAACAAGCTTGATCACTGTCGGATACACACCAAGGGCCGATTTAGCATAAATTATATTGCAAATTGAACCCTCCCAAAAATCTATTGGGGAACAGGTTAAAAAACGTTTTCGTAGACATAAGGAGTACATGCTCAAATTTTCAGCCTTCTAGCCTGAACCCGAGAACCACACGGTGGGTAAGAAATATTCCCCACAAAAAAGTGCACATGGAAAAAGCCCCCACAGACTCGAGTACACACGAAGAAAATCTCTGTCAGAAAAAAGTGCAGATGGAAAATATCCCACACGGAAAAAAACCCATATGGGAAATGAGTGATAGATCATTTCTTGAATAGCTCCACATTTTTTTATTAGACCAACTTTGGTGGAACATTGAAATAAATGAAAGAAATAATTTGTACAACATGGCCTTCTGATACTGTCATTTCACTCCCTCTCTCTTTCTCTCTCTCTCTCTCTCTCTCTCTCTCTCTGTTTCACACACACACGCACACATATACATACCACAATACAAATCAGGAGTACAAATCAGGAATACAATATAATACAATATCCGATGTGTGGTGGGTTTATTTTGTAAAGTGATAGATACATTGCACTTTTTTTTCAAAATTGTCTCATTTCATTTTTAAACCCTGTTTAAACTACAAGTATGTAAATTATAATACATGTTCTTATGTATTTGGGATTCTAAATCAATTCTAGGATTCTGTATAAGGAGAATTCCAACCTATGCTCACCTCATGTGACTTCAAGCAAATATGACCTCATCCCAACTAAAGGTTGTGACTGATCTCAGTTGAGCTTGTATGCCCTTTTAAGACTCCCTGTTTCCTACCGGTGTCCTTTTAAATCATCGAAGACGCAGAACTGGAAAAACTGGAGACCTGAAAAGAAGCGTATACAACCAAGGCATACTCCCGATAGTCACCTAGGGAGCTGAAACATGGAGCCTTACCAAGAGACTGGACTGCATGCAACGTGCATATGGAAGAATCACTCTCAATGAGAGATCACAAGACAGCACAATATATCAGGGAAAAAACAGGAACCTGAGTCATCATAGAATCCATTACAAAACTCAAATGGCAATGGGCTGGTCATGTTGCAAGAATGGCAAACACCTAATGGACATCACGACCTACAACATTGACCCCAGAGATCACATACGCAACCAAAGCCGGCAGAATACAATATGGAGAGACGAAGTACACAAATTTAAGAAAGCATTGGCTCCGCGACGCCCACGATAGAGAGGTGTGGCGAACCCTGGGGAAGGTCTATGTCCAATGACAGGTGAGAAAAGACTGATGATGATGATGATGATGATGATGATGATGATGATGGTGGTGGTGGTGGTGGTAATGATGATGATGGGATAGGTTTTCAAATAACTGGTCTCAAATCAATCATTTGATTCTTGTAGATTGTAGTGTGATTTCATGTGCAATATTGCCATCAAAGGATCTAGTAAAGATTTGAGCCCAAAAGAGAAGTGTCCAATCGATCGGACAATAAGGACCTCCAGTGCCATCAAAACTACTGCATAGAGAATCCTGGGATATCGTTCGCGAGAGCAGATAATCATAGCTCGAGAGATGAATATGTCAACCAAATTTACATTCCGACTGAACAAAAGTGATCTTGGGCTACGCGCTTATCATCGTACAACTGGACATGTGCTAACTGCAGCTCAAATGAAAATCAAGAGAGCGTAAGACCAAAGTTACTATTTCGGTAATTCGCAGACAATGGTCACAGAAGAACCTTTTTCACTAATGAGTTAACTTTCCAAATTGAATAGTGTTTCTGTCGCCAAAATCATAGTGTCTTTGCTCATACTTCCAAGGGGGCTTCCACTCACAAAGTGCAACGGAGTCACCACCCATCACAGCCATGATGTAACCGTGACTGAATAACGATGGTGTTACTCAGCTTTATGTTTGTAAGAAAGGAGTCAAAACAACTGCTCATGGACACCTCAATGATATACCCGAGGGTCAAGTAAAGCATCTTAATGAGATCATGTTCCGTGGAAAGAATTGAACTTTCTTATAGGATTCTGGTTCAACTGACAAGGCAAGAGTGACTCAACCAGGATTCAGGGACAATGTTCAAGATTTCATCGTCTGTGGATTGGTCCTCTGTAACTAGATTTCAATTCTCTGGATAACAAATCGTGGCTAGAGCTGGAAAGGATTCCTTGTAGCAAAAGACATCTCTTTTTGTGATGTTTTAAACGTTCTCTGGTGAAAGTCTCTCCAATTATCCATTGAAATTCGTGCGTATTGCAATCGATAAATGACCCGGTCGTTCGAAGCTAAGTGTGAAGCACAAAGGAAAGCATTTTGAATATTTTTTTTTGTAATATTTTAAGCATAGATAATTGATATACCAATCTCACTTTGCTATATTACATACTTTTCCCCATAATCAACAAATTCACCTGCAACAATAATTATGGCAGTACTATATATATATATATATATATATATATATATATATATATGTGTGTGTGTATGTGTGTGTGTGTGTGTATGTGTGTGTGTGAGTGAGTGTGTGTGTGTGTGCACGCGCGTGCGTATGTGTGTGTGTGCGTGTATGTTGATAAAAATGACAATTTGAAGGGGAAGAGAAGAATTTAAGAGACAAGCAGGTGTTAATCTTGATTTTTTTAATTATCCCGTGGGTATATCTCGATGCATTTCGATGGTTCTAGCTATCCTTTTCAAGAGTTTTCAGCGGTGCAAGGAAAATTGTATGCTGTTTACATATTTGAGACTGAGAGAATGAATAAGGTTTGGTGAGGGTTTTATTTCAGAATGAACTTGATCTTCCCCTATAAGAATATGGGGCTGCTACGGGAATCGAACCTGCAACCGATACGGTTGCTGCTTCAGCATAACGTCGCTCTTCCTCTTCTATACAGCCCAGCGCAAAGGCGAATTCCCAAATAACTACTTCATACCCACAAGAGCTTTGAAGTGCTGCCTTATCGGTCGCAGGTCCGATTTGTACAGCAGCCCTACTTCCTATATTTGTTTATTCTATTTACGGTGTCTAGATCAAGTGATGTATTGTCCGTGCAATGAAGAGGATCATTTGAAATAAAGTTTCAAATAATATAATGCTTTCCTTATTATTCTGTTGGATTATATATCCATGCCTTCATTATATATATATATATATATATATATATATATATATATATATATATATATATATATATATGGCATCGTGTTACCTGACGAAGTTGTCGTACAGAATAAGCCGTAAAGGCAAACAATTCCTTTTGGGGAGTGGGGAGGGATTGAAAAAGAACTAACAATTGAAAAAACAATTATACATCTTTGTAATGTTGTCTGTCCCATTCTTTTGACCCCACATATGATTCTTGCCAAAAATGATCAGTTCCCGGATGTAGCGAAACTCAGCCAAATTCGCGATGGAAGAAGCCAGGCAGAAGCGGAGGAAGGCAGGGTCCAGTGATGGGTGGGCTGGCCTAAGGTGAAGATTTGGGCGTGGTCGCGAGTTCAGGCAAAGGGTTGTATTAAGATGTTTTAAAGAGTGGCCAAGCGAGTCTAACATCGTCGAAATGAGAGAGAAGTGAAGTGGGTTGATTGGGCCTTGCAGGTTAAGAATGGTTTGGTCAGAGGCTTTGGGGTGGCCGGTGAGGCGTGCAGCCGCACAGGTGATAGTTGCTGAGGTCTGGACAATGAAATGATCTGTTATGGAAACCACGGCTAGTTGCCCAGTCTTTGTTTGACCTTCGGAAGAAGGAAGGGAAGGAAGGGAAATAAGAAAGGAAGGAAGAGAAGAAAAGAAAGGGGAAGGGAAGAAATAAACGATGGGAAGGAAGGATAGAAGGTAGGGAGGGGAAAATGAAGAAAGGGGTGGAAATAAGGAAGAGAAGAAAGAAATAAAGGGAGAGAGGAAAGAAGGGAAGGAAAGAAGGGAGGGAGGGGATGAAGGGAGGAAAGGAGGGGTTGGAAGGAAGAAAAAGAAGAAGAAAGGAAGTGAATAAGGAAGGAAGGAAAGAAGGAAAGGAAGGTAGGGAGAGGAGGAAACGAAGGTGGGGGGAGTGAGGAAATGGGGAAGGGAAAGGAAGGAAGAAAAGTGGAAGGAAGGGGAGAAAGGAAGGGAGGAAGGAAAGAAGGGAGGGTGTGAAGAAGACGCGTAGTGATGAAGGAAGGGAGAAGGGGGAGAGAGGAAGGAAACAGGCAGAAATGATTGAAAAAAGAAGGAAGGAAGAGGCGAAGAAAGGAGAAGGAAATATGAAGAAAGGAAGAAAGGGTACAAGGAGAATGGAGGAATAGAGGAAGAACGGTAGAAACGAAGGAGCAATTAATATTGGGAGGGAGGAAGAAAGGACGGTAAGAAGGGGATGAGAAGGAAGGAAGGGGCGGAATGAATGAAGAGCGAAGGGGAAGGTAGAAAAGACGGAAGGGGGATACCATGGAAGGAACGAGGAGGGAATAAAGGGAGGAAGGAAGGAAGGTGGTGAAGTAAAAGGTTTTAGAGAGGAGGAATGTAAAAAGGAAAGAAGAAAAGAAGGAAGAAATACTTTAAAATCATGGGGAAGAGGTAAAATAAAAAGAAAGAAAGAAGGTAGATAAACTAACAGAAAAGTTCTATCGAGTGGTAAGAAATGAAATTATGGCTGGAGTAAAAAAAAATATTTCTATAAAACCATGCAATGCAGCCTTTGTTCTATGGCAGTATAATCCTCGATTCGTCATCAGCCTTTTAGAGTTCGTTGTTAGATGTAGACTTTCCCCGAGGTATGCCAGATCTCTCGATCATGAGCATTGCGGAGCCAGTACTTTAGTTCGTCCTGCCATCTTATATTTTGCCAGCCACAGTTTCGCATATGAACTTCGGGGATCCACGTCGTGAGTCATAATGTCCATCGGTTGTCTGACATTCTTGCAAATTCTTGCAACATGAACTGCCCACTGCCATTTGGGTTTTCTAATAGTTTCTATAATATCCCTGACTCCTTGTTTTTTTTTCCTCTCTTATATACAGTGCTATCCTCTGATCTCTCCATATGATGTTGGGCATAATTCTCTCTTGTACAGGTTGTACGGTTCTCTCCTCAAAAGTTCATTGAATCTTTTTGAGAACTTTCGGAGATATTGAGTGGATACTCATGAGTGTGTACATGAAAGTAATAAAGAGTAAACGGAAAAATATCTTTCAAGCAAGATAATAAAAGAAAGATTTCCTGGATCCGCCCAAAATTTTTACCATCTCTTTCTTCTCATATTGCCCACAAAGTTAAATTGAAATCCATTCGGTATTTCCGGGGATACCGTGTGGACGGACGAACAGACGTGACCAAAAACATACTTCTTTTAAACTTTTGATCGCAAATGATTTAGAAGTGAATAGTTTTACAACTGAGCTGTTATTCACTCTCATGAACGAGACCCTTAAATATAACCCCCAATCATATTATTGTTATATGATCCTTCCGGTACATCCTGGTTGACACACTTGCCTTACTCCTTCGAATACGTTCCTATCTTCTTGAATTCATTAAGATGAGTGTCCAAAATAGGGACAGTCTGTGGTCCATTTTACCGTAGTTTTTATCATAGTCTAAACCAGCTGCACATATTTTCGACTTGGAAGCCCTGAAACCACTACAACGAAACTGTGCCGAGCAGCTCTCCTTTTTTAGTGAGCTTTTTGAAGAATCCTTTACACTACGATATCTCTATGTGTGATCCGTCGAGGCCACAACCTTTGACCTTTGTCTCCGACAGTACTCCGTCATAGTAAGATATGCGAGTCCTACGAGCTATATTTCGACATGCCTATCGGGAATCAAGACAAATTCTTGACAACTCATTTCATCCACAAAACAAAAGTGTCATGATCTGACTAGACAACTTGAAGTCTGATGAGAACGACAAGGAAGTCATCGAAGAGTTCAAGATGGTGGTATTCTGGGCGGGTTTCCAAGGCAGTTTTACCAAGCTCCAATTCTATCTTTGCCTTTGAGACTGCGGGGATACCTTGGGGCAGTACCAAAAGCAGGACTGGATACAATTCTCCGGATTCTATGTTGGGATGTACAACTTCACGTGGAAGCCACCGAATGACCGCCGGAAAATGTTGGTACCATCGCTAAACACAAAATTAGGCCTTATGAAACAAGTTGTCGCAGCTCTAAATAAGGAGTTTACAGCCTTTTCCATGGGCTGGCCGGGGCAAAATGGGTTAATTACAAAATATCAATGTTATGATCACAAAAGCAAAATTTGAAGGAACTAATACCGATTTCTACACCTGGGGATAAGTTCTGTAGGAAATAGCTGGAAACCTGCCCGTAAAATTGTAAGGAGAAACGAAATATTTCAAGAATGGAAGGGGGTATGTGCGAATGAATGAAAAAAGATGCTATATTGATTGAAGATAAATATCTAATTAGATTCTTACTCCAGGGATGTGTTTTGTTACATCATAAAGAATAAGGCCAACAGTGAAAGGCTTGCTAATGCAATTGCATTTTTTGCAAATCCAATATAAATAGTGATATAATTTGTTATTATTGGAGGTTTTTTGGCCCTTAACAGAAATGGTAGAACAATTTGTTCCTGTTGAAGGTTTTCAGGCCCTTAACAGAAATCATAGAATACTTTGTTATTATTGCAGGTTTCTGAGCTCTTAGCAGAAATGTTGGAATAATTCATTATTGAAGGTGTTTGAGCCCTTAATAGAAATGGTAGAATAATTTGTTATTATTGGAGGTTTTTGAGCCCTCAATAGAAATGGTGTACTAATTTGCTATTATTGATGGTGTTTAAGCTCCTCATGGGAACGGTGGGATGATTAGTTATTATTAAAGGGTTTTTAGCCCTTTGCAGCAGGGCAGGTTTCCAAGGCAGTTTTACCAAGCTCCAATTCTATCTTTGCCTTTGAGACTGCAGGGATGATTAGTTGTTATTAAAGGGTTTTTAGTCCTTTGCAGCCGCATTGATGTCTACCCCAAAATTTAGTCAAAAGTTCAAGCACGATTTCAAATCAGGGCGTAATGCAGCACAGGAATGCCGATATAGTCAACAAAAGAGCGAATTATCCGGCGTTGATTCAATAGGCTTAAGTCTGAGAGTATGGATATCAATAATAAACCTTGAGAGAGAGGCTCGAACCCGTTCTTTATGATAACAAAGAATTTAGATATCCCTGGTGGTAAGGAAAACTTCATGATTAAACACTGAGTGATGTCATTTTTAGAAACCGTTAAGAAAAGTGTTGACATTGGTTTCTCCAGTTTTCAAGTTGATCTTGCTGGCTGGCTTTCTATGCGTCACGCATATAAGCCTCTGAAAATTTAAACTTTTACTCCTTCTTGTGACTAGAAAAACTTGGCATACTACCAGAAGATGTTGGTCACCTAACGATTTCTATTGAGTGACTGACGAGAAAGATGGGGGATTGTCAAAGGTCAGAAATTAAGGCAAATATCATTGACCAGAACAGGTCTGGTTGGTCACTCAAAAGAAAACGTCATGTCATGTTGGGGTTGATCAATGAAAGGAAATTTGGAAAAGAGAAGATGATCAATGAATAAGTCATTCCTCTCGCCTTAAATTGGCACATTAATCTGGATTTCCAACAAAGAAAAGCTAAAAACAAGCAGACACAAACGTGTCGCCAATTTAGAGTAAACATACAGCGGAAATCGGACCCCCGACTAAGAAGCTGTTTAGGCGAGGGGGTGGGTAAAATATTTTTGTGAAAAGAAGTGAATTTTCGAATTTTCTGCTCTTTAACTCTATTCGCGTAACCTGTGCACGTGATACATACATACAAGCATACATAGCCTGCCAGCCAAACTGACTTGGAAACTGGAGAAACCTATTTTTATTGTTCGGGTGACAGTTTTACGGTTTCTGATAGGGTCGTTATATGGTTGTTGGAAATACATCGCAAATGGTTTTATCATAGAAATTAGTAAGAAAGGGATTGTCTGTGGTCAGGAATTGATTTAAAACGTTGTAGATTTAGTTGAATCTTGGCAAAAGGTCTTTTAGTCTTTGCTACTATTGTCGCAAAGACTTAAGATCTCTGGTCTTTAGGTCTCAGGACGAAACCTGAGCCCTTGGGGTCGGACTATACTAAGCACAACCGTGTCCGTCCAGTCATTAGTTGTCCAACATACTAAAATATTGTGTGAGGAATCAAAATAGACAGCGAATATTTGAGCAACCTATGATTTGCAGACGACATCGTAGAGAACTTACATGACCTCCAACTAATGCTAGATGAATGAAATGAAGAAAGCAAGAGAGTTGGCGAACACATGAACTTCAGTGAAAAAAAAATTATGTGTAACTATCACATTGAGAACTGTCAAAATCGAAGATGCAAAACTGGGGAAAGTAGACCACTATATCTACTTAGGACAACGAATCTCCATGAAACCAACGAAAGAGGAAGAAATTAAGCGAAGAATCACACTAGAATGGCAAGCCATTGGCAGAGTAAGCTCAACCTTCAAAAACAAGTCGATCCCAATAATCCTAAAAAGAAGGGTGTGCAACCAATGCATCCTCCCGATAGTCACATATGGAGCTGAAACATGGAACCTTACCAAGAGACAGGCCCGCCAACTTAGAAGCATGCAACGTGCTCATGAAAGAATCATGCTCAACCTCACATGTAGAGATGACAAGACAGTACAGTATGTAAGGAAGAGAACGGGAGTCAGAGACATCATAGAATCTATTAGAAAACTTAAATGGCAATGGGCAGGCCATGTTGCAAGAATGAAAGACAACCGAAGAACATCACGACTCACAACATGAATCCCCAGAGATCACATGCGAAACCGAGGCCGACAAAATACAAGATAAAGAGATGAACTGGACAAATTTAGAAAATACTGGCTCCGCAACGCCCATGATAGAGAAGTGTGGCGAATCCTGGGGAAGGTTTATGTCCAACGATGGACGTTAAAGGACTGATGATGATGTTGATGATGATGATATGTATATATATACTGTGTGGAAATGATTTTAACAATCTGAAAAATGAGTGAAGATGAACTGAAAGCCATATCTTGGTTATTTTGTTCAGCTCCTGTTGCGTTAATCCTTTAACTGTGAATTACGGGAATTCCCGTCATTGCAGTTCTATTTTCGTATTATTTTTTTTTATCTGATTAATGATGTTTTGGGTCTATCTTCTATTTTGTAATTGATTATTTTGCAATGGAAAATGGCCTTTTTCTTGCAATGGATAACCATTACTCTTCGCCACCTCCCGCTATTATTATTTTGATAATATGAACAATATATATATATATATGTATATATATATATATATATATATATATATATATATATATATATATATATATGTTTATATATATATATATATATATATATATATATATGTTTATATATATATATATAGATATATATATAAATATATATATATATTCATATATATATATATATATATATATATTCATATATATATATACATATATATATATATACATATATATATGTTTTTATATATATATATATATATATATGTTTATATATATATATATATAAATATATATATATATTCATATATATATATATTCATATATATATATATACATATATATATATATATATATATATATATATATATATATATATATATATATATATATATATATATATATACGTTGAAGAAAAGGATGAGATTTATCTGACATGATGGTGAATTTAATAGGCAATATAGAAACACGAAAATTTGGAAATTGCATTGAATTCATTCCCATTACATGTTTCGAGAGACTGTTTGCTCTCATTGTCAAACATTGAATAGGGAAAACGATAAAATTTTGCAAATAACAAGGTTTGGAGAGGAAGTGGGGAAAGTTGATGTGAGGTTAGAAAAACAATAACCTAGCGTCATCTCCCTCAACCCTTTTTTCTCGAAATCTTGTTATTCCAAAAATTTCATCATTTTTCCCATTCAATGTTTGACAACGAGAGAAAACAGTCCCTCGGAGCATATAATTGGAATAAATTCAATCCAGTTTCCAAACTTTTGTGTTTCTATATCGTCAATTAAATTCATATATATATATATATATATATATATATATATATATATATATATATATATATATATATGTATATATATATACGAAAAATTTGAGGAAGAAATTACCTAACGTGTATTTGTAGGTTCCACCATTTGTCAAGAGATTATTTTTAGTTTTTATCTAATTTTCATTCTAAGTATACAGCTCTTTATTATAGGATTAATATATTGATCGTTTTTATTTTAATTCAAATCGAATTCGAAAATTGTATTACTCACTGTTCTACTTTCTTTATCAAAATGTTTTATCATGATAATTATTAGAGTGGGTAGTATTTAATAGAGCAGATATAAGCCGTGAATAAGCAAAATTTAGAATATAAAGTTGAACCGTTTATTTTGGCCCTTTGCATTAACGGCGGCTGTTTAGCTCAATGGTAAAAGCAATGTTACGTTAAAGTGACTCCCCCATCAGTTACAGATTTGATTTCTGGAGCAGCCACATTTTCTCAAATTGTTTATTCTGTTCACGTTGTCTAGGCCAAGTGATACATTAACTATGTAATGGTGGGAGATCATTTTAAATAATAGTTTCAATATAATATAACGTAGTTTATAATCATTCTGTCGGATCGTGTATCAATCTCTCAAAAACATGACTGTTGCGTTAAAAGAAACGAATAAAGAAGATATAGACCGTGAATAAACAAACGTGGGAATTTAGAGCAGGGCCAGATGATTGAGCCTTCTATGGGGACTGTTAAGTAAAGAGCAATGCTATCTTGAAGCAGCTTCCCTATCGATCGTCGGTTCGATTCCTGCAGCAGCCATATGTATATTGTTTTAATTTGTAACACACAAACAGAGAAGAATGAAAACAGATTCTTTCCAAAGTAGATGCTTAATCGCAGTGTTTAATATTCAATGCAGTAAATAGAGCTATTCGTATGAAAAAAAAATATATTTACAAGGACATGTATCCGTTGAATGTAAGCATTTCGTGCCTCTTGCTCTCTTCTGCAACCGGCTGTTCACTAAAATAACAGACGACCGGTTTTTGAAGAATGCGAGAGGCACAAAATGTTTACATTCACCGGGTATATATATATATATATATATATATATATATATATATATATATATATATATATATATATATATACATATATATATATATATGTATACTCAAAATAATGATATGAGGTTGTTTATAATAAATGTACACAACTTGATGATCGCAGAATAGCGTGAAACAAATTTATAATGAGGATTCCATGAGTATTTATTGCTTATAACGGTGAATTTTCGTTTCTCTGTCCGTAACAATGGATTCTTCTATTTAAAGGTAATTTTCCGATGATAATATCTCCTAACAACCATTTGAAACAATGGACTATTGGACTGAAACGATTTTAGCTATATCTTTCCTAAAAGAAACTCATCTCATACAAATATCCACGACTTTTTCCACAGATATTAACTAGTATGTTAGTATATATATATATATATATATATATATATATATATATATATATATATATATGGAGAGAGAGTGTAGAATATAGATGAGATAAATCAATAAAATGCAACGAAAAAATATATTTACGTCTTGTTAGTCTCTTAATAGAAAAACCATCACGTGACCAAAGTCTTTTGGCTGCATGCTGTGTTGGGATGATCAATTAAAATCGAAAAGATGGGTGATTAATGCATAATTTACAACTGTAGACTTTTGTCGGGCAATGATCATTAAAAGAAAGTTTGGATTTTCAAAAAAAAAAGTGTGAACACTGCTGGACACAAACCAAGAGATCAATTTAGCATAATTTGACATTGCAAATTGAACCCCCGACTAAAAACCTATTATCGAGCGGAAGGTTTCGAATTGATAAAAAAAAGTTATTTTCCAGATATAATAAAGAGTGAATGTTCAAATTTCCATCCCTCTAGCTCCTTTTGTGCAGCTTATACGTGCAAAGAACCTATCTTGACAGTTTATATAGGTAAAGCGTTTCATCTCTTAAGAGACGATCCCCAATGGAGTATTGAAGGCAATGACGAAGTCTAGTCAGAACCAGAATTTCTTTCTACATGTTCCTTATGACCACACCCTTGGCAGAGATGCAAGTCCACCGAAAGAAAAACCTCCACCCTAATCACACAGCTTAGAGTGTACTCAGTTAGCTACTGGGTGCACATGGAAATTTGTCCTGAGGAAGCATTTTCCACATTCGTCGCTCATACGGGGAATTGAACCCTGTTCCTTCTGAGGCCGAGGCAGACATGCTAACCATAACGCTATCCGAGCGGACAATACCATGATATGGATATCAAGAATTCATCGATCGATTTGATGTGATCTCTGAGGCAGAGAAAGAAAAGCAACCAAAAAAGAAGAAGAAAAAAAAAGAGATCAAATGGATATAAAAAACCATTAAACGGAGAACTTATCTCTGCTCTTTTCGTATGTCTCCAAATAAGAGGAATTGTTTGGCAAGTCACCCCAGCAATTCACGTGACCAGATTGCAAACGATTATACTTGATCGTCATGTCACCAATGGCGGTTGTCATACATGGTGTAGAGAAAGAAAGAAAAAAAGAAAGAAAGAAAGAAAGAAAGAAAGAAAGAAAGAAAGAAAGAAAGAAAGAAAGAAGGAAAACGCTGGAAGTATAGAAAGAGAAGACAAACAAATAGATGACTGGGCTATGATAGAAAGAAAGAAATAAAGAAGGAAAATGCTGGAAGCGTTGAAAGAGAAGGATCAGCAAATAGGTGACAGGTTTATGAAAGAAAGAAAGAAAGAAAGAAAGAAAGAAAGAAAATGCTGGAAGTGTAGAAAGAGAAGGACAAACAAATAGATGACAGGTTTATGAACGAAAGAAAGAAAGACAAAAAGAAAGAAAGAAAGACAAAAAGAAAGAAAGAAAGACAAAAAGAAAGAAAGAAAGAAAGAAAGAAAAAAAGAAAGAGAAGGACAATCAAATAGATGACTGGGCTATGATAGAAAGAAAGAAAGAAAGAAAGAAAGAAAGACGCTGGAAGTGTAGAAAGGGAAGGACAAACAAATAGATGACAGGTTTATGAACGAAAGAAAGAAAGAAAGAAAGAAAGAAAGAAAGGGAGATGAAATAGAATAGATTTGAATTTCACCAATGAATAATAACATATCAATTATAATTTTTTCCTTAATATATACAACATTTGTGGAGAGGGCACAAATTAGGTAGGTTTCCCCCCAAGCAATACCCACCTGTATGGATTCACATATTAAATTTTAAGAATCGATAAGAAAACATTTACAGAACTAACAATAAACAAGGAATATAACATTTATAGAATTTACAATGGAAATAAATATAACGCTTTATAGAAGATACACTAATTCATAAATGTGATCTGATGAAATATCATTTTATGGTTCCTTTGAGACTATTTCTACTCATATTCATGAAATCTATTTTTGTCGAAAAAAAAAACGAGATTGATCTAAGCAAGTACTGCTTTGTGTTTCATGCAATTTCTTACATATATTTTTCTGTGTTTGTATGTTTAAAACAAAAAGCTTTTTGAAGAATTTGAAGGAAGGAAGGAAGGAAGGAAGGAAGGGGGAGGAAAGGGAAAGAATGGTACAAAGAATGCAGGAAAAAGAAAGAATGAAAGGAAGAGGAAGGAAAGGGTGATGCATAGAATACTGGAGAAAGAAAGGAAGAGGAAAGGTGAAGGGAAAGAGGGGACAAAAATCTTGAAGAATGGGGTACGGAAGGAGAGAGAAGGAAAGAATGAGACAAAGAATGCTGGAGAAAGTAAGGAGGAGAGAAAGAAAGAAAAACAGAGAGGTGAAGGAAAAGAAGGGACAAAAAGAATGTCGAAGAAGGGAGGAAAGTTAGGAAAGAAGAGAAGAATAAAGCAAAAGATGCTAGAGAAAAAAAAGGAAAAGGGTAAGAAAGAAAGGAAAAAGAAAGCCCGAAGCAAAAGAATGCTGGATGAAGAAAGAAAGAAAGAAAGAAAGAAAGAAAGAAAGAAAGGGAGGAGAAGGAAAGTCTAAGGCAAAAGAATGCTGGAGAAAGAAAGAAGCAAATATTACAAATAAAACAAATAAAAGACGAAAGAAAAGGAAGAAAAATCTAAGTGCAAAAACGAAGAAAAAACAAGGAGATTCAACAAAGAAGCAAAGAATAAAAAAGAAGGGAGAATTAAATGAAGTTGGAAGAACAAGGAAAGAAAGAAAAACTCGAAGACAGGAAAAAAATTACTGAAAGAAAGAAAGAATGAAAATGAGAAAAAGAGAGAATGAGGAGAGAGAAAAGAAAGAAAGAAAGAAAGAAAATGCAAAGAAAAAGAAAAAAGAATGAAAATGAGAGAAAAGAAAGAGAGAATGAGGAGAGAGAAAAGAGAAAGAAAGAAAGAAAGAAAGAAAGAAAGAAAGAAAGAAAGAAAGAAAAAGAATGAAAATGAGAAAAAGAGAGAATGAGGAGAGAGAAAAGAAAGAAAGAAAGAAAGAAAGAAAGAAAGAAAGAAAGAGAGAAAATGCAAAGAAAAAGAAAAAAGAATGAAAATGAGAAAAAAGAAAGAGAGAATGAGGAGAAAGAAAAAGAAAAGAAAGAAATAAAAAACGATGCAAAATATAGTTTGAGAGAACGAATAATAGATACAAACTTAATAAATAACTCATCCAGAATTTCCCAATGCAGTATATTTGGAGAAAAGATAGATGTTACCGTATACATTCTCTTTTATTGAACTTCTATTAATAACAGGATCCCTGAATCTGAGAGACTAGCATTTCACGGAACACGTAGGTTAACAAACACGTCTACAAAATTGACCAAAATTTAGGGTTTCAAATCAAAGACACATTTTTGTAATACTATTAACCTATCGTAAGGATATGTAACAGAAACTACGTCATTGTGACACGTTTTAGTCTGCTGTCTGTGGACGTTGATTTTATATTCCTACACAGTAACTACTTCTACTGTTGTTATCAAATAGAGCTGGAGCAAGTAATGAAAGTTTATTCTGTCGTCAAAATTTTGAGTCACTTGTGAGAACAGAGATTGGAGAAATTTTATAGATTAATACCTAGAGATATAAGTTCCAACTATCTTTTTCTTTTTTTCTTTTTTTTTATAGCTGGATCACCGCCCACCTGAAACCAGATTCAGCTAATACAAAATATTAATAAATGAGCTTTGTATCACTTACACAAATTTCTGTGAGATGATGATGATGATGATGATGATGATGATCATCATCATCATCATCATCATCATCGGTCTGTTAACGTCTGTCGGTGGACAAAAAGCTTCCCAAGGATTTGCCACACTTCTCTATCATGGGCGTCGCAGAGCCAGTGCTTTCTGAATTGGTCTAGCTCGTCTCTCCATCTAGTACTCTGCCAGTCTCAGTTGCACATGTGATCTCTGGGTATCCATGTCGTGAGTCGTGATGCCCATTGGTTGTCCGCCATTCTCGCAACATGGCCAACCCACCGCCATTTGAGACTTTTAATGGATTTTATGATGTCTCGGACTCCCGTTTTCTTCCTGATATACTAGGCTGTCGTGATCTCTCCATGTATTTTGAGCATGACTCTCTCATGTGCACGTTGCATACTTCTCAGTTAGTGGGTCTGTCTCTTGGTTAGGTTCCATGTTCCAGCTCCATAAGTGACCATCGCGAGGTTGTATACCCTCCTTTTTAGGATTAATGGTATCTCCTTGTTTTTGAAGGTTGAGCTTGCTCTGCCTAAGGCTTGCCATCCTAGAGTGATTCTTTGCTTGATTTCTTCTTCTTTGGAGGGTCTCGTTGTCCTAGGTAGCGGTCTACTTTCTCCAGTTCTGTGTCCTCGATTTCGATCGTTTTGTTCTCATCAGCGTAATTACCTTAATGCTTCTATACCCCACAAAATTAATTATTTGAGCATCAGTTTCCATGAAATCTACGGCGAAATTAGTAAATAGTGTTTTGTTTTTAGGGATTACTAAATTAAGTTAATCAGTCAAGCTTTAAAATCATTCAGTTCTGAGCCACGGATCACTCTTCAATCTTGAGGTCAAACTCTAAAAATGTTTAAACTGCCCTCTTGTGAGAGGTGCACCCAATATTCAGAATCACTGCTCTACGATACGAGTACCGTTGTAGGTTTTCCTCACAGTAATTCGTAGTCGTTTTTTTTTTTTCATGCCATTGACTTTCACAAGAGATCAAGAGACAGCGAGTCTTTTCAGTACCTCTGAAACAGCATTTTCCGGTGATTTTAGTAATACTATTGTCTGAATTGATTCAAATCTCGGTCGGACTCTCAGGTCTTCTAATATTATTCCAAAGATCCTTGGAGCCGTTCCAATATGTTCTGACGATGATGCGTGCAACCGTCACCTTCACATTATCGTTGACTTATCTGGCAAGGTTCAGATCTACGATTCCCAACTGGAAGTGGGGTTAGATAATCCAAGGGCGGGGGATAAGGCTATTAAGTAAAAATAAAAGTCGTAATGAATGTTTTTTTGTCTTAGGGGTAGTAGGGTGTGCTCTCTCTCACTAACAGACCCACACATCGATAAAGTAGTTATAAAAAAATTAAGAAAAGAGATTACATTGATGTCTATAAAAGTACGATAGCAAAATCTTTTTTTCTTTTTTTTTTTTTGTTATAAACTTGATTTTCAAATGATGTGTTTCTGATCATTTTCGCTTGCTTTCTTTAAATTACAATTATAATGCAGCTGCCGTACAATGATAAAATTAATCTGATCTTATAAAGTTGTCTAATTATACGTAAAGTAAAATTTATTAATGAAATCGGTTTTTTGCAGCAACTCACTTGAATGAAATGGCGGGGGAAACAGTAATCTTATCGACAAAAGTTAGGAATGACCTTGAAAATTTTGGAATCGCTGGTCTGTATATTATTCCAGCTTTTCATTTTCTTTTATTTTTACTCTGTGTTCTGACAAAAGAGTACCAATCCATTAGCTTAAAAATCATCTTTACGATAACTACATCTTGTCCTCTGACCTCTGGATTGCGTGATTCATTTGAATTGAACAATCTGAGGCATCAAAGATTACGAAGGGTTCTATCTTTTTTTACATGTGCGTGTGTCGTTTTTTGTTTATGTGTTTTTGTTTATTTGTGTGTTCTGGCTCTCCTGGCCATACCATTTTATCTGCAGACTTGAAATTCGGCATCAGTACTTCATTAGACTACTCCTAAAGATGTCTGTTTGGATATTGGGAAGAAAAAGCTTATTGATCTTTCCTGGGTCTTATTTTGGCGGGTATAGTTTATTCATAAAATTTAGATTCTGCAGAATCTTCCTCGTAAATCACCACCCTAAAAACATATTTTAGGGGTTGATTTTCAAAAATTAATTTGATGAATACCTTTCTCGGCTTCACATTGGTACACATTGAAAATTCAATTAGGTTGTGTTCTGTGGTTCTAGGGGTAGGCTATAGCATACAGACTGACAGACATTGTAATCCATGAGTTTATGGTGGTGGCAATTTTTGAATAAGTTATTACCAGTATTCAATAAGTATATGGTTCAAATCTATGATCGCTTATTGGGGTCAGAGGAGCTCCATTTACCCCTCCCTCACTTACATGAACTAGCTGTTAATTTCGTCCTATGGACGTGTTTCAGCTAGTTCGTATATGTGCGTGTTTTTGCCAGAAAATGAAAATTGATAGTTAACTTTCATGAAGTGAGAAAGTGGAATAGTTATCCCCCTTTTCACCTTGCACTGTTCTTTTTTGTTCTTGTCTGTACACTCTAATTCAGGTCGGCACTTTCGCCCATGCACCTACAACTGACCTTACGCCTCCTGTCCGTGGAGGCACGGACTGAGCCAATCAAGGCTTGGCTTGAAACAGAACAGCTTACGGCATTCTGACTTCGATCCTGCATTAAACCAAACAATGTAGCCTCGTTAGGGTGCCATATTGGGTGCACTGACGGTTACGCCAAGCCCTTCCCCTTCCATCCTCTTCATCTTCTTTTTATTTGCCTAAGTCCTCTCTGACACGTCCCACGATGTATACATCCTTTTTCTTGCGGCCATAGAAACATGATCAAGTAGGCATATATTCACATGTGTACCTACTGGTACAGTTACATGTATATTTCATATTACACACATGCAAATCTCTCTCTCTCTCTCTCTCTCTCTCTCTATATATATATATATATATATATATATATATATATATATATATATATATATGTGTATGTGTCTGTGTGTCTGTGTGTCTGTGTATGCATGCGGGGTCTGTTCGTAAAGTATCCAACCATTTTGAATATCTCGAAAACCATTCGTGTTACCTTGATGTAACTTTGGGATCAGTCGAATTGGACTTTACTGAGCATGTGCAAACTGACACTCTTCCGTGTGGTTACCCAATCAGCAATGAGATGTCATTTGGTGAGCTTGTGAGACGGTCACAATCACAATCATCGTGTGTGCCCACACTTCACGAGACATGTATGTTTCTTGTTGTTTGTTTGTTTTTGTTTTGTTTTTTTGGGGGGGGGGACGTCCCACTAACACAGTATCCTTCAACCCTCTCCCTTACAGTCCAGATTCGCCTCCCTATGACTCCTGGCTTTTTCCAAAGAGATTTCAGACCGTGGTCCAGATCAAAGAGATTGCAACAAGGTTGCTGATGACGACTCAGATGATTTTGGATGTTGTTTTGAAATGTGGGAGGGACACTGAAAAAAAGTGTGTGAGATCCCAAAGGGGGGGTACTTATTTGGAGTGGACTACGTAGCACGCTTAGTTTAGTACAAGACAAGGCCACACGTGCAGAGAATATTTACTTCATTATAGTATTGATAGTTCGCGAGGAAAGCTTATTCAATATTTATATACGACACGGACCCTTCAATGGAGATAGAAATCCCTCGATGAGGATAGACCCCCTTATAATAACAATTATCTAGGAAACTAGCCTGCTAACCATTGCACGATGGCGAGGATATCCCTTAAGTTTAGCTCAATCTGGTACCCAATGGGGATAGAACTCCCGACAATAGCAATAGACTCCGAGATAAACTTGCTAAACGTTGCGACACGATGAGTTGCCTGGTTTCCTCTAAGCTCGGCTCGATCTGGCAAAAGGTTACAGGTTTGGGAAACCCAATCCGGATAGACCTCTCTATATGATCAGTTGTCTCTTGGAAAGGTTATTAACCACTACACCAAAGCGAGGAGACTTATATTCATTGCGCTTGTACTGCATATGCATCCTGGTTCCTAATAGCGGGCTTTGATGGAAAGACATCGTGAAATTTTGGCAACGAGTTTTATTTATACACCTCCCCAAGAAATGAGTGTGGAAAGCGTTTGAAATATTATTAACGATTTTAGCTACAAGTAGAAAGAGAGGGAAGATATTGTTATCTTTAGACATAAGTCTTTCTTCTTTTTTTTCTCTCGATTTGATTGTTACAGTTGGTTTTGTTGATGTTAAATTAGGAAAAGGGAAAAATCCAAAATGGTGGAACCCTTTGGGGGTTGTCTGTGTATAGCTGTTTGGTTCTTTGATGAAAATTGAATTGCGTGTTCTATGGAGAGTTTGGAACAGAAATAGAAGGAAAGTATGAAAGGGGAGAGGAATGTAAGGAAGGGAGAAGGAGGGTAGGAAGGAAGAGGGCGGAAAAGAGGAAGGAAGGGTGGATATAGAAGGTTGGGAGGAGAGAAAGGGGGGTAAGAAAGAAAGGAGTTGAAAGAGGAAAGGGTTGAAGAGGGGGGTAAGTGAATAAAGAAAGTCAGGAGGAAGAAAGGGAAGGAGAGGAAAGAAGAGAAAGGGAGAGAGGTAAGAAGAAAGGAAGGAGTTAAATAAGAAGGGGTTGAAGAGAGGAAGGAAGAATTAATAAAGAAAGTAGGGAAGAAGGAAGGATGATAGGGAATGAAAAAAAAAGAAGAGAGGAAGACAGAAAGATGAGAGGCAGAAGAGAAGAAGGAAGAGTGAATAAAAAAGGTCGAGAGGAAGGAAGGAAGGAAGGAAGGAAGGATAGAAGAGGGGGAGAGAAGAAGGAAAAGGAAGGAGTTAATGGGGGCGAGGTTAAAGAGAGGAGGGAAGAGTGAATAAAGAAGTTAAGGAGAAAGGAAGGAAGGGAAGGAAGAGAAGGTGAGGAGAAGGAACAAAGAAACGAGTTGAAGGGGCAAAGATGGATGAGAGGAAGAAAGAGTGTATAAAGACAGTGGGAATTAAGGGGAGGAATGAACGAGGGAGAAAAGGAAGGAGCGTATGAAGGAAAGAAAGGAAGACAAGACGAGGAAATAAACAAAAAAGAAAGGCAGGAAAGGCAGGGGTAAAAAATGAAAGAAAAAGAGAAAAAGGAGATGTAACCAGGGGAATCTCATGACTTAGATTGGTGCATCACAGTCTTCTTTTTTTTACTCCTGTTTGTTTTTTAAACTGATTTATAAGGTTCGTAAATGCTGAGAAGAATGAAAAGGAAGGGAGGGATGTGAGAGGAAAGGAAGGGGGCAGGGCACAAAGGAAGAGATGGATACCAGAAGAAGGGGAAGGAGGGAGAAACAGAGGGAGAAACAAAGAGAGAAAAGACAAAAGGAATGAAGAAAGGGGGTATTGAGAAAGGGAAGGAAGGAAAGGAAAACAGGAGCGGATAAAGGAGGAAATGAAGGGAGGAGAGGGAAGGGAAGAAAAAAAAGGAGTGAAATAGCAGTGATGTGAAGGAATAAAGGAAAGAAAGATTGTGAAAAGAGAAAGGGAAGAAAGGGAGGGAGGATAGAAAGAAGAGAAGAATGCAAGAAAGAAAAATTAGGAAAGAAAAAAGAGCAAAGGGACGAAAACAGGAACGGTAAGGGAAGGAAGGGTGGTAGGGAATATTGGAGGGAAGAGGGAAAGAAAGAAGTAAGTTAGGCTGGAAGATGAAGAATTCTCATATCAAACTTTTGACTAGTGAAAATTTCATCTTATTTTCGCAAGAATTTTCTTTTGACTTTCTTTCAAAAGATTCCACTGTGATCGTTAAATCAATAACCAAAAATCAATCCAAATTCACGTGGAGATCAGAGACACCAATCTGCCGTATCTGTGAGTCATTTTCAAGGCGGGACTCTTTCACCAATGTCCAGAGAAGTATTATAAATCACAGTCATAATTGTTTGCTAGTCATTTTCAAAGCTAGTCTCCTGATCCTATGTCTGGTGAAGTCTTGCAAATTCCAGTCGTCCTTGTTTCCCTGTCATTTTCAAAGCTAGTCTCCTGATCCTATGTCTGGTGAAGTCTTGCAAATCCCAGTCGTCCTTGTTTCCCTGTCATTTTCAAAGCTAGTCTCCTGATCCTATGTCTGGTGAAGTCTTGCAAATTCCAGTCGTCCTTGTTTCCCTGTCATTTTCAAAGCTAGTCTCCTGATCCTATGTCTGGTGAAGTCTTGCAAATTCCAGTCGTCCTTGTTTCCCTGTCATTTTCAAAGCTAGTCTCCTGATCCTATGTCTGGTGAAGTCTTGCAAATTCCAGTCGTCCTTGTTTCCCTGTCATTTTCAAAGCTAGTCTCCTGATCCTATGTCTGGTGAAGTCTTGCAAATTCCAGTCGTCCTTGTTTCCCTGTCATTTTCAAAGCTAGTCTCTTGAGCTCATGTCCGATGGAGTGTTATAAACTCCAATCTGCTTAGTTTGTCGGTCATTTTCAAGGTTGGACTCTTTATTCCGTGTCAGATGAAGTCTTGCAAATTCCAGTCTTCATTGTTTGTTAGTCATTGACGCTGCGATTTTCAATTTATTCCTGAATCCTGACTTCCTGATTGTTTGTCCGATTGTCTTTGTTGTGGAGCCCTGTTTCTGCCTTCAGACGATCGATGAACTGATTGACGCTTTGCGGTTGCTCTCTGACAATTGGTCTCACATCCCGATTCGACATCTTGTTGAGTTCACCTCCTCTTTTCTTCTCCCATTGACTGTGTGGATCAAGACAAAACATTTCTCAACTGCCTGACTTCGATTAATCTGCTCAACTATTACACATTTCGATGGACCCTGATTCTGAAATCCAACTATCCAACCATGTTCGAAATCGTAACACTGTTTTCGATAACGTCAGAAATCGGTAAATTGAACATGGAATCCTTTATGACTCGCCATTTTCCCTGAGTTTGTATCTTGGTCAAAACTAGAATCCTGTTAAAACAACTCAATTCATGATCGTTGCTCAATGTTTTACTTTTTGACTCTGTTTAAAAGATGTCCAGTCTCATAATCACAAATGGTAACAAATTTACTCCTCGTGATAAACTCACTCAAGTTTAAAGTTTTGTCGCGCACTATGAGTATAAGTATGCATTTTTATGTAAGTTTTCATCGGTGTGTTTTTTTTTTCTAGTTTAAATTATATATCATAGTACAGTGTGGAAATTGTTCTTGTTGGGATCATCAGTTGTTTACCATGTAACCGTTTTGGGGATTTAAAAACAGAACAGTTATATTAAGATGGTTTTTCAGCAGTGTCGATTAGACACCAACTCCCTTTCAACTATGATGTTAATACATAGCTAATGCCATGCATGAAATTTGGTATTTCATTTAGGGTATTATCATAATGTATTGTGTATGAATGTTATTTTATACTACACATCATTTGATTATTTAGAAACAAGGCTTACTTACGCAGGTTAGACAAAAAATATTTGATAATAAGTTAAACAACTTCTACTGGTTTTGTTACCTTTCAGTTGTTTATGAGCTTTTCATACTCTGTGGACCTTTGACTATTTCAGATTATATTAGAAACTGTCAATCTGAGACCAAACCTGTTAATATAGGTATCTGCAGTTTTCTAGTTGGTTTGATGGAGGGCTTACAACTTATACTCCTCAATATATCAAGAAAAAAAGGACCTTGGTCGCCGGACGGTCTCTTTTGAATGACCCACGAGATCTGGGTTAGTTTCTATTATTCTTTTCACTCACTATTTTGATTTTTTAAATCCATTCTTTCTTTCTTTCTTTCTTTCCGTCGTTTCCTCGTCTATTTTTGACCCTGGTCTTGATATTTTGTTATTTCGGTCTTCCTTCTAAAGCATAGTTCCTTCGTATATTCTTGACCCTTGTTTCTAAGTATTTCATCCATTCAGTCTTTCTTCAAAGACGTAGTTTCTCCGTCTAATTTTGACCCTCGAGTCTAAATATTTTGTTATTTCAGTCTTTCTTCTAAGACGTTGTTTCTTGGGGTTTTTCTTGGCCCTTGGGTCTAAATATTTCGTTTTTTCGGTCTTTCTTCAAAGACGTTGTTTTTTTTGTCTATCATTGACACTTGGGTCTAAATATTTCGTTATTTTTGTCTTCTTCTAAGACATTGTTTCATTGTCTATCTTTGACCCTTAGGTCTAAATATTTTGTTCAGTATATATTCTTCTGAGATGTAGTCTCTTCATCTTTCTTTACCCTCATGTCTAAATATTTCGTTTTTTTTTTCTGATTCACTTGTAAGACATTGCTTCTTCGTCTTTTGTTTACCCTTAAGTCTAAATATTTCGTTGTCTGCCTCTCTTCAAAAGTGTCTTCTCTTCATCTTCTTGTTACCCTTTAATCTAAATGTTTCGTTTCCTCTGTCTTTCTATCTTACTTCTGTCTTACTTTTGACATCGTTTCTTCGTTTATTTTTCATCTTCAAGTCTAAATATTCAGTGCTTTCGGTCTTTCTACTAAGACGTGTTTTTTTTTCATCTATTATTAACCTTTCGGTCTAAACACTCTGTTTTTTTCTGTCTTTCTTCTAAAACATGGTTTCTTCATCCATTTTCATCCTCGGGTCTAAATATTTTGTTTTCTCCTGTCTTTCATCCAAGTCATTGTTCCTTCTTTCTTTGACACTTTGGTCTAAATATTTCGTTCTTTCGGTTTTTCTTCAAAAACGTCATTTCTTCGTTTATTTTTTGTCCTTGGGTCTAAATATTTCGTTTTGTGTGTCTTTCTTCTAAGACGCTGTTTATCCATCTATTTTTGATACTTTGGTCTAAATATTTCGTTCTTTCTGTCTTTCTTGTAAGAAATTGTTTCTTCGTCTATTCGTATAAATATTTTGTTCTGACTGTCTTTCTTCAAAGATGTCATTTCGTCTCTCTCTCTCTCTCTCTCTCTCTCTCTCTCTCTCTCTCTCTCTCTCTCTCTCTCTCTCTCTCTCTCTCTCTCTCTCTCTCCTAAGACGTTGTTTCTTCGTTTATTGTTTACCCTCAAGTCTAAATATTTCGTTTCCTTCTGTCTTTCTCCTAAGACATTGTTTCTTTATCTTCTTTTACTCTTGGGTCTAAATTTTTCTTTCTTTCTTACTTCCCTCTAAGACTTTGTCCCTCTGTCTATATTTGACACTAGGGTCTGAATATTTTGACCTTCCTGTTTTTCTTGTAAGACATTGTTGTTTTTTTTTTCTGTCTCTCTTTTACCCTCGCGTCAAAATATTCCGTTATTTCTGTCTTTCTTCAAAGGTGTTGTTTCTTGACCTATTTTTTGACCCATCTGTGTTTATTTGTTGTTGCTTTTTTTTCTTTATTTATTTCTTATTTCCCCTGTCTGTCCTTTTTTCCTTTCTTTTTTTCTTTCTTCAAAAACACCCTTTCTTTCTTTCTTTCTTTCTTTCTTTCTTTTTTAACCCTTCATTGTTCCTTGATTCTATCTTTTTCATATCTTCATACTTATTGAAGTCTCCTTCCTTATTTTCACTTCTCTCCTATCCTTTTCCGACGTTAGGCTCTCTAACTGCGATGTAGATCGACACTTCTAAGAACGGTAGAAATTTCTTTCGTTCGAATGAATTATCATTTCATAAAAAATAAAACAAAAAATATCGTCCGAAATGCAACACGATTCATTGTAAAATGAAAAAGTTATATATATATATATATATATATATATATATATATATGTGTGTGTGTGTGTGTGTGTGTGTGTGTGTGTGTATGTATATATATATATATATATATGTGTGTGTGTGTATATATATGTGTGTGTGTGTGTGTGTGTAAAAGAAGTGTGAACACTCTGACAATCTGCTTTCTTTCTTTCTTTCTTGTATTTCCTATTTTTTTTTTCTCTAGGATTGATTTTTTCTAAAGATATAGTATGACGTAGTGTGACGTAAAAAAGGAAAAAAATATTCCTCTAACCCAGCCCACTCTCTATATCGCGCCTTCCCATCTTTACCAGCGCTTCCTCTCCCTTATCATTCCCCTCTCTTACCCCTTTATTTATTCATTTGGGACGCTGTCTATCTCTCTTTAACCACTCTCTCTTTTGGTCACTTTATTCCTTGTAGACGCCGTTAACCAATTTAAATCCTGACTTAATCTAGTCTTAACATGGAAGAATTAGCGTTCATCTTACGTCGCAGTTAAATATAAGAAAGAAAAGAAAAAAAGAAGGAAAGAAATGGGACTAAACAATGTTTAAATGAATAATGTATACACTTCATATATTTATATATTTATAGCTTTTTTCTCTGCCAGTGAATTATATTACATTTCGGACGTTTTATTTTTTGATGTAATTATTATTGATTTTTATGTTTCAGGCGTTTTAACGAGGATTAATTTGAAAAATCTATGGGAAGAAAATATTTTTCATTATTATCAATATTTCCATTGCAGAAACAAATGTTGATCATAATCGTCATCATCAGTCTTTCAACGTCCGTCGTTGGACATAGACCTTCCACAGGATTCGCCACACTTCTGGGCGTTGCGGAGCCAGTACTTTCTGAATTTGTCTAGCTCGTCTCTCCATCAGGCTACATAAAGACTCGGACCCCTTTCAGCTCCAGAAAGGAGTAAGACAAGGTGATACCAGCTCACCTAAACTCTTCACAGCCTGCCTCGAGATGATCTTCAGAAGACTAGACTGGGAGAGTAAAGGAATTAAAATAGACAGTGGATATCTGAGCAACCTCAGATTTGAAGACGACATTGCCTTTTTCGCAGAGAACCTACACGACCTCCAACTAATGATAGATAAACTAAACTTGAAGAAAGCAAGAAATTCGGCCTACACATGAACTTCAGCAAGACGAAGATCATGTGCAACAACCATACCGAGGAGAAAAATCATAAAATCAACATCAAGGATACAAATGTTGACAAGTGCTGCCAAATATTGCCAAAATTTGTACAGACAACGTCGCAGGTTTTGAATAGACTCTGTTCTTTTTCTTGATTCTTTCTTCCATAGATACCTATATCTTTCTTTTCCTTCATTCTTCCATTCTTACTCTCTTTTTTCTTTTCTAGATTTTTATCATTTTCTTCTTCTCTTTTCTTTCCTTTTTTTTCTTTTCTGTTGTAGTTAACGCCCGTCTTCTTTCCATTTCTCTTTTTTTTTCTTTCCTCTTCGTTTCTTTCTATTTTTCCCTCTCCACTCTCTTTTTCTTATGTCAACTCCGTCTTTCTTTAATTCTTTCCCTGTCTCTTACCGTCTTCCTGACTCTCTTGAAAACTTAAATCTATCTTAAAAATATCTCCCCCACTTTGAATACCCCTACTTAACCCCACGCTAACCCTGGGTGCCCCTCTTAACCTTTTTATCGATTACGCAATCAACTTCGAAAAAATCTCAGCTGAGACCGACGATTGCATTCAAAGAGAAACCGTCAACGAAAACTGCCACTAAAACTGTTCACATAGGTTTCTTCCGTTGGATGACAACAGCTCCTTTTTGATGTTTCTTTAATTTCTTTAATTCTTTACGAGATAGTGTCTTCCAGGGTTCTTGGCCATACTGTTTTGACCACAGACTTGAAAATTGGCATCGGTACTCCACTAGACCCCTTTCTAATTTTTTTTTTTTTTTTTTTTTTGTAATCTTTGGAAAAAAAGGGTTTTTTTGCCGTTTCTTGGACCTTTATTAACAACATCTAGATTGTGGAGAATCTAGATGTTTCTAGAGTTTTTTTTTTACTCTATTTTAGATGGATTCTTTTTGGGTGGGTAACGCAACTGATGACATAAATTCATTCCAACCATGTTTATTCTTCGAATTTTGACGCTACTGTTCTCCAATTATTGACTGTGATGGCGAGTTTTCAATTTATTCTGGCTGGCTAGCAAGCTAAGTACTTATTATGTCTAGAAAAAACGGTTTGCTGTTATTTTTTGTTGTTTTTTTCAATTTCTCCCTAAATAGGTTTTTGCGATATAAGTTTACGCTAAATTGGACCCTTGTTCTTTTCAACGGGACTTTTAATGATCACTGTTAAACAAAAGACAATAAAAGTATTTTATTCATTGATCACTCATTTTTTTTTCAATTTTTTTCAATTGATAACCCCCATTCTGCCAAAAGACATTGGTTGCATGACGGTTTCTATTGAGAGACTAACCAGACCTGTTAAAAATTGCTGTTTAGTAAAGAGGGGCGACAAAAAACAGTTTGAAAGAAAGAAAGTGGAGAGGTGAAAGGGGGGTAAGAAGAGAAATTGATAGATGGAATGAATTTCGAAGCAGTTTAAATCTCCAGTTCGTGTAACACCAAATCATTTATTACGGTGGATTTGAAATATATACCTTAGTTCATTGGTCAATCCGCAGACATCAGGGAATGCCCTGACCTTTCTTCTTCGAATACGTGTGATGTCTAGACATCGGGAATAACTCAGTAGATAAAACTTTTGAAAAGACGAATGTGATACGTATGGCGTCATCTAGACAAGGGAACGAATTTCTTTTTCATTTATATTTTTTTTTGTGTGTGTGTGCCTTGATCCATCCAAGAAAATCCAGGAAAATCCAGGAAAATCCAAGAAAATAGACTCTCTCCCCTTGCAGATGTTATGTATAATACCTGGAGAGGGCTATACAATGTCGTCAACGTTAATAGATTAAACAGTCAGAACAAAAATCATATTCCTGTAACTCTATACAACACCTGACCGTCTCAGGTTTTCAATCAGACTCCGACTATGCGAGCCAAGATGGTGATGGTGGTCTTTATATCTCCTTCACAGGTTTTCTTTTTTCAAATGTGTCCACACAGCTCTATTAGACACTTTTGGTCGGTCTGTCTAACGGTCGACGGTCTCAGTTACATTAAACAACAGAAATAAGAAAGGAGGGAGAGGTATTATGTCATTGATATGTGTGACATCATTTAAGGTGTGAGGTCACTAAAAGAAATCTAATCCGAGCATTTTTTTCTACCAGTTATGCTAATAATACCATGATTGAATGTCCGACGTCTGCATTTTTTTTTTGCATGTATAAAAGGCCAAAATGGTCACAAAAAAAAACTCCTAAAAAATGGCCATTTACGATTTTTATTGAAAATAACACTTGCGGAATATTTCCATATCGCAATATTTTACAAGTACAGGAGTTGATTGTTTCAAAGAAAGGCCACTTGCTCCTCTTCCTACTTCTGCTAGTACTACTACCATACGGTGAACGTCTCGTTGAACTTATGGTTTTTTTCTTTACCTCTACTTGTAAAAAGAGGAATAGAGGACGTAATCGTCGATAAATGCAGACTCTCTGCAAGCAAGCTGTATGAAATTACCCTTTTCTCCCTGTAGAGCCCTTGTGGAGCATAGGGCCACATTGCAGTTTTAGTAGCGAGTACGTTTTACGGGGCTGGGTCCTGATCCCACTCTCAAGATTAACGGTCCTACGGGACTAAATGAGAGGAAGGACTAGATTCATTCATTGCCCAAGGGCATCTGTAAGAAATGAACGTAAGCAGTCTGTTTTGTACGTTGCAACGCATGTAAATTGACATCAGTAATGCACAAGACCTTTCTTCTTTCTGATTTCAGGGGGAAAAAAAGAAGATTTTTCGAATTTTTTTCTTTGGCGGGGTTTATTTTGACGGGTATTCTCCATCAATAACATCTAGATTCTCCAGATTTTTTTTACTCTATTTTAGATTCTCCCGATTCTGGATGTTTTTAGATGTTCTTTTACACTACTTTGGATGTTTTCCAATGGAAATAACACCTAATTTCTCCAGAGTTTAGATGTTTTTAGATGTTTGTTTACACTATAATAGATGTTTTCCATAACATCTAAATTCTTCCGAGCCTAGATGTTTCTAGATGTTCTTTCACACTACTTTAGATATTTTCCAATGGAAATAACACCTAATTTCTCCAGAGTTTAGATGTTTTTAGATGTTCGTTTACTCTATTTTAGATGTTTCCTATTGAAAATAACATCTGAATTCTTCCGATCCAAGATGTTTCTGCATGTTATTCTACACAATTATTCTTTTAGAGTTTAGATGTTTTTAGATGTTCGCTTACACTATTTTGGATATTTTCCAGTGTAAATAGCATCTAAATCATCCAGAGCCTAGAAGTTTCCAGATGTTTGATAATTCTACTTTAGAATGTTTTCCAATAGAAAATAACAGTGATGTCATAAAAAGAATTTATTCTGACCATATTTATTCTTTGATTGGATTTCTTTATATGACTTTAAAAAATAACTGATCATATAATCAAATACTTTCCCATCAAGTGTAGCGCGAACAGGGTCTTAAAACTGTCCCAGGCAGTGTCGCTAATAAGCGTTAAATTCCTTGAACAACAAAAAACAAAAAAAAAAGTCAAAATAGCTAGATCCTTCACGCACTGCTATTTTAGCGCTTTTTTGCTTCGCCCAAACAGGAAACACGCTGAATTTAACGCAAGAAGCGCTCACAAGCGTATTTTTTTATCGAACCTGACAGTGAGCCGAATACATTGTGATTATGTGACAGAAAAATAGATATTACGAACTCTGATTTGCTTTCTAAACTTACACGTGGCAAAGAAAAGTTATACATAACCCATATATACATATATATATACATATATATTGTGTAGAAATTGACCAGAATTTAATTCAGATCGAGTGCTTTCGACTGATCCATCAATCGATACCTCTCTCTCTATCTATCTCTCTATATATACACACATACACACATATATATATATATATATATATATATATATATATATATATATATATATATATATATATATATATATATATAATAGTTAAGAAAATATTCTATTATCGAAGGATAACGTAATAGCGATAAATTCTCAAGCGTAGAATTGTTTAAATACTTTCTTCTCTTAAGATACCTTATTTTAAAAAAAGATGAAATTCCCGATAAATTGAAATTCGCAACTTACTTGAATGCTGAAACTAAATACTACGTTTGAAAACAAATTTCTCTTTGCACGAAGTATTTCTCAAAAACGGAAAGAAAGAACGAATTAATTACAGGCTGAACGTCACATTTCAAGGATTTTTTTTTTTTTTCGTGAAAGTGTATATATTTTTTATTTTCTTTGATTATTATTATTCGTCGGGAACAGGAATTTATTCAAAATAATTTGAATTGGACCCATTTAGATAGTTACAATCATTCAACTGTGAAAAACATACTACCAATAGCAATTACATTATTTTTTAGGTATATGTTCAAGGTGTTATCGTGGCGTAATGGTTATCGTACAGGGCTAATGTCCGGTCTGTTGAAGATTCAGAGTAGGATTAAGTATTTTTTTCAGCAGTTTTTATTATTATTATTATTATTATTGTTATTATTATTATTATTATTATTATTCAGACCTGCGGCTAAATTTTTCCTTATCCGTATGGCCGTAAACCAATTTTTTCACTTTGACTAATCTGCCGTCGCTATAATAAAACAAATTTAGTGTTCAAAAGCTGTAATAACACATTGATAAATTCGGAAATGTGCGAGAAGGTAAATTTTTAAATCATGGAGAAAAAATTCAAATGAATGAGAAGAAATTTTAATGGCAAGGAAAAATGTTAATCAAGTTGTATTTTTCTTTGAATGAATCCACTGAAACTTCTGAAACTGATGTTTAGTACAGAGGATCTTGATTCCAAGTTCTAATTTTGTAAGCTTCGGTCTTGAATCACTTCGTTTTTTGCATTAGTTCGGTTTTTTTTTTCTTTTTTTATAGGAAGTCACTGACAATGCTGAAACCATATACTACCAAATACGAAGATGAGAATGATTATGTAAACTCACTTGCCAAACTAGTTGAATTCGAGGATTTGGTTTTGGTTTCTTCATAAGGTCACATCTTGGTTCTTTTAACTTTGAATATAGTCTTACGAGACTCATCGTCTTGTATTTCAGCAATCTTTTCTTGAAATGCCAACTTCACATAGGTCCACTTGGGTTTGCTGATTTGAGAAGAAACATTTCTTCCTGATCAGAAAATCAAAGATTTAACTCTTGCATTAGTATTTGCAAAGTGACCTCAATGACGAACATCTGTTAGTTCACGCTTATTTAGACAATAAGATTGAGTAAATATTCTTGAATAGATATATTTTGGTACAATTTAAATGTAATGAAGCCAAATATCTTGGTCTTTAAATCCATAAGTGTCATATTTGATCCTTAAGTTGGTTATTCAATGTATCCATTTTTTTAATAGCTTATCAAAGCTTTGTCATCAACTGTTAATGGGAGCTTCATTTTAGTTTTGCTGTTCAAAAAGTCAGTCAGAATATTGAATTTTTCTGTAAATCTTTTCAGACAGTTACTATCTGACGACCATCTCACTTAGGTGCGAAGCAATAATCTGACTTGATCGGCGCTTCATCTTCGCAGATCAGTTTAATCAGTTGTTCATATTAGCTTTGATAATGCTGATACATTTTATTTACTGCCTTCAATATGTCACTTGAAGCAGCTGAAGTATTCTTGGCAACTAAATTATCTCTGTGAAAAACATATTCCTCAAGCATTATTTCAGGATTGTCATCTTTCATTAATCTTAAACAGCCATTTTTTCTTTTCCCGTCATTATAGAAACACCATCTGCCGCTCATGACGAAATGTTTCTCAGAGATACTTTATTTCCATCCAAATAGATTCAAGCTTCTTATCACTGGCGGTAGTGGTGCTTTCCAAAGAAACAAAACAACATCTCCTCAAAAAAATCTTCTTGATCAACATATCTCATATATAACAACAAAAAAGCTTCACTGTCTCTTAACGTATATTCTTCTGCGTTGTGAATTTCCTTGATTTTATATTCGCAGTAACATTTTTTACTCGTCTTGTCTATCTTTCTGCTGACTGTATTATCACTCAGTTGCATTCTGTTGGAGCCTCTGTCATTTTTCCTCAGAACTGTTTCGTGAAAAATTGAAATCGCTGGCTCAATTGAATCGGTTAAATCTTTGTAAAAAGAAGTGCTTAACTTTTGAAGGCGAACTCGAGAATTCATTTCTGATCGAGAGATATCTTTTCCGTTTTTTGTTCATAAATTCATGTGTGCACCCGTGACTGTCTGCAAAATATCACCAAAAGTCCTCAATGAATTTTCTTTCAAGGAAAGACTGACAATCGGCTACGAAAGCTAATTTGGGTGAGAATCCATGCACGATCATTTCCCCCGTCGTAGTTATGTTCACAATAGATAATGTCGCCAAAACATCATGTCTGCCCACACGATATCTCAAAAAGTTTTCGATGAATTTTGATAAAATTTGATCAGCGGATGAACAGTAAGTTACATAAGAATTAATTGATTTTTTGAACGGATCTATGCGATATCACCTCCCCAGAGTCGTATTTATGTCCACACCACGAAATATAGCCGAAACATGTCTATCTATACAATATCTCCAAAAGTTCAAAATCAAATTTCCTGGAGGGGTTGGCAATAAGTTACGGAAGAGGTGATTAAATTTTCCAGCGGATCCAGGCACAATTACTTCCCTTATAATGGCGTTGTCTTCCTAGTCAGTTATGTTTCCATTGGATAAATTGCGTTAAAATTAAGCGGTAGCTGGAAACCTGATCTGATCATAAAAGGCCGATTTCAGATTTGAATTCTGTACATTAAAACTAAATAGAATCAGTTTTACCTAAAAATTACTCAAACCAGTGAACCTGGAGGAGATTTTGTGAAAACAGCAATTTATGAATTTTATATACGTTTGAAAAGAATACTAAGATACTGGATATGATAAGCGCACAGTTTGTAGAGAGAGGAAATATCGAGAATTAAGCAAATAATGTTCAAATACATCGGAAGATTTTTAGAACTAATCACCGAAGTCTTAACTCAAGTTCTAAACCGCAGAATGCTTTTCGTTCTTTTCACCGAAATTCCAACTTGTTCCCCGCCCCATATCCGAAATCCTCCCTGTGGAGCACACGACCCTAACGGGGAATCGCTGACCTACACCTTGTTAGATGGACAAATCTTTTTGATTCACACAATGAACACAATAAAAACTAAGCCAACTTTTGAATTCCTTTTTAACAACTGAGCACTTAGCGAAGACTCTTATGGGAGCTTTAGTTCATGGCTTTTCTATAAAATTTCAAAGAAAAGGTTTTGTCGTTTGAATTGAATTCAAGAAAATTAGACAAACAACATCTGAAAAGATCTGAAGATTTTTTAGAATTGATCTGTCTAAACGCAACTCAATTGTGAGCCACAGAATACGCTCTTTTCACAGGAATTTCGAATCGCCCCATGATAGGGAGTGCACCTCAGGTTGGGAATCACTGAACTAGGCATAATATGCCTGCAAGAAACGAAAGTCCAAGGGGTGTTCGATATCAAAGAGACTAGTTGACGGTGTCCTGAGAGGTGGATGGATTCTGGCTTCTATCAATGAAGGACTCCACTAATCAGCTAAAGTGTAACATAAGTAATTAATGAAAATGAATCAATTAATTAGAACTATGTAATTAATAATGAGATCAACAATTAGCAGAGATTGCTTTCAAGTTATTATGACCAGATTCCTAAGGGCCGAGGCTGTTGCAGCCTTTAAGAATCCCTCAAATTTTAAATTGCATTTTTTTTTTAAGAAGAAGAACAACAAGTCTAGTTAGTCTCTCAATAGAAACCGTCACGGGACCAACATCTTTTAGCAGCGTGCCATGTTAGGAGTGATCAATTAAAAAATTTGAGAGGGATGATCAATGAATAAGTAACTTCTGTTGCCTTATGTAGGATCATTAAAAGATCTGAATTTTCAAAAAGTAACCATTAATGCTGCTGGGCAAAAACTAGGAATCAATTTAGTATAAGATTACATTGCGTGTTAAACCACCCACTAAAAATCTATTTGGAGGGGAATTTGAAAAAAAACTTTTTTTCTTCTCAAGATGTAATATGGAATACATGTTAGATTTTTCAGCCCTTTAGCTCCATTGGTGTGGCCCTTGCGCATTATACATGCATAGCCAGCCAACCAATGCTGACATTTGTAAAAATATTTAACAATGATAATTTATATATCTTTTTTTTTCTTTTTTTTTTTGTACAGTGGTTGGTCATTGCTTATTATGTTTTTCTATTTTATTTATTGTGGATGCTGTGCTTGTTGGGAGTTATGAATTATAAATTAGGAGAATATGATGTAGACATTTTCGTTATCAGTGCATTGTTAAACCATCAGCTCTTTGTGGTATGTTTCTTTTCCGAGAGTATTTTATTCTCACTTAAATCTATTTCCCAGTGTTAGGGTTCACTTTTATATGACTTTGGTTATTTGTTTGATTATTCTGGGTTTGTCTGTCTGTACACGTCTAAGATAATTATGGTGATTGGGTTGTTCTTTAAATTGGCTGGAGATATAACACAATGATAATGTTCAAGGTAATAACGGGGGAATAAGATATCTGTGATGGTTAATTTTTCTACTATATCTATGAGTGGGTTAAAAAAAATCAAAGAGAAAGAAAAGATATATGAATAGAATAAAAGGAATATCCTACCACTTAGAAAAATAGACACACACAAATGTCATGAATAGGAATCTAAAATAAACCGAATTATTCGCTTGGGCAGAAACATAAACGTATTTGTGTTACAGATGCTCTCTTCATCATGTTTTAAGCTCTAGTCTAAATCAACTTGTTGTTTAATGATGAATGTATTGAGCTCTTTATGAAATAAACTCATCACACATCGGATATTGTATTATATTATATTGTATTCCTGATTAGTACAGTGACTATATATATATATATATATATATATATATATATATATATATATATATATATATGGTACAGATTAGGTTAGCAACGTCTGATATGTGATGGATTTATTTCATAGAGTGCTCGATACATTTCACTGTATACTTTGAAAGTCAAGTTGTTTTAAAGTAGAGTTGGAAATATATAATTGGAGGTGGATTTACTACACAAACAAGTTTATGTTTCTGCCCTCTCTGGGCCTCATCAGGCGATTGATTGTATGTGTATTTTAGATTCTAATTACGTGTCACCCTTTGACATGTAACTTACAACCACCAACAAAAATATTCACACTACCAAAAACAATGAAACAAAAGGAATAACTCCTCCCACTCACAGCAACATCCACAAGATTTTCACCAGATTCCCCAAAGTAGAATCTAAAAACACAGACAATCGTTCGCCTGAATGACACACACACACACATATATATATATATATATATATATATATATATATATATATATATATATATATATATATGGGGGTGAGTGTGTAGATACATTGCTGTTTGGGCAATATATATTATCATTAAAAATAAAATTCCTCCCTTCTCAGTTTTTGAGAATTTCTTTATGTCTTTTTCAAAAACACTTCATTGACCGAGACATGAGTCAAGGATTTTAGAAAGATCTGTCAGCAATTATCATCTTTTTTTTGGGGGGGGTAGTAGTATTAGTAGTAGTAGTAGTAGTAGTAGTAGTAGTAGTAGAAATGCCAAAGCATATAACCTTTCCCCCACGTGATTTAAAAACCTTACTCACAGCCAGGAAAACGTATCCCCTTCCTCTCCTCCGAACAGCCAACACCACAAATATTATGTACCTTTTGCCTCCTGTTCAATACTACATCCAGACTAATGCTACAGTTTTCTAAGTTTCTCTTAGCGCTTCTTTAAAGACGTCGACGAAAGTTCAATGAAATGATGATCTTTATGATGGAGGAAAAAATCCCAAATCTTTCACATCTGCATCATTAAATTTCTATCATAGATGAAGAGATAGATATAAACAGACTGGGATAGATAGATAGATAGATAGATAGATAGATAGATAGATAGATAGATAAATAGATAGATAGATAGATAGATAGATAGATAGATAGATAGATATGGACAGTCCGAGAGAGAGAAAAAATTGATTTTTGTTGTATATATTCATGCCATGAACACAAGGAAAAACAATTCTAACCGAACAAGCCAGGCGCTTTGCTGTCGATCAATTGATAGACCAATTATATTATGTAATGATTTCGATCGTCACTGGGTGCTCCACATTCGTGGTTTCTTTAAAAGATTACACTTGGATCAGTTGAAAATTCAAATTCGGTCCGTGGGATACATCAGATTTTCCAGGGAGGCAACTTTTTAAGACTTCAGCCTTGTACACAGCTGGATTACTTCCCTTTATACAACTCAAATGCACACTGGGATCTATGTAATCAAAGATGTCATGAATTTTTTTTTTTCTTTTTTCCTAAAAACAAAAACGAGGCATCCACTATACGAAGTAGTAATAAGTCGAAGAGGAAGAAAAAGTTTTCTCCCTTTGAGTCAATTGATTTCATTGTTGTAATGATTATGATATGGAAATATTCTGCTAATATTATCTTCAATAAAAATAGTAAATGGCCGTTTTTGGCCAATTTGGGCCTTTTTTTTCCAATACGAAGATGCTGACCTCGTTCGTTCTATTATGACATAATTGCAATTTGTAAAAAAAAATTATCAAAACAGATGTTCTTTTGATGACTTCACACTTTTTGATGATAAGTATTCTTTCTTGCTTCCTCTTTCTCTTGTTTAACCTAACGGGAACCGACCGACCGACCAACTGAATAAAAAACGTCTTATTGAGATGCATAGACAAATTTTGAAAAAAAAAAAAAAAAAAACACATTCTATACAAAACAACAGAAATAAATCGATAAAACAGTTTTAAAATTAATTATTTTTACCAACCTATTAACAATTAACGGTTAGCCACTAAATAGTGTTACAAGTTATGTAGTGAGGAATGTATATATACGATCCGACTGAATGATTATACATTGCGTTATATTACATAGAAACTTATTTGAAATGATCTCCTGTCATTACAAGCTTAATGTATCACTCAACCTAGACAATGTAAATAGAATAAACAATTAATGAAAACTGGGCTGGCGCTGCTGGAATCGAACCTGCCACCGATAGGGTACCTGCTTCAACGTAGCGTCGCTCCCACCACTGGAGCCTTGAAAGAGACGATATGGTAGCTGAATCAACGTAGGGTTGCTCTGGCCATTGAGCTAAATAGCCGCTGCTAATGCAAAGGTCCAGATAACTGCTTTCACACCAAATTCTCGTCTCGTTCATTCTCGGTCTATTTGTCTCTTTTAACGTGACAGTGGCATCGCTACGAAGGAAGGAAGAGACTTGCAAGTGAAGAATATAAGTGAACGGTTTAAATACAGCTACTTAGTGGACAGAAAGTAGGTAGAGTAAAAGACAGATGTTATGAGACGGAGAGAGAGAGAGAGAGAAAGTAAAGTGAATTAAAGTGTTTATTATTTGTGCATCGTTTTTTAAGATTGAACTGAAAATTTATAAAGCTTGCAGCTGTTATTTGACAATAAAGGAGGAAATTTTGTATCTACATCCAAGTAAACATTAAACGGTTATAAAGAGTCATTCATTTAACGAACGAAAAGGTGAAAATGATTATAATATACAGTCGCAGTTTTTGAACAGAATCTGTGCTTTTTCTTATTTTTCCTCGTTTGTGAATAAAAATGTTTGTTTTCTTCCGCTGATTCACATAGATGAAAAGCTGCTTATTCGCAAACAGGAAAAATTATCTAAAAATCAGATCAACAAAAATTATCCGTCGGTTTTTAAAAGGAAAAAATTATCACTAATATAAATATAAAATCACCACCAACATATATATATATATATATATATATATATATATATATATATATATATAGTGCAAATCAGGCTAGCAGTATGACATAATATGATAATATATCAATAATATAAAGCCACTTCTAAAATGCAATGGATACATTTCATAGAATGCTCGAGGGCAGAAACATGAGTCAGTTTGTGTAGCGAATCCACAATCTAATATATATATATATATATATATATATATATATATATATATATATATATATAACGCTCCCTTATTCAGCACTCTCTAAGTGAGGTAACTCGTTTATTGTGAGCTTATGCAATGCTTTTCCAACATGAAATGGAGCACTCTGGTGGATGAGGAATATATACGCTAAATAAATATATTGCTTAAATTCAACCTCACCGGCCGTCCAGTTCTGTGAAGTAGAGAGGATACCATCCTCCGGGTCTGAAGCAAAGGTTTCGATCTTACCTCGTGGTACTGGATGAGATAATAGATAGTCTATAGCCACACTGAAGAGTTGTAATACAACGAAACAGCTGTCTGTGGATGACACAGTATATATATATATATATATATATATATATATATATATATATATATATGTGTGTGTGTGTGTGTGTGTGTGAGTGTGTGTGTGTGTGTGTGTGTGTGTATGGGTTCGTGCGTGTGTGTGTTTGCGCGTGCGAGCGTGTGTTAGTGTGTGTTGAGTGAATATTCTAAAACAGTAATTAATGGATACATATACGACATTTAAATACGAAGTTATTTGAAACTGAAATCATAGTTGTTGGTCAAAGACCAGAACGTAAACAAAGTATTCCTATTACTGAAATGTCAGACATATTTTTCGTATCAAATTTAGAAAAAGAAAAAAAAATCCGTCCCATGGAATACACTATTTTCAGGGGAAGTAACTTTTTCGAGACTCGGGCATTATATGCAGTTGGATTACTTCCCTTTAGTATTCGAAAATCGAATACGCTGTGATATTTTTGCAAAATTAGCTGGTTCAAACCCGCAACTCCGTACCATAGACCCAGCACCGAATTACCAAATTAATGAATGTTACCAGCCCTGCATATTCAAGGGCCCTGCGCTAAATGCTTGTAAACTATCAATTCTGATTCAGTGTTTCTGGACTTGCTATATTTCAATAGATTTTGACTAAGTATCACCTTTGATTGGGGTTATAATTTTAATATAGGAATAAATTGGAGTGAGACATTTACGTAATACACATACTTATTATAGGTACGAAGGTATCAGAAACTGAAGCCATAGCTACTACACAAAGATCAATATGAAAACAAAGCAACACTATCACAAGAATGTCAGACATACTTGTGTTATCTTGTTGTAAGAAAAAATGAAAGAATTTAATTAATTTGCAAGTAAATAAAATGAATGTAATATTTACATGTATTTTTTGAAAATTTGGGCCCCTTTATAACAAATGCTACAGGCCCTAGGCTAGCTCGATCTAGTCATGCATAGACCATCATCATCATCATCAGTCTTTTATCGTCCGTCGTTGGTCATAGACCTTCCCCAGGATTCGCAACAATTCTCTATCATGGGCATCGCAGAGCCAGTATTTCCTGAATTTGACTAGTTCATCTCTCCATCTTGTGTTCTATCGGCCTCGGTTTCGCATGTGATCTCTGGGAATCCATGTTGTTAGTCGTGATGTCCATCAGTTGTCATTCTTGCAACATGACCTGCTCATTGCCATTCAAGTTTTCTAATAGATTCTTTGATGTCTCTGACTCCTGTTTTCTCCCGGATGTATTGTGCTATCTTGTGATCTCTCCATGTGAGGTTGAGTATGATTCTCTCATGCGTGCGTAACATACCAATTTTTAGGCGTGTGAGACAATAATAATACTACTAATGCTAAGAGGGGAGTGTGGTCAATATACCCCCATCGGTTAAATAAAGGGTTCGATTCGTTACTTCCCCACACCTACCAGATGATACCTGACGAAGGCCGTAGAGTACAACAGCCGAAACGTTGTATGAAAAACAACCAAGATGAGGATAGTCCGAATAATAATAGAAATAATAACCAGTTATACCTTGATATTCGCGGTTTCGATAATTAATGGTTCAGTATTGAATAATTTGATGGAAATTTTTCAGGGAGTTTTGTGGCCAAACGCTAAAAACAGCATCGTAGAAAATACGCTTCACAGTTTAAACTAAACGCAGAAAGTTTGGGAAAATTTCAAAAATCAAAAAAGCATCACAATCATATTCATGTTATTAATGTATGTGGACAATGTGAACCCGGTTTTATGCAGAATCGGTGAGTCACGGATTGTTGAGTCGAACGGTATTTTAGACAATCATTTTTTTCTCCAATTCATATTGCAGTAAACAGATTTATTTTAAAATCATTATCAACATTTTTTTTTTCAATTTTTTATACAACTATTTACTTTCATCTTAATATTTTTTCTTTTTTTCATACCAGATATTTTTTCAAGCCACAAAAATATTAAGTTTAATGTAAATAGTAGTTTTAAAAGGGGAAAAAATGTAATTAATTACTACACTGAAATTTTAGAAATTCATGGATTTTCGTGAATCAAGTGTATATTGTTTTGTTTTTTTACCAATGCACTGTTTTAACGATCTTTTTAAAAGTATTCCAATAATGAAGTATCTTTTTAAAATTTTAATTTTGATTTTAACTGCCAGACAATAGCATAAAGCTAGTCGTAAAAAAAGAAAAACAATCCTTTTCAGTTCTTACAGAGGATTTCTTTACGGATTAAAGATGTTTCTGCATTTTTTTACTAAAAAATTTCGACTCCGACATTATAGATAGATCTCTCCAGAGAAAAAAATGAAGTCATGTTTTAAAATGTATTTATTTATCTATTTACTGTGTTTCATTGTATACAATAATTCATTTGTGCGTTTACAATTTTGTGATGATGAAGTGGTTGTTTATTGTTTATTGCACAAGATTTATTGGTTTGAGGTCAGCAGAAATTATTTGCAGATTTTCGTATTCGCTGACTCCTCGTGAATATCAAGAGATAACTGTACCTCTTTCCAACCTCATTGACACGGGTAAATAGAAGTGCATTAATATGTATTTCGAAGTAAAATTAGAAGAAAAAAAAACATAAAAATTATCGGTAAAAATTTCGTTCATTTATCTTAGAAAGTTCTGAGGAAAAATGTTTTTAAAGAAAATTAAATTAATGATGAAGATGTCCATTTCTTGTCAGAGGTGGATTTTGAAGATTTGAATCATGGGTTTCCCATCAATTTCAAGACTAACAAATATCTTATTCCTTAAAATGAATATTTTAGGCAAACATTCAGATTTTTTCTCAAATCTGCACGAAACGTTTTCTGCGGGAAAAGAAAAAATCCCTTCCTCATTGCAAATATAGATCTGACCAAATTCATTGACACAAAAATCTAAAAACTTCCTTTCCGTTTTCACCGATCGAAGTTCTCTCCCGTTTGTATTAAAACAAACTATTTTAGAAGAATTCATTATTGCACCCCACAATTTCCCAGTTGATGGATCTGCACGAATCAGGGGACGATGCCTACACCATGATTCCCCAGTTTTTATAGCTTTTATTTTTTGGCCTTCTTTGGTGAAGGAATCAATTTGAAAATCCCAATCGCAAGCGAATAGCGTCTCGTTTATTTGGCACAAAGAAAAGAAAAACTCTTCGATGTGAATAATCTTTTTGATTTTTAAAAACGGGGGAATTTTCTTTCTCTCCAGAAAAATAAGTTTACTTCTCCAACCAGAAACAACAACGAAAATGTCCGGGGAAATTGAACATATATCGTAAGGGAATAATTTGTTATTTCCCTCAGACAAAACACATTCGCAAACAAATTCTCCCTGTTCTGAGTATTCCAAAACTGATTTGTTGTTTAAATCACAAAGAAAGACGTGGTTGTCTTCTTCACTGACGTGGATCGAATTAATAACCGAGTTCGATCCGTGCAGGTGCCAACGTTTGTCTGAAACCAAATCCTTTGCAGGCAATATTTCTCCCGTCAAAGAAACCGAGCCAATATTTTTGCTTTTCAATTGTTTCAAGGCTCGCTGCCACCAATTGGAAAATGTGAACTTCAAGTGACATTTCTCATCCGGTCCAACTGTTTTGTGAAGCTGAGATGACAGTTTTGATCCCAACAGCTGTAAAACCACAGACAACCTCCACGTCTTGTTGGTATTCACTCATCAAATGGTGCAAATTGATACGCCATATTTCTAATTGTTTTAATATTTTTTCATTTTCTTCCAACAGATGGTGCCACCTTTTCACCTGCTCGGTCGTCATTCGTCTCATATCTTCGCACAACTCATTAGTTTTCTGTCTGGCATTTTCCATCATTTCTTCGTAATCCAGCCATAATTGCTGGCATTTAGAGTCGCAATCCAAATTCAGTTCATCGGCGTTATTCTTCGTCCTTTCGTTCAGCTGTCTTAAACTCATCTCGAGATCGTCCATTTCTTTGATCAGGGTGGGGCCTTGTGATCTTTGTTTTGAAGCCTCCTCCCTCGCGGACAGTGGGCGAGACGAACAACCAGAAGACTCAACTGAGTGTTTTTGATAACACTTGTCACAAAAACACGCGTTACATCGTGCACAATACGAATCTTTTTCTTTCTGGTGCAAAGAACACGAATCCGTCATTATCATTTGTATCGCCTCGTCTCTCTCCATTTCGTCTAAGCCTCTCGCATTGTGTTTGGGTTGGAGTTTCTTGTGGTATCTGTTGCAATTAGCGCAAAACAGTTTCTGACAGTCATGGCACCAATTTCTTGGGGTGGATTCGACTCCATCCTCCAAACACGAGTCGCATTTCCAATTGGTTGATTCCAATTCTCGACGCCTCAAAGACTTGACAAGAAATGGTGAGAGACTCCATTGGTCAAGTGTCAGAGGTTCGTCACATTCTGGACACCGGCAAGTCCCAGACATCGCTCGGCTATTAATACTCGATGAGCATAAGCGGCAAAAGGAATGAAAACATGGCAATGTCGTCGAATTCAAGTCCAGTTCTTCTTGGCACCCTGAACATTGGAAGACGTATTGATTCAGTTTCGAATCCATTATCCTAGTTTCCCAATGGACAAACGTGAAATCGTGTTCGACGGCAAAAAGCAACATGAAAAGGAAAAACGAAAACAAATCAGAAAGAAGCTTAAAATATAAAAGAGAATCTTTTTTTTCCCAGAAAATAAAAAAGATAAGATAATAAAAAGGGGGGGGGATAGTCTATTTATAAGATTTGACTTAAAGTGACCCGGTAGTTTTTGAGGTTTTAGAATAAAATCATAACAAACAAATTCAATGATAGAGAGTAAAAAAGAAAAGAGGAGGGAGAATGAAGTCTGAAAGAGGGGGAGGGACAAGATTAAGAGTGAGAGGAGAAGTAATGAGAGAAGAAGAAAAGAACTAAAAAGAGAGTGGATATTTAATGCAAACGAATGAGAGAGAGAGAGCGGGGAGTGGAGGCGGGTAGTATTTCAGGTCAAGAATTCAAATCCTTTCCGGGAAAAATCGACAAAGATTCTTAGAAAAAAGAAGAGACATAGATATTTTTAAAAAAAGTGGGGAAAAGGTGGGAGGGAAGATGAGGATAGGGGTAGGAGTAGGTGAAAAATAGAACGAGAGAGGGAGGAGATAAGGATAAGATTGAGAGGGAGAGAGACAATGACACAGAGAGAGAGAGAAACTGATTATTCCAATTCTTTTGTCGTCACAATCGCATTCAACTTCTTATCTGAGCATTTAACCTACTAAATATCATTTTTTATATATCTTAAAATTTACTACAATTGTTATTAGTTTTCGTGGCCGAAGAAGCGTGCTGTTTACAATTTTATCAAAATGATCACTCACTAACCATCCGGACATACTTCACAAATTCTAGCTATGTATGACACAAGGCCGAATGAGCTGATGAGTATTACGTTTCTCTAATCTTCTAAATAGGGTGGGCTTGCCTGCCTAGAAAATCACCGTATCAAGCCGTTGATTTGTCTTTCTCACTGGACATAAAAGACAGTTTTCTTTTTCACAACTACTCGCAAACGGTTCTTGGTGATTCGGAGGCCAAGGATCAAAGTGTAGTACCTAAGAAATATTTTGGTGGCTTTGCACCGGTGCAATAAGATGGCCGATGATGGCCTACTGAGGCTCGGTATTGCTGAGTGCAAGAGGCCCAGGATTAGTCCCGTGGCCTCAAAGAATAACTTGTACGGAACCCCACATTAAACCGACCTTGTGTCACATCTTGCTCTTGTAGAGGAGCGAGTAGATACGGTTCTCGATCGTTTTGTCGAATGTCTTGGCGCCGACGACAATTTCGCTGTGTAGCCGATTCGTAAACAACATTTTTCAAAAACAGAATATTGAATTGATCTATTCAAAGATCCAGTTCAGACTAATTTCCGTCGATCTATCTATCTCACGGCCTTGTCCTTGTCCTTTGACCTGCCTAACCTTTGTCCTTGTCCTTTGAACTGCTTTACTTTTGTGATAGTCATTTGATTAAATTTCAATTCACAATCATAGATTAAACGGACGCAATCGGATTTCGTTTCGCCTCAAAAAAGGAAAAATACCTTTGAATATCCTATACGATTTTTTTTTAAACTAATGGAGGAAAATTTTAACCTATCTATTGTTCTCGGTGTTGGTATTTAGGGTGGTTGGATTATTTTGAAATCGATAAACTTTTTTTTTTTACTTACGGTTTATTTCGTTCTGTTTCCACTTTTTGATTTGGGTCAAAATATGTGAGAAAAAATATTCACTTCGTCTCAATCGAAGGTCTGACTTGAAGAAATGGCAAAATGAAAACATTTACTGGCGACGTCACCGGGCGGCAAGGAATTTCCCGATAGACGATAAGGCGTTTCATTTTATAACGAGAGGGTGGACTAGAGTAGGGAGAAATGGGGAGAGAGGAGGGAGAGAGAGAGAGAGTGAGAGATAGAGATGGGGGTGGGCAATGGGTGAAAGATAGTGTGAGAAATTGACTCTACCTTCAAAATGACCGACCTACATATACCAGGAAATGATATGAAAAATTGGGGTTGGTTTCAATTCCGACGTTATTTTTACTCTGCGCTTATCTTTCTACATAGTTTCTCTTCACAATTTCAAGTTCAATAAATACGTTATATATATATATATATATATATATATATATATATATATATATATATATATATATATATATATATATATATATATTATATTATATTATTATTATTATTATTATTGAGAAATGGGTATGTGATCCGATAGAAATAATTAGAAATTGCATTGAATTATTTATTAACTCAATTCAAATGATCTCCCCTGGTTACACGGTGAGTGTATCATTTGGTCTAGACGACGTGCTCATCGAGAACGAACGACCTTCTGCCTTTTCAAATCTCCTACACGGTGCATAACTTTCTATGACCAACAAGTTTTACAAGTTTCGATACAAAAGAATTGGAATCTAAAAGTTCTTTTCTATCGGTATGCAAGTCAGTTTTTAAAAAAAGAATCACATTTAGGTATTTCTGAAAGATTCTGCCTCAAACTTCCAAGATATCATTCAGAGAAGTACACATATATATAGAGATAGGCTTTCATTATCACCATCATCATCATCATCATCATCATCAGTCTTTCAACGTCCGTCGTTGGACATAGACCTTCCCCAGAATTCGCCACACTTCTGTCATGGCTGTCGCAGAGCCAGTACTTTCTGGATTTGTCAGGCTTGTCTCTCTATCTAATACTCTGCTGGCCTCGGTTTCGCATGTGATCTCTGGGGATCCATGTTGTGAGATGTGATGTCCATCGGTTGTCTGCCAATGCTTTAACTGGTTTTTAAATACCTTAGTGTCTGCCTTCATGAGTATTTTTTTTTCTGTTGACGTATGACAAACTCCAAATATTTTATCGCTTCTTCTATATTCATCCCTTACACAATGTAGAGATATAATACCTATATCTTTTTTTTTTAAATTTAACCTGAGTTTGCATCGTAAACTGACCAAAGATGATATAGTACACACGCGCCACGCGCATGGACGTACACACGTGTGTACTATTTGATAACTCGTAAGATGTACTTCTTCGAAAACAATTTTGCCACCGGAAAATAGGGACGTGCAAAATACTCGACATGAATACTTACCAGTAATAGTGAATACTTAGTATTAATACTTACCAGTAATAGTGAATACTTGGTATTAATACTTACCAGTAATAGTGAATACTTGGTATTAATACTTACCAGTAATAGTGAATACTTGGTATTAATACTTACCAGTAATAGTGAATACTTGGTATTAATACTTACCAGTAATAGTGAATACTTGGTATTAATACTTACCAGTAATAGTGAATACTTGGTATTAATACTTACCAGTAATAGTGAATACTTGGTATTAATACTTACCAGTAATAGTGAATACTTGGTATTAATACTTACCAGTAATAGTGAATACTTGGTATTAATACTTACCAGTAATAGTGAATACTTGGTATTAATACTTACCAGTAATAGTGAATACTTGGTATTAATACTTACCAGTAATAGTGAATACTTGGTATTAATACTTACCAGTAATAGTGAATACTTGGTATTAATACTTACCAGTAATAGTGAATACTTGGTATTAATACTTACCAGTAATAGTGAATACTTGGTATTAATACTTACCAGTAATAGTGAATACTTGGTATTAATACTTACCAGTAATAGTGAATACTTAGTATTAATACTTACCAGTAATAGTGAATACTTGGTATCAATACTTACCAGTAATAGTGAATACTTGGTATTAATACTTACCAGTAATAGTGAATACTTGGTATTAATACTTACCAGTAATAGTGAATACTTGGTATTAATACTTACCAGTAATAGTGAATACTTGGTATTAATACTTACCAGTAATAGTGAATACTTAGTATTAATACTTACCAGTAATAGTGAATACTTGGTATTAATACTTACCAGTAATAGTGAATACTTGGTATTAATACTTACCAGTAATAGTGAATACTTGGTATTAATACTTACCAGTAATAGTGAATACTTGGTATTAATACTTACCAGTAATAGTGAATACTTGGTATTAATACTTACCAGTAATAGTGAATACTTGGTATTAATACTTACCAGTAATAGTGAATACTTGGTATTAATACTTACCAGTAATAGTGAATACTTGGTATTAATACTTACCAGTAATAGTGAATACTTGGTATTAATACTTACCAGTAATAGTGAATACTTGGTATTAATACTTACCAGTAATAGTGAATACTTGGTATTAATACTTACCAGTAATAGTGAATACTTGGTATTAATACTTACCAGTAATAGTGAATACTTGGTATTAATACTTACCAGTAATAGTGAATACTTGGTATTAATACTTACCAGTAATAGTGAATACTTGGTATTAATACTTACCAGTAATAGTGAATACTTGGTATTAATACTTACCAGTAATAGTGAATACTTGGTATTAATACTTACCAGTAATAGTGAATACTTGGTATTAATACTTACCAGTAATAGTGAATACTTAGTATTAATACTTACCAGTAATAGTGAATACTTGGTATTAATACTTACCAGTAATAGTGAATACTTGGTATTAATACTTACCAGTAATAGTGAATACTTGGTATTAATACTTACCAGTAATAGTGAATACTTGGTATTAATACTTACCAGTAATAGTGAATACTTGGTATTAATACTTACCAGTAATAGTGAATACTTGGTATTAATACTTACCAGTAATAGTGAATACTTGGTATTAATACTTACCAGTAATAGTGAATACTTGGTATTAATACTTACCAGTAATAGTGAATACTTAGTATTAATACTTACCAGTAATAGTGAATACTTAGTATTTATACTTACCAGTAATAGTGAATACTTAGTATTAATACCTACCAGTAATAGTGAATACTTAGTATTAATACTTACCAGTAATAGTGAATACTTAGTATTAATACTTACCAGTAATAGTGAATACTTAGTATTAATACCTACCAGTAATAGTGAATACTTAGTATTAATACTTACCAGTAATAGTGAATACTTAGTATTAATACTTACCAGTAATAGTGAATATTTAGTATTAATACTTACCAGTAATAGTGAATATTTAGTATTAATACTTACCAGTAATAGTGAATACTTAGTATTAATACTTACCAGTAATAGTGAATACTTAGTATTAATACTTACCAGTAATAGTGAATACTTGGCATTAATACCTACCAGTAATAGTGAATACCATGTATTAATACCTACCAGTAATAGTGAATACTTGGTATTAATACTTACCAGTAATCGTCATCATCATCATCAGTCTTTTTTCGTCCGTCGTTGGACATAGACCCTTCCCCACGATTCGCCACACCTCTTCATCATGGGCATCGCAGAGCTAATATTTTCTGAATTCGTCTTGTTCGTCTCTCCATCTTGTATTCTGCCGGCTTCGGTTACGAATTTGATTTCTGCTTGGTTATACTTACTAGAAATAATAAATACTTAATATTAATAAACACTAGCTAGTAATAGTAAATATTTGGTATTAAAACTCACTAGTACTAGTTGATACTTAACATTGATACTTATTAGGTATAATAAAATCTCAATATTAACACTCATTAGTAATAATGAATACTTAACATCAATACTCACTAGTAATAGTAAATACCTAATATCAATACTAACTAGAAATTTGGAAGACCTAATATCAATACGATCTAGAAATAATAAATACTTAATTTTAGTATTTATAAGTAGTATCAAATACTGAATTTATCATCATCATCATCATCATCATTCTTTTAACGTCCATCGTAAGACATATAACTTCCCCAGGATTCGCCACAATTCTTTATCATGGGCGTCGCAGAGCCAGTATTTTCTAAATTTGTCCAGTTCATCTCTCCATCTTGTGTTCTATCGGCCATGGTTTTGCATGTGATCTCTGGGGATCCATGTTGTGAGACGTGATGTCCATCGGTTGTCTGTCATTCATGCAACATGGCCTGTCCATTGCCATTTAAGTTTTCTAATAGATTCTATGATGTCGCTGACTCCTGTTTTTTTTTTTCCTTATGTACTGTGCTATCTTATGGAGGAAGAGATCAAGCGAAGAATCACTGTAGGATGGCAAGCCTTTGGCAGAGCAAGCTCAACCTTCAAAAACAAGTTGATCCCAATAATCCTAAAAGGAAGAGTATACAACCAATGCATTCTCCCGATAGTCACTTATGGAGCTGAAACATGGAATTTAACCAAGAGACAGACCTACAAACTGAGAAGTATGCAACGTGCACATGGGAGAATCATGCTCAACCTCAATATCTTATTACTTACTATTAAACACTATTTGCATTCAGCAAAGTGTTGTAACCCCCATTAATTGATTATATCTATCGTGTGAAATTTGAAACGTAATTTCCTCGGCTTGCAAAAAAATTCAGTGTTTTATATGTTGGCTGGTAATTTTTCAATGAATTTCTGTAGCAGTCTTATCTGGTGGCACCTGCTGGGAATCAAGTGACAACAGGTCTCCCCCACATTCCACTCAGTATCCAGGCTTCTTCTATTATATTGTCGTGTGAACACGTTCAATTATTCTCCGGATTTTCTATTTATTCAAGGTTTGTTCTGATGTTTTCGGGACTGTCCCAAGTCCTCCAATGATGATGGGTACAAATATCCTTTTCAAGTTCCATCGTTTTCTGACAGGGCTCTGATATTAGAAACCGCCAACCAAAACTTTTTTTTTCGGTTTTCAAGTTGGTCTGGCTGACTGGCTATGTATTGATGTATCATATGTACAGGCCCCACCAATGGAGCAAGAGGGCTGAAAATTTAAATATTTATTCTTTATTTTTCATAGAAAATAATTTTTGGGGAGGGGTCAATTTGCAATATAAGTTTATGGTAATATTTTGCCGAGAAGAAGATAAGAAAATGTATCGTCTGCTCAGAAATAAATATGTTGAAAAATATAAACTGAATGTTAATTGGAGGATAGAAATGTTAAAATCTGGCAAAAATCAGCATATAATTCAGTTTTAATAAAATATTTGATTCTTATTTATTGAAGGACAAGTTTTAATGAAAAATATTTTTTCATTCTAATTATCGGGAAAGAGGATTGTTTTCTTCGTATGATTCCTACTTTACCTTTTATTTTTTTAATAATTTGATTTCTTTATACATTCATGTTTCCGTTGATTTTTACAGATCTAACCGATAAATCCCACGAAATATTAATTATGTTCACCTTTATTTTAGAAAAGCGCTCAGTGACTGCATGAAAAGAGTCTAATCGATAAAAATGATAAACCATTTTTTTAATATCGATTGGAAAAAAAATTCCTAATCAAAAGCCTAATTCATTATTAGGTAAATAAATCTAGAAAAAAAATTGTCGAGAAGAAAAATATTCCATCCAATTTCCCTAATTCATAATACCTATAATGAGTCAGGGCTGTTCCGGAGAATTTTTTTTTTTTCAAGTGAATATAATTAATATCTCAAGAGATTTAATAGTAAAATGTGTAAAAGCCAATAAATAAGTCAATGTATTGATAAGATAAATCATATAGAAAAAATGTTTTTTGTTTCTTTTTCAAATTCAACCTTTAATGAATAAGTGCCGAAAATTTTTATTAAAATCGAATAATATGCTGATTTTTGCTAGACTTTGAAATTTCTCAGGTGTCGAATTTCCAGAAACTATTTCACTGGTTTGGATCAAGTTAATTTCAAGAGTCTAATTAATTTTGTTTCATATTAAGTCGGCTTTTCTTTCCTCAATTCATTTCATTTCCCTTAATAATTTAAACTTCTGATTTCAGCAAATCAATCAACTAACATTGGAGACCAGCAGTCAGTACCGCTAGAATCTAGATGTTCCTTGCCATTGGAATCTCATATATATATATATATATATATATATATATATATATATATATATATATAGCGATGTTTTTCAAACTCTGGAATGGAGCACTCTGGTGGATGGATAATTGTGCGTAAGTAAATATATCGCTTAAATTCAGTCTAATTGACCGTTCACTTCTGCGTAGGACACAGGTAAAATACCAGCCTCTGGGTTTGAAGCGAAGGTTTTGATCCTACCTCATGGTCCTGGATGGGATATTGGATAGTCTATAGCCACACCAAGAAGTTGTTATACAACGAAACAGCTGTCTGTGGATGACTCAATTATTATTATATGTATGAGTATAAATATATATGTATGTAAATATATATATATATAATGTCCTTTGTCAGGTAATCCTGCCCAGTCACATCACCAAGATGGAGATTCCAAAGACCCTATCTTCTTGTTCATTATATTTATTTATTTTTAATTCTGTAACAAAGATATAGAGTTTCTTTATTTCTTCGATATAAAGATATGTTGACTTGAAATAGTATTTTTAGATGGTGAAACGAAGAGACAAATACAAAGATCAAGAGTAAAAAGAAACTATTTGGAGACTTGTAATAAATGAGTTCAATTTCTTAAAGATCGTGAATCTTTGAAAAGAGTAAAGGGAAATAACTCTATTACATTGATGAGATTTTTTTAATGTATTCAGCAGCAGCTTCTTTTGCCCGTCGTTGGACATAAACCTTCCCCATGATTCGTCAGACCTCTCCATCATGGGCGTTGCAGAGCCAATATTTTCAGAATTCGTCTAGTTCATCTCTCCGTCTTGTATTCTGCCGGTCTCGGTTACGCAGATGGTCTCTGAGGATCCATGTCATGAGTCAGGATATCCATCGATTGTATGCCATTCTTGCGACATGGCCAGCCCAAGGCCATTTGAGTTTTCTTATGGATTTTATGATGTCTCAAACTCCTGTTTTTCCCCTGATATACTGTGCTGTCTTGTGATCTCTCCATGTGAGGTTGAGCATGATTCATTCATGTGTGCATTGCATGCTTCTCAGTTTGAGGGTCAGTCTCTTGGTCAGATTCCATGTTTCAGCTTCATAGGTGACTATCGGAAGAATGCATTGGTTGTATGCTCTTCTTTTTAGGACTAATGGTATTTTCTTGTTTTTGAAGGTTGAGCTTACTCTGCTGAAGGCTTGCCATCCTAGTGTGATTCTTTGTTTTATTTCTTCTTCTTTTGAGGATTTCATGGAGATTCGTTGTCCAAAGTAGATGTAGTGGTCTTCTTTCTCCAGTTATGCATTTTTGATTTTGATCGTTATGAGTTTATCTCCAATGTGATTCTAACAGATGACATTTGTTTTGCTAAAGTTCTGCTGGACTTTGAAATTTCTCAGGTGTCGAATTCCCTGAAACTATTTCACTGGTTTAGATCAAGTTAATTTCAAGAGTCTAATTAATTTTGTTTCATATTAAGTCGGCTTTTCTTTCCTCAATTCATTTCATTTCCCTTAATAATTTAAACTTCTAATTTCAACAAATCAATCAACTAACATTGGAGACCAGCAGTCAGTACCGCTAGAATCTAGATGTTCCTTGCCATTGGAATCTCTCTCCCTTTCTCATATATATATATATATATATATATATATATATATATATATATTATTGCTTTCTTCATTCAGTTCATCTAGCATTAGTAGGAGGTCGTAGAGGTTCTCCGCAAAAAGGACGATGTCGTCTAAAAATCTGAGGTTGCTTAGGTATTCGCCGTCTCTTCCGGTTCTTTTATTTTTCCCAATCTAGGTTTTTGATCATTTCGAGGCTGTGAAAATTTAAACATTACTCCTAATGTCTACAGAAAAGTTTTTTGCTTTTTTTTTCTATACCCCCAATATATTTTTAGTGGGGAGGAGGGTCAGTTTGCAATGTAAATTGTTCTTTAGTTTACGCCCACTTTTTTTTTTTTTTTTGAAAATCCAAACTTTTTAGTGATTAATGCCCAACAAAAAGCGTGGGAAGAAATCATTTAGTATTTTATGAAAATGTATATGTTTTTTTATTGATGATCAGATGAATAATATGTAATTTTTTTTAATCAAAAATTGTTTGTATAATCATTTGCCTTATGCGATATCAACTCTTAAAACTTTTCAGTAAAATCTAAGAATTTTTTTTAATCAAAACACGGGAATTTATCACACGAGAAGAAAAAGTATTTTGAAAGAAAGCTTTTGGAAGCTAAACCCAATAACAATGCATAAAAATTTATGAATTTTATTAATCTTTTTTGAAAGTTTGCAGGGAAAAAATGTTTTTGTTTGAGAAAATCAAAACAATAAAAGAAAAAAAAAACGTGTTGACTTTTTGTCATTCGAGGATTTTGAAGATTTTAATCAAATATTTTCCATCTATTGAAAGAGAAACGAATAGTTTATTTCTCAAGACAAATACTGTTGGTTTCAATTCAGATTTTTTCTCGAATCTGAATGAAACTTTTTTTAGGGGGGGGGGGAGAAAAAAATCCATCATGATTACAAAAATAAAATTGACCAAATTCATCCACGCAGAAATCTGTAATTTCTTCTCTAATATCCACTGATTTTAGTTTTTCTCCGTTTGAATTGAAACAATATATCTCAGAAGAATTTTCCCTTGAGCCCCAAAAGTTCCCTGTCGAGGGATCGACACGAATTAGGGTCCTAAACTTACACCACGATTCCCCAGGTTTTATTGGGGTTTTTTCTCCATCTTCGCTGAAGGAATCAATTAGAAAATGCCAGTCGCAAGCAAAAATTGTCTTATCCATGTGACACAGAGAACAAAACCCTTTCCCTGTGTCTATGATTCGTTTTATCTGTAAATATGGAGGGGTTTCTCTCCTTTCTAAAAAAACAGGTTTATTCTCGTAAAGCCCCCAGCCACAAACAACAGCAAAAATATCTGGGGAAATCGAAGACAAATCGGTAGGGTACAATTTGGTCTTTCCGTCAAATAAAACACATTTACCAACAAAGTCTCCCCGTTCAGTATATTCAATGATTGATGAGGAATTACAAATAAAGACGTGATCATCTTTTTTGCTGACGTGGATTGAATTGATCCACAAGTTTGATCCACGCAGATTCCACTGTTTGTCGAATACCAAATTCTGGGACGACATTTTTTCTACCGTCAAAGACACCGAGCCTATCTTTTTGCTTCTCAAATGTTCCAAGACTTGTAGCCACCAATTGGAAGACGTAATCTCTAACTGACATTTCTTTTCCGGTTCGACCAATTTGTTGAGTTGAGATGACAGCTGTGATCTTACTAACTGGAACCCATAAACAATATCCACATCCGGTAAGGACTCACTCATCAAATAGCGCAAATTGATACGCCATATTTCCAACTGTTTTAATATTTTTTCATTTTCTTCCAATAGATGGCACCACTTTTCCGTCTGCTCGTCCGTTATTTGTCTCATATCTTCGCACAACTCATTGGTTTTCTGCTTGGCATTCTCCATCATTTCCTCAAAATTCAGCCATAATTGCTGGCATTTTGAGTTGCAATCTGAACTTATTTCTTCGATGAGACACTTTGTCCCTTCGTTCAGCCTTTGTAGACTACTTTCAAAATCGTCTATTTCTTTGGCCAAGGTGGGTCTCTGTGATTTTTGTTTAAAAACCTCCTCTCTTACGGACAAAGACAGTGACGAACACCCAGGAGAATCAGCAGAGTGACTTTGGTAACATATGTCACAAAGACATAGGTTACATTTCCCACAGTACACGTCTTTTTCTTTCTGGTGCGCAGAACACAATCGCATTCCATTCAAATCTCTCATATCATGTTGCCGATGAAATTCTCCTTTGAATTTCCTATGAAATCTGCTACAATTGTTACAGAAGAGTTTTTGGCAGTCATTGCACCAATCCCAGGCGATGGATTCAATTCCGTCCTCTAAACACAAGTTGCATTTCCGATCGGCCAATTCCAGTTGTTGGTCAAGTGTCCGACGTTCTTGGCATTCTGGACACATACCATTTCCATTCGTTTGTGCCTCAAAACGCTTGTCTAAACACGAAAGGCAGAAGGAATGAAAACACGGCAATGTCTCTGAGTCCAAGTCCAGTCCTTCTTGGCACCCTGTACATTGGAATTCAACTTGATTTTGTTTCAAAGCCATTAATCTGATTTCACATAATGGACAAAAATGAAAGATGATCAAAAATTCGTACACCGGTAAAAATCAAACTGAAAATGAAAAAAAAAGAATCTATAAGAAAAAAGACATCGAACAGAAAATTTTAAAAAAAAAAAAAAAAGCAATCCTTCGTTTCGTGAACAAAGGTTTTTAAACATCGTTTAATTCACAGAAAGACAAAAGCTTATCCGTTACATCGGGTGATGTCAGCTCTACAATATACGTGTGTATTCCCATCTGTCTTTCTTTAATGAAATTTCAACACACTCGATCATTCGATGTGAAGAACGGTGTAGAAAAGTTGTGCGCCATTTTCAGCATCGAGTGGGCAAGTGTGTGAAATTACGCAATTTACAATCGCTGTTTTACATAAGTATTCAGTCATTAGTACAGTTGAGTTAACTCCCTCTGTTTTTGCCCTTTTGTGCATCTCGCAGTCGATTTCGACAATGTAGGTATGTGGCAAAAAATTTCAAATGTAAATTGTTTTAGGGAACTCCCTGAAAGATCTTTCCAATGGTGCCAAAATCTTTGATACACTAATTAGTAAGAAAGTTATCGCGATTTTACGTATCACTAATTAATGTACTTAGGGCACGAATAAAGCAAATAACGGGCGTCCGAAGATTGGAGTTGAGCTCGTCTTTATTTGACTTGAAACATACTCGGCCAAGTTTTGATCGATGATATTTTTGAAAATCGATTAACTGAGTTTGCTTTTCGCGACATTTCATTGAAAATCGCCGTACTGGTAACAGATATATCGTAGAAGACCTGAAGATGTTTTAAGAAAGATTGTATTTATACTTGCCTTAAAAACTATTTACTTGGTATGCGCAGATGGTGAATTGCCAACGGAGAATTCAATGTTATTTTGACAAACTATATAACTTTTTTGTTTAAAATAACATCATCTATCAATAACGGTGTTGAGAAATTGCTCAACAATTCAAAGTTTGTGGAAATGGTGCGGGAATATCAGGGATGGGTTCCGCCAACCTGAAGCTTGATGAAAAAAAATATCAAAGTGAGGTTGGGCTTTGAACAGACCGCAGCCGATAGCAGACGATAAATGTTTATGGCTGATACCTAGATAATGATTAAAATATTTGCGTTCACAATACGAAGGAAAGCCTAAAAATGAGCCAAAAATGGGAGCAAAGTTTGAAGTCATAAAATGACTATATAAAAGTCAAAGTGATACTTTACGTAATGTGTAATGCGGTAGTTTCTAGAATGTAAAACAAACGAATCTACTTCGAAAAGCCCAACGAACACATTCCTGAAGGAGTGTTTCAGAGAGAAAGAAAGAGAAAGAATGAAATATATATGAGAGAGGGAGAGAGAAAATTAGCGAGAAAGAGAATTAATGAGAGAGCGGAAAAGTAAAAACGAGAGAAATAGAGAGGAGATAGTGGTTTTATAATAATATAGAAGAGAGGGAGAGGTGGGGGAGATGATTCCATGGCGAGATTCAATTTTTTTCCAAGAAATTGACAAAAATTTCCGGGAAAAGAGAGATGGAGAAAGAAAGGAAGAGTGATAGATAAAATAAAAAAGAAAGGAAAAAAAATAGGCTATCTTTGCAAAGAAAGATCATGTAGTCATTTTGATGCGAGTCATTTTTATATTAGCAATTCTAAACGGCTGAAAGTGGCTACATTTTCACTGTTTTTAACGTTGATTTCGATCTAAAAATTCTGGCAAATGGTTAAAACACAATAATGAAGAATGAAGGCCATTAGTTCATTATTGTCTTTATTGAAGTATTTCATAGCAACAGATGAATACAGTGAAGAGATTAATGGCTGGAAAAGCTTACCAAGAAATGTTTTAGATACGAACAACCACTTCTTAAAGTAGTTCTATACAACTAAGTATCAATCTGACACTATACTGATCAGGAAATTGAAAAATACCAATTTCTACAAGTCTCTGCGCCATTAATTCGTCAACAAAGTAATGACGGAAAAGGTTCACTCATTGTTCCCGAGCAGTCGTTTAGATTAGATTACGGCAAATATCTGTCTATTAAAGAAATTCGAGCAAACGTATTAATATGTTTCATTTAAATTAGATAAGTTTGTTTGTTTGTTTTTTTTTAGATTCTCACATGCGTATTGTAAATGGGACCCATAGATAATTGTCTCTTTTAAACTTAACATCAATACAGAAGAAATGAAATGCACCCAGTATCCTGGCAATTAACGCAACCCACTTCAAATTCAATATCAAAATGTCTGCAAGATGCGTTTTTACAAAGATAGCCAAGGAAATGGAGTAAGTAGCTGAAAAGAGAGAGGGGAGAAAAGTGAGAGAACGAGGGAGACAATGACAGAGTGAGAGAAAGAGAGAACTAAGTATGACACAAGGCCAAATGAAGTGAGGCTTGGCAGTCCAGAAAATCACCATCAAGTCATCGATTTGTCTTTTTTTTTTTTTACTGGACGTAAAGGGAAGATTTTTTTTTCTTCACAAGATCGATGAGATCCTTATTGTAAAAAAAGTAATTAATGTATTTATCAATTTATCTATTTATTTATCGATACAGTTCAGACTTACATCGATCTTTCAATCCGACAAGACTATCTTACTATAGAGCTTGTAATTTGAGTGAATTTCTATTTCACGATTAATTGAACTATACGATATTGTTTACGATTTTTTAAACGAATAAAAGCTAAATAAAACGTCTATTTCTCTCCATTGATGTGTTTAGGAATGTTGGATTATTTTAAAATTGACAATTTTTTCTTTTACTTACTTGTCCGGATTTCACTTTGGTAAAATTGATTTGGATCGAAATTTGAGAGAAAAAAAATTTCACTCCGTCTACGTCGAAGGACTGATACAAACTAAAAAGAAATTTGGCGGCATTCACCTGTGACATCACAGGACGATAAGGAATTTCATTGGATGGGAATCGTCACGTCACTTGATGGCAAGGCGTTTCATTTTACGACAAAAAGGAAATATTAGTTATCAAGAAGAGAGAGACGGAAATGAAGAAGTGACGGTGTTGCTAGATTAGCGCGTTTCTCGTATTCGCAGCGTAAAAAAGTGCTGAATTAGCGCGGGCGCGATTATCCATTTTTTGACCATTTGTAGCATCTTTTAAATGTGTTTGGACACTTTGGGGCCTTTGGGGCTATTTATATTTATTCATTTATTTACCGCTCCTTGTTTTTTGGAAGTCAATCAAAATAGCACGAATATATTTTTCGAGTTGGCAACACTGGGAAGAGAGAGACAGACAGACAGACAGAGAGGGGGGAGAGAAGTGTGGAGGAAAATGAATGGTTGGAAGAGAGGGGGTTAATTTCTCTTTCACTTCAATTAGGCCGACTTATATTTAGCAAATATAACAACAAAAACAGCAGCAAATAATAAGAACAGGTCTGGTTAGTCACTGAATAGAAACTGTCACATGACCAACGTCTTTTGATAGCATATATCGCGTTGGGGTGATCAGTTTAAAAATCAGAAAAAAAAAAAGATTAATAAACAAGTTACTTTTCTCGCCTTTTGTTAGGCAGTGATCACTAAAAAAGTCTGAATTTAAGAAAAAGCGTGAATGGCATTAGACAAATTCAAGGATCCATTTAGCATAAAAATACATAAGAAACTGAACCCCCACTAAAAACCATTGAGGGGTCGAAGAAAAAAAAAAAAAAAAAAAAAGTTTTTACTAGACATTAGGGGAAAAAAATGTTGACATGTTCATTCCTCTCTTTAAACTGAATTTGAACCATTTAAGTAATTCAATTGAGTATTTTTTGAAAATTCAAATGAATAAACGTTCTATTGTGACTTTTTTTGTTGTTGTTTGTACCACATGAAGTATTAGTAATAATTATTCTTTTAAAATTTAAATGATAATATTACTAATTTCTCAAAAGTGTTATCTTAAGGACATGTTGATCTTTGCTATGAAGTGGTCCCCAAAAGTAACACAGAGTCGCTAAGAGGTATTTTTTTCTCGATTAAAAAGGTAGAGTTATGTCTTTTTCAGATTTAGCCGTCATGGAATTGTAGAATAAATCAAAAGGTTTTAAGTTCATTTTTGCATAAACATCTGAAGACTAATTTTTTCGATTATACCTTATCAAAATTTAGACTTTTTAGAGCCTATGGATTACACAAAAAAGGAAACTGAATACTTTTATCATTCAATTTATGGATGGATGTTTTGTTTCTCTATCGAAGAAAGTGAAACTAAATCTAATCACAATGAAATGATGTGTTAAAAATGTTCAAAATATTAACCAACTTTAGATTAAAACAAAATTATTCGCATTTGATTCAAAGACAGAAAACTAACAGAAACACCGAAAAGATTCTTCTATCCATCCATTGAATATTCGACAATCTTAACGACGAGAAAGTGTTGAAATCCATTTCTCCGTTCGTTGCTGTCATATTTTGCAGAGGGAAAAAAAGACGATGTTGGATTCGTTATAAAAATGAAGAGAATAACAACCTTTGAGTACCTTTTTAAGGGTCGGAAAAAAAAGTATTTTTAAATGAATAATTAAATTTAAAAGCCAAAAAATGAAAATTTTCAAAAAAATGTTCAAGTGAAAAAAAGAATCAACTGATTAAAACGTTTAGAAGTTGACTGTAAACTCAACTTACCCATGTCATACATAATCTCTAAAAATGTAAGTTTTGGGTTTGTTTGTTTTTTAAATCAAAAAAGGTATAATCAAACATATTCTTCAGATATTAACGCAAATTGAAATAGAAATCTTTTATTCATTCAATTTTTTAAAAAATAGCTTAATGTTTAGTTACATAATCGCAGATAGTGAAACT